>JAFMOD010000441.1:1002843-1057092 GCA_019802435.1 Corydoras maculifer
GAACGAGAGAGAAAATAAATCTTTAGAAAACATTAGCCATAATTATATAATAACAACTTTTTTATTTTTATTTTTTTTGTATGACACAGTGACATGTGTGCTAATGACTTTTCATGCTGCCTTGCTTAATGCTGCGGATCCTCTGTAATTCCTTTGAACCGCACTATGCTTTGGCAGGATGGATGAAAGTAAGGGAAAGTGCCAGTGCACCATGTGGCAGAGAAGCTGGGCTTACGCTTATCCAAATAAGAGCCCTCCCTAAGCCCTCTCTATTCTATGATTGACAGGTTTTTTTCAGAGAATTAACTTCTTTGAAACGAGTTTGGCACATCTATTTTTATGTGTCCAAATTTGTAAAACTAGCACAATATGAGGTTTGTTAATATTTGTATACAAAGGTTTTATATGAAGTGTTGTTTATTGGATGCTGACACATTTTTATTATAGTTTTAATTTTGGCCATGATGTCTTTGATATACTTATTAGTGTGTAATTGACAGTTGTAGCACTTTAGGCTCATTTACTGCAATTAGATGAAGGAGCACTTACGACAGGTAATGACACTGTTATAAAGCAAGTCAGCACCACTTTGGCCTGCGATTTGATGACTGGGTGTTTTTAAGCACTACAGCTTAATTGAGGCAACTTGAGGGTAAGACTTTATCCGGGGGCAGCCATCAATCTGACTGTGCTGTTTAGTGCATTCAGAGCTTAAATTGTAGCCAGAAATGGCTTGGCTGCAGATTCACAGTATCAGGCAATTTTAACAGCTGAAATTACTTGTGTTTTTGACTCAGACTGTGTATTTATCTGGTTTGATAAAGGATTAAGCAATAATTTAGATTGAATTGGTATTACTTTACTTCGTGTTACATTTATGTCTTTGAATAACAAAGCTTTTTAAATATTTTTAGTCTTTTGAAAATTACTTGCATGAAAATACAATGATCAGAAATGTCATGTTATTTTTTTTTAAGTAAAATAAGTAAACACCCCCTCTTTGGTAAAGAAAAAAATACTAAATTGGTTATACATAAAAAAAATACAAATATAATAAATATCATAATATAATATAATATTATAATATAATATAATATAATATAATTATAATAAATATAAAATAATGTCACATTTAATATTTAATATATTATTTTGTTTACAACATACCTGAAATCAATTACAAGGTTTTTATCACGGACTGCATTTAGATGCAGATTTAGCAGTACAAAACTCAGACTCAACCTACACAGATGGCTAGGTTCAAACAATGATAGATTTTTTAATTTACGTACATGAACACACTCACATGCAGCAAAAGGACAAAGATTATTCGCACCATGCAAACATGTTTAAAAAGCAATAATTAATAAAACCAAAGGCCCTTTCGATTGCCATTGGAGACGCCCTCTGGATTGCTGGACAGTTATTCCAGGAACTCACACTGATTGTACCCAAATAAATAAGTTTTAGATAAAAATCAAACAAACTAATGACTCTGTGGTAACCCACTTCTGTTGCTCACAGGGGAAAGCAGAGGGTCGTAAGCCATGTTTGCCTTTTACTTACTACAATAATACAGCTCTCCTGTAGGCAGTGCTCACATGGAGCAGCTTGGTAAAACAAGGGCATCTTGGCATGGTCACTGCAGCAGCATTAGGACTAGATTGGCAGATGCACTAATCTTTTATTTGAGTGAATGCTCAATCTCCTTGTTACTTTTTTTTCTTATGACATCTTTTTGTTGGAAGTTGCCAAAACTTCTCATTATTTTTCATCTTACCCTGTCCCAAGCATCCTTCTTTGTCAACAACCTGCGAGTCTTCCCTCACCATATCCATGTACCATCACTTTGGTTTTCTTCTTCTTCTCATCCTGCCTGGTGGTTTCATCCTCAGCATCATTTTGCTGGTTTAAATTTCATTCCTTTTCAGCACATGCCCAAACCACCTCAAATCACCTTCCTAATTTTGACTCAAATACATTCTACAGTATTCCTAAATATAAATCTATTCCTAATCTTGCAATCTTGCTAACTCGAAAATGAGTAAGGATTTTGAGCTGACCCTTATGCAGCCCTCCCTCTATTTTACAAACTCGTCAGTCTTCACTATTGAACACCTCACTGCCATCACACTGTCCTTATACATCTCCTGCACCAATCTCACATCCTGATATCCTCATAAAATACCACATTTTCTCTTTTTGAAGCTTTTTCTGAATTTACAAGCACAGTTCAACTCCCTCTGGTATTGGCTATAATTCTCCATTAACATTCTCAAAGCCAACATGTCATTAGTGGTTTATTTTGCTGCAATAAAACTATACTGCTACAAACTATTCAAGCCAAACCCTAAACAGCTCTGTCAGAAACCTTGTCTTCACAATTGACACACAGACTAAACACAGCTTATCTGAACAGGTCATAATAACTGTCCATGTTAAAAATATTTTAAGAATACTGTGACTCCATAAACCTTGTGGAAAAATGGGCTCACATATGCAACTGTCTAGGTAAGAACAGCAATTACACCAATTCTTCTGTTCACTTCGTAAAAAATTTAAAGAATTTGAACAACATGACTGTTACTATAATGCGAGAGAATGGCACTTAATCTGTTACTGCGAAAAAAAAATTAAGTATTTTTATTTATTTAAATTTGTTTTATTTATTTTATTTTTAGTAAAATCATCCATCAATGACAAGGCTAGGTTAAAGCCCTTTGTTGCCGAAATTGTCAAACTAGAAATTCATTCATTCATTCATTCATTTATTATCTTCCGCTTTATCCTCTATTAGGGTCGCGGTGGGGTTCCCCATGCCCATCCAGGGGAGAACGTTTTGGGCGCTGGGTAGATACACCCAGGACAGGGCGCCAATCTATCGCTGGGCACACATTCACACATACAGACACACTCTACATGGGGCAATTTGGAGAACTCAATTGACTTGATCCATGTTTTTGGACTGTGGGAGGAAACCGGAGAACCCGGAGGAAACCCGGAGTAAACCCACGCGGACACAGTGAGAACATGGAAACTCCACCCAGATGGGGATTCGAACCAGGAATCCCTAGTGCTGAGAGGCGAACGTGCTAACCACTAAGCCACCGTGCCGCCCCAAACTAGAAATGAGAATTCAAAATCACCATTTTGAAATGCTTGAATTAAGAATCATGACAAGCTAAAAAATATGAATATAGCTGAATCTTTTAGGGCAGAAAGGGGCAGAAAGAATAACAATACCTTCAAATTTTGGTGTTGAATAAGACTTGGCGTGCAAAGAAGCCAAAACTTTCTGGACCAAATGAAGTCTTATTTTTTTGCTCAAAACCTTCTTGACACTTTTCATGATATTATGAACTGTTGAGGTGTAATGGTGTTATTTTACACTATGTTAATAGTACACAGTCTTACACTGAGAAACATTGGCTTTTATAGGTGTCCGTCATTAAAAATAATGAACCCCAATCTATCTATGTTTTCAAACACTATGGTGATTTCTATTCTTTTATGATGCTCAGTCTTAATGCCCTTACCTGTAAGCAGTTAAATTGCTGAAACTGGAAAACCCTCTGGAATAGTATTACTATAAAATCTGTAGTTTACTTTTATTTTGGCCTCGCCCCAACTTATTTTGAGAATGTTGTATGTTTTAATATAATGAATAGTACCAATTAAACATACTGTATATCAAACTATTTATTTAATGAAGAATATAGTGTCTGGACAGCATATAGGGATTAAAATTTAAATTATTCATACATGACAATACTGTCACAGAAGATCAAATTCTTGCTCACACACACTGGCAATTTAATAAATCCAGATTACCTACCAGCATGTCTTTGGAGTATAAAAGGAAATGGAAGAAAGGTCATTGTTCTTCCTGCAAAAAAAAAAAAAAATCAAACCCAGGACCCCTTTTGCAGTGAGCACTAACTAATAAACCACCATGCCACCCATATATCACTTATTTGAAGACATAAATGTACAATATGCTTGTGTGTGTGTGTGTGTGTGTGTGTGTGTGTGTGTGTGTGTGTGAGTGGGAGACATAGTGAAAGAGAGAGAGAGAGAGAGAGAGAGAGAGAGAGACATCAGGGACCTGTGCAGTTGTGTGCTTTTCCCACATTACAGAAAGAAGATGATTGTCTGCTTTTTTCCTCTCACTTACTGAGACAAAAGGGGAGAAGATGAAACCTGGGAGATACAGGGAAATGCATGAAGAGAGATAAAGGAAAGAGTGAGATCTATCAGTGAAGGTGGCCGGAAGCTGGAGGCTCTGAAACCCACAGTGCTGTCAGCCAGATCGATCTCAGACTGAACAGAGTGTCAGACTGGAGTTAAGGGGAAATAGCAAAAATAAATAAATAAATAAACAAAAACATGAAAATACAAAGAAAATTGAATGAGGGAATAGAGTGACAATAAACAAAACACCAGTGGATGATGAGGGTGGAAAGGAAAACATGAGAAAATAGGAAAGTAAAAAAAAAAAATACCTGCAGCTGTGACAGAACCATTGGGACAGGAGACTGGTGTTTATACATTATTTGCAAAAGATGTGATATGTTGTGATTTTATGGTACTTGCAGTATGGTGGATTTTGTGCTAAAAATAGGATATATGGTTACAGTTTATTACAGGGGTCTCAAAGTTCCGGCCCCACGAGTTAACAAAATAAGCATTTAAAAAAATAATAATAATAATAATAATCTGGCCCGCAATTTGGTTTAATTATTTATAAATGATTATGTTATTATTTTTATAGTTTATCTTAATTTGTAATGTGGTGTTTGTGTGTTGTCTTTATTTTTGTGCTTAAGCTGCATTGCCTGGTGATTAGCGCCAGGCAATGCGCGTAAGCCCAACCCACTCGTAAGCTGCACGCTTCTACGTGTAACGAGTTGTACTCAGAAACGAAACGAAAGTCGATGAACAGTATAACAGTCACTGGTGTAGATGTGTCGCTGGTGCTAATGAAAGACACAGACTCGTGTAGTAATTTGAACTCCTAATCACTTTACTCTTTTCCACATGTATCGTACAAGTCTCGTGTGTCACACCTTTATTCGTCCATCCGCAAAGCACACCTTAAGCATAGTGCCCATGTTACAGGACAACATTCTACAACTGGTTTATTAAAAACAGCGCTCAAACCCCAGTAAACGTACTGATGGTGTAACACCGCTATGAAGATGATCGCCGAACTCTCCAGAGAGGTAATCCATAGAACAGAAGATAGCAGGGGAGTGCATTACCGAAGATCAGACGCAAACAGCCAACCCAACCGAACAGCGAGATAGAGAGATAAACAGGAAGTAGTAATCAGAACTCTGGAGAAGAACTCGGAGCGCCACCAGTGGCAGGAAGGGGAATAGCAAGTACAGAAGGTAAAGTGGATGTGACACTACGCTACGCATGCGCTCACCATTCCCAGCAAAAACATTTTTTTAGCAAAAATGTCACTTTCGAAACTCTCAAAAAATAAAATAAAAGTTAACTTGTAAAAAAAAGTACATATGTGTATGAAAAACTCTTCTCAACTGTAAAATTTAATAAATCCAAGCACAGATCCAGACTGACCGATGCCCATCTCCAGTCCATCATCAGAGTGTCCACTGCAAACTCACTTAAAGCAAATGTGGCTCATTTGTGTCAGAAGAAGCACTGTCAAGTTCTGATAGCAAGCACTGAGCAAACACTAAATGTATTTGAATTACAATATGTGTACATAGTTATTATATAAATAGTTGATTTTCCATTTTCCCGCTGCTTTTTGTTGCAATTCAATCTGGCCCCTCATCGAAAACACAGCCTGGTTAGTGGCCCCCAGGTAATTTGAGTTTGAGACCCCTGGTCTATTATGTATTGATCTACAACAGTATGGATTGTTATAGTATTTTAAATATGTAACACTCTACATATCTATTTAAGATACAAATCGATTTTTCTTACGTGCTACCAAGTAAGTATTGTATCCTCAAAGATGGTGTAAGAATCCAGAAAAAGTGGTAAGCATAAACATCTGAGAAATCTTGACAAAGCCTGGTATGGAATCTAGCTCATCTATCATTTCAGTAATATTTTTCTTTACTCAGAAGGGTTAGTAAAGTAGTGAATGTGTGTTAAGAAAGATCTGGTAGTTGCTTTCTACAAGTCATCTAACACTAATGTTAGACTAAAGTGCTTTTGTCAAGTCAGTGTACTTGAAAAGTGGCAGATCGTAAATCATGATGAGGAATGCATGAAATAGTGTTTCTTTTCAGCATGTTGGGTTATAATATCTTTATCTAGTTAATATGTAAGAACTGACCTAAGAGATTGGATCACAATTATTTAGCTTTTAAGTGTAAATGCACACAAATTGCACTAGTGATTTAATCACTAAGATCTAATCACTTAGACCACATTCAGAGGTGGTCTGAAATGTGTTTGGCCACATTTATTTAGCAGTGTGAACAAAAATCCATACTTTATCCGGTTCTATCAAAGCTTTGCCTACTTAGCTGATATCTTCTGCAAACGTGAATTCCCTGATTTATTTATTTTTATTATTGATGTCTTTTTCTGCATATATTTTACCAGGGAGGTGTAGTATTGTATATGCTGCATTCCTTAACTTTATTCACCTATTAAATACAACCTGCTCAATACCCATGGATTTATCACACATTATTTACATGTATATTAGGCTATTTTATGAGTTTATATATTGCTATTAACTATACAACTCAGACTCAAGATTAAAGAATTAAATTGTCATGTGTACAAAGTAAACAGGCATTAGAATGTAAAGTAAAATTACCTTTACATTTATACAAAATTAAAGTTAAAATAAGCAAATTAAGCATTACATTTTTTTCAGGTTCGAATTTTTTTGTGGATTTGATCCTAACAACTAACTTATGTTCTTTTTAAATAGAAATTAAGTTTGTGGTAATTTGTAAGTAAGGCAAGAAGGTGAGATCTTGATAGAAGTTGTCACCCAAAACATTTTTCTAATGTAATCAGATCAGCAAATGCAAAATTTAAGCAGCCAAATGTAATTAGGGTCTGTAAGTGCACCAAAACATATAATATATATTGCAGAAATAAAAAACAAGTAAAGTTAGAAATATTTTTTATACTGACAGGTCATCAGACACACAAGTATTTATTGCACACAAATAATCAAAATGTTCCCTTAAATTTTTATCTGTAACTCTTTCTGTTTGTTCTTCAGTTAGTGACTTTAACCTTTTATAAACGTATTTCATATCCTACTCTTCTTGTTTCTATCGTTCAGCTATTCCATGTCGTTCATTGTTAGCCTTGGTCTTCTTATTTCTGTCTCTGTCTATGAATTTTTTTTTTTTACTACATAAAAGAAAATCTGTGCATGTGAAAGGTCCACCAGAGTGCAGAGGACTGATCTCCTGCCTCTAGAGCCAACTGTCAATCACATTTACCATTCAAAGATTAAAAGAGAGAAACAGAGACAGAATGTGAGAGAAAGTATCCCAGTAGACTGCTCACCGAATGTTCTGTCAGTATGTGAAAAGTGCCAGCCGCTAAATTTCGTCCACATTTACAGCTCTGCACTGGGAATGCCTTCATTTGCAGCACTATTGATTTTAATCATCTTAGAATGCATTGGCTCTCAGAACAAAATGCTCTTCATATTTGGAGTAAAAAGAGAGACACTGAAGATGTTATACCCATGGGACTAAAGGGCCAGTGGGTGAATTCTTTTGACATTTTGACAAGACACACACACAAACACACACACACACACACACACACACTTACAATAAGTAAATTAGTTTGTTTTTAATAATCACACCATGCTATGTCTAGAGTGAACATCTAGAGAGCATTTACACTACATAACATACTTTTTTACATTTACATTATTTGTGTAAAAATTTACATTTTTAATGTAAAAGTGGATACCCCATGTTCTCCTTGTGTACGCGTGGCTTTTCTCCAAGGTCACCAGTTTCCTCCCACAGTCCAAAATCATGGCTTCAAGGTCAATTGGCTGCTCTAATTTATCCCTTCCCTTGCATGGGGAACCTCCAGCAAACCTAATAGAAGATTAAGGGGAAGATAACGAGGTGAGATTTTTCTCATGTGATTCTGTCTGGTAGTACTAGCATTAACCACCATGCTACACATGTTAAACTCGGTCATGAAAGGAAGTCGGCATGGAATGACTGTACCTTTAAATAGAGGGTAGAGGGTTGTGACTTAGATATAATTATTAATATCAGTGGTATCGGTGCTCTGTTCTGAGTCAAGTAAAACATAAAAAAATATATAATTGCAAAAACATTTTAAATCGAAATTATTATTTTTCATTAATGCATTTGCATCTGTATTTACTAATGTCTTTAAGAAAAACTCATTATGAGGCTCAATTCAATAAATTGCTGCTTACAAACTATCCTTTAGTTACCAATTCACACGTTTAGACCTCAGTGTCATTAAAATTAACATTAAGACTTCACAGTGTTTACAATGTTTTAATTTATTATGCCCACTTTTAACAGCATGAACCTGAGATGAGTATTAAGCTGCTTTTTGCTAAATATATTCACTATTAATCATTAATGGTGTGCTGACTGTTCATAGACGTGTGTGTGTGTGTGTGTGTGTGTGTGTGTGTGTGTGTGTGTGTGTGTGTGGTTGTATAAGCTAAGAGAGAGGGCCTATATGCAGGAAGTCTTTTTGTGTGTGTCATTAGTGAGATGAAAAGGCATGTAGTGTGGTAAAGAGAGGTTAGCAGTCAAGTGTATGCTGTGTTTTGATCTTCTTTTTGAGTGCCTAATGAGTCCTGTTTAAAAGTGAAGAGATGTGTGTTGAGTCTCATCAAAATCATCAGACACATTAATAGCTTTAACCATTTACAGTTTAAAATATGAAACCATTGTTAATGTTATATTTTTTTACTTACTCCTGTTTTTGGTCTTTGTCTGAAAACATGTAATATGTATGTATGTGTATGTATGTATGTATGTAAGTGTGTGTGTGTGCGCGCGTGTGTCCGTGTGTCTTTGACCATGCCTTGTTCGCCTTGTAGCATTTATCACTATAAAATAAAAATGCAATGTGTGTGTGTGTGTGTGTGTGTGTGTGTGTGTGTGTGTGCGTGCATGCATGCATGCACATGTGAGAGGTCCAGCGGAGTGCAGATGACTGATCTGTGTCCCCCTAGAGCCACCTGTCAATCAGATTGTTTTATTCTGTGATAAAAAGAGAGACACACAAACCTCCCTGCAGACAGGCCATTGAGACCCATACTGATGACATGTCTGGTGTCTTAAGTTTATTCTTTTCTATCAGCACTAAAGCTGAAAGACCAATATAATAACTATAAAAAGCTTAACAATTTATTCATTTATTCACTTTCTAAGCTGCTTAACTGAAGTAGGGTCTCAGGCCCCTTTGGGCAAATAATGGGGAAATACCTTGAACAGGTCCATCTCTAGGCTGACAAACAGACAACATTTATAAACAAATTCACATCAGAGGGGAAATTTAGTGTCTCTAATTCAGCTGATGCACATGAGACTACAGGAGAAAATTAGACTGGAAAACCATACTGAAAGAAAAGAAGCAAATGCCATTAAACCCAGAGAATAACAAACCCTGCACAAGCCCTATTCAAAGGTATCAGCTGCCAAACCAAACCGGTACCTTACCAGGGACCCTTTGGTGTAGGAGGTGTGCTTTCACTTTTAACGCTTCTCTAAAAAAAAATTGGCATAACACAGTTGTGGCAGCATCATTGTTCATCATACACAGATTTGTAAATGGGAGACAGATCTGAGGAAACGAGGATAGTAACTGAATCATCTGTTATGTGTTTTGTTAATTGTGTCTGTGTTTAAGCAGAAGAAGGAAGGAGAGAAGGAGAGGAAAATAAGACAGCTCTACTAAAAAGTAGAGCCTGGTTTTGCATTAATTACATGTCTTTATTTTACTCACAGGTTTATTACAAATGCATATAAATGTAATAATTTGTATTATTATTATTTTTTCTAACAAACATTTATTGTGACGCGGCACAGTGGCTTAGTGGTTAGTACGTTCGCCTCTCAGCGCTAGGGATTCCCAGTTCGAATCCTAATCTGGGTGGAGTTTCCATGTTAACTCCCCGTGTCTGCGTGGGTTTCCTCCGGGTTCTCCGGTTTCCTCCCACAGTCCAAAAACATGGATCAAGTCAATTAAATTTTTCAAATTGCCACATATAGAGTGTGTTTGTGTGCATGTGTGTGAGTGTGTGCCCAGCGATAGATTTGCGCCCTGTCCTGGGTGTATCTGCCCAGCGCCCGAAACGTTCTTCCCTGGATGGGCATGGGGAACCCCACCGCGACCCTAATATAGGATAAAGCGGAAGTTAATGGATGAATTTATTGTGACACATATTCACACACACAAACACACACACTCACACACACCCACAAACACCTCCAGATGCCACCCCGCTATCACAACAACCCACACCACTGCCACTGAAGCTACTGAAGACTTGTCCGCAAAAACAATGTGTCACTTAAAGGTTCACTGATCTGAAACACTGTTCCCTAAAGATTGATGTCACACTAAGGAGCAAACCTGAATGAGCTGTATTAAAAACAATACAACTCAACAAATTTAGACCTTCTGTCCCTGAATTCCGTCCTATTATAAATTATAAATTTATAATATTATAAATAAATGAAATTATAAATAATAACTAGGACATTTGCAATTGCTCACACGTGCTCTTCAGTTTCTTTCACTTACATACACACAGTTTTCATAGGAATTATATATAATCTACAATTTCTTATTCTTTAATATATTTTTATTGATACAATGTTCATATCATTGTTTCTGTACTGCTGACAACAATTCATCATGTTTAGTAATCTGTCATCCCATAGTAATGCTTTATCATTTTTAGTCCTCATGATTAACTCTATTAAATATGTTTATTAGTTGTATGCCCATACAGACAGGTATAGGTTGTAGACAGGTGAAGCAGCTTTATTGTAGGCACAGAATTTTCGCCATTTGTCTCCTACATAGTTATTATCATTCTCATCACCCTGATCACATGCATCATCCACACTTTACACTAATTGGAAAGAAGAAAGTGACCATTTTTCACACTTCTTTCTGAGCACTGAACCAATTACACAGTGGATTTTACAGGCAGAACACTTGAGCTGATGCATAGTAATTTTATCTTGTAGAAATTGATATTGATCTATTTTTCATTTTAGACACACCCAAAACATCGACCTCACTCTGACATGTGAAAGTCATCTCAAACAATATGCAAAGCTTTTTTTCTGTGTGCATTAGTGTGTTTGTGTATATGTGGGGCATTATTGTATATTTTTATATTTATAAATAAACATTTCTTACAGTCAATAATTATGTCACACGCTATGTACATAGTTGTATATCTCCCCAAACATTCTTCAATAATTCTACTGAGATCATTGGACAAAGAAATATTAAGAATTAAACAAATGGATAGAAAACTAATACTTGCCTTTCCTTTAATTTATATTAAGTATTGTGGGTATATTTGCAGACTCGCCAAACTTGCAGATTATCGAAAAAGTGATTCATAATTTAAGGAAGGAAAAAAGAAAGACACCAAAAGATGCAGTATTTTAAAAAGTTGTTTTCAACTGCATTAGTGAACAGTAATGTGTAAATGATGGCACAGATCTCAGGGGTGAATTTATCGACTGTCAGACAGACAGACAGACATTATGGATATTTTATTTGTGTTGTAGATTTGTAATGGGTCTACATACATATGTATACCCATATTAGTGATCGACCGATATGGGTTTTTTTAATAGCTGATGCCGATGCCGATATTTAGATGAAAGAAGTGGCTGATGGTCGATATATAAAGCCGATATTACCAGTTTTTATTGCAACTAATAAAGTACAATAATAATAATAATAATAATAATGATAATAATAATAAACAAGACACAAAAGTAATTCAACAGTTTATCACTGTCTACTCTACTTTTTGTAATACAGAGAGCAATATTAAAAACATACAACTTTAAATTACACATTATTAATTAAAGTTTCAGTGTACCTAAACATAAGCAGATAGCAGCATCTTTTTAGAATGAACATTTATCAATGAACATTGCACAAATCACACAGAACAACATTCAATGAACTTTTTGAACTAATGAGCCAATATAGGTAATTTAGATAAGTAAATAAAATATTAACAAACAAATATTGTAGTTTGTAGTGTGAAAAAAAGTACTTTTTTTAATATATCAATAAAAAAATTAACTGAACATGAACTAGTTCAGAATTAAAATAGTAAACTTTGAACATGAAATTTTTACTTTGAGCATGTATGAACTTGAACTAGTTCAGAAAAAAGCTGTGAACTGGCACAACACTGTCTGTAAGCTAGCGTCAGTGCTAGTGATATATAGCGTTAGCCAGCTAGTTTAACAAAATCGCCCTAATTATACAAACAGTATATATGTTACAAATAGCAGTATATCACAGTACATATATATATATATATATATATATATATATATATATATATATATATATATATATATATATATATATATATATATATGTTACAAATAGCATCCTGGAACATTATTATAGCGTTAGCTAGCGATAATTAGTATTAGTTGGCCAGTTTAGCTGTTCAAGTGGTTGCTAAGGTTACAGTTCCAAATAAGACTATTGGCATTTTCTCTCTAATTAACATAATCGCTCTAATTATGCAGACAGTAAACACTTTATACATTACAAAGATCCAGTAACAAATACTGAGAGTTGAAAGAGAAGCCGTTTTCTCTCATGAGGCGTAGCGCAGTTTCAAAACACCACCGATCCATATTCCCTTGAGCATTGAGTGACGTTCTGCCGGAAGAACACTAGGGGCCACTCTAAGCAAAAGTTAGATCAAATGACTTTATTCAGTCTTTGAGCCAGAATGACGGAGCTGCCCACAGCGTTGCCTGTAGGCATTGTTTAAATATCGGCCTTGTGCGCTCATATATCGGCCGATGCCGATTATCTAAAAATGCCAAAAATTGGCCTGATTAATTGGCCGGCCGATCAATCGATCGATCACTAACCCATATACATATACACACAAAAACAGAAGTGTGTTAAGTTAATTTTTTCTAGCTCTAGCTAATTTTCCTTTTGGCCAAACACAATGCAATCATGGTTGTATTTTACATGCCATATATTGCCATCTTAGTCCCTAAGTTTTTTTATCGTAAATTAATTTAAGACACACCTAAAATGTCACATATAACAATAACAACACACATAGAATGCAATAATTACAAAAAGGGAATGCTTAGAAATTAGTCTCTCTCTCTCTTTCTCTCTCTCTGTCTCTCTCTCCCTCTCTCTCTCTCTGCCCCCCCCTCTCTCTCTATTTCATTTTGTGTGTGTACAAGAGAGAAAAAGATAGCAAAAAAAAGTGATTGATGGTGCCGCCATGATCACAGTCCACTGGGGAAATTACCCAGAATTCCTTTAATGGGCATGACATACTCAGGATCAGAACAGCTGACAGAATTTATGAGATACACATCTCTCCCTATGTTCTTTTGACAGTCATTTTATTGTCTCTTCCAAGTCTTTCTTTTTGTTCTTTTAAATGCCATCTTCTAAACTTGATCACTTTCTTTTACTCATTTACATTTTCATACCAATTTAACATTATTTTATATACCAGTTTAGTTTTACATATACACTATTAGGTCTAATGCTATTTATTTATTTGCGATCAATTTCAAATAGCTAACCTAATTAGATAAAACTATACAAAATTTGTAGTTCTCTTGCATAAATTATTCACTGCTTAATTCTGCATTTATGCATTACTTAATGTGTAAGCTTGTATCACATAATTATATAATTAGCCAATCCCATAACTGTCTGTATACATGTATAGAAATGCAAAAAGACACTAATTTGATATATCTTCAACTCAACTTATTATATAGAAATGGAATTCAGTCTGGTTCTCTGTTAGCTCTCTTACTTCGTTTTTAATGGTCAGGGCCACTACAGAGTAGGTATTATTTGGGTAGTGTAAATACAGTTATAGAAATAAAAAGGCATAAGAAAGGAAATTGCAATAACACAAAACTGTGCAACACTTGTCTGTTGTTTCTTACTTTACATTTGCAATGTGGTGCAACAAAGCCCTGTGTCTAATTGTCATCGTGAGAACAATTGACCAGTCCTTTAAAGGTCCTGACCAGTGACAAATGAATGTTTCAGGTTACTCGAATAATGTGAAACTGAATTAAAAGTGGCAGTGTAGGTTTCTGAGCAAGACAAAAAACACTTGTTTGAGGGTTGCTGTATTATATGGTAAATTCTACTTTTAAATTTAAAGCCCGATCTAGTAAGACTGGTGGTAGCTATTATAGCCATTGCACCTCTGCTGCAGCTGTTATTTTCTTTTTTACACAAAATTGTTGTTTTTTTCAGTTATAATAATGCAGTTAAAATTGTCAATTGTGTTTTGCTTTACAAAATGAATATTTATTTTCATTTAGGATTTACAGGTTTAATAGTAAGTGTATAAAATAAAGTTTTTGCTAGTTTATCAGCAAGTATCAAGTAAAACACATACCAAATCACATATCAACTTCTGTGCTTAACACTTACAAAAACAAGAACCTCGACACTTTATCTTATCCCTCAATATATTTGTTACAGGAAAACCCATATATGTGTAACAACGAATGTGATGCAGCTGCTGAGGAACTTGCCCACCCTCCAGAACTCATGTTTGACTTTGAGGGCCGCAATCCCACCACCTTCTGGCAGTCAACATCTTGGAGAAAATACCCTAAACCGTTGGCAGTAAACATTACTTTGTCCTGGAACAAAACTATCGAGCTGACGGACGACATTGTCATCACTTTTGAGTCAGGCCGGCCTGAGCAGATGGTGCTGGAGAAGTCTCTGGATTATGGGAAAACATGGCAGCCATATCAGTTCTATGCCACTGACTGCTTAGATGCATTTACTATGGAACCCAAGACGGTGCAAGACCTGTCTCAATTTACACTTCTAGACATCATTTGCACCGAGGATTACTCACGTGGATATGTCTGGAAATATGACAAGACTGTACGCTTTGAAATCAAGGACCGATTTGCATTGTTTGCTGGACCACGGCTCCACAACATGGCATCCCTGTATGGCCAGCTAGACACTACCAAGAATCTACGGGACTTTTTTACAATCACAGACCTGCGAATACGTCTTCTCCGACCTGCCACAGGAGCAACCATGGTTGATGAGAGCAACCTTTCCCGTTACTTTTATGCCATCTCAGACATAAAAGTGCATGGAAGGTAGGTAATCATTGCATGCTTAATATATAAAGTTCATTTGTTATTTGCGTTATTTAACATGTAGCTGTAACCGTAAAGTTACATTTAAATTTGTCTTTATCAAAGGGTTGAAATGTGTTTTTGACATGTTCCTGTATTGCTTTTATTTATTGCCTGTATTGCTTAATTTATTTATTTATTTATTTATCTATTTATTTATTTTTACATTAAGCAAGTTGGATATATTTGGACTATTACGGGCCAACATTCTGACCATGAAGTGTAAAGGTGGAGTGGTCATCCAAAAAACAACTAAACCTGGTGTTAAATGTATTGTTAAATGTAAAGTATGAAAATTACATAAACTATTGACAGTTATCTATTTTTAAGTAATGTATAGTTATTTTATATATCTTATATATTGCTCTAAACTATATATAGTTATTTAAGTATTTCATTTATATTATATAAATGTTCTTATATAAGTATATTAAAGTATTTCATAAAATAGCATTATTATAGAAGAACACACTACAAAACAAAAAGCAAGAAATAAACACAGCATCTTTTATTATGTAATTTTATCTATTTAATTATGGGTGAAGTTTCCATGATCTTCCATTGTCTGCATAGGTTTTCATCCCATAATCCAAAAACATGAATTGGCTATGCGAAATTGCCCCTATATTGTGTGTGCACGCGTTTGTGTTTGTAAGTCTGTTTGTGTGACTAAGTGTGTGCACAGCGATGGATTGGCACCCTTTACTGGGTGTACCTACCCAGAACCCGCAGCATTCTCTCTTGAATATGAATGGAAAACCTCCCTGTGACCCTGGTAGAAGATTAGCAGAAGATAATTTGAATTTGAATAATAATTTGAATAAATCAAATTTAATTATTAACCCAAATTTGCTGCCAGAAACTATTGTTGTTTCTGCACCAGTTATGTCCTTATTTGCATTTATGGTCCAAGTGCAAGTTTCAAAGAGAAAAATAAATCGTTTCGAAAAATTGTGGGTATCAAATTCTGTGGTCAAAGGTGAAAGGTAAAAATGGTGAAAAAATACTTTCAGTCATTTTTTATGTTTTGAAACTCTAAAACAACCTTGTCATTTTGAGGAACTAGTGATGTACAAGAAATAACTAACATTGTGCTTACTATAAAATGATGCATGACTTTAGTGGTCTTTATGTTTATTAAAAGACAGCCCCTAGTGTAATAAGGCTTGATGTATACACAAATATCATCACAATGACAACACTGCTCAAACACTCTTTAAACAATCAGATTGTAAACTGTTGTATAAAAATGATTGGACAATGTAGTTATCATCTTTTTAGGTCATATAAGCGGTCATCAGGAAAATAAGATGAGGTTGAAAAGTCATTCATGAAGTTATTGTTGAGCTTAGACTGGGTATGCTGGAAGGTGGATTGGGCTTAATCCTTATTTAAGCCCTTTTCCGTATTAAATTTGTCAGTGTGTCCAACCCTATATTATTAAACCTAGTAGGTTTAGACAGATTTGTGTCCTTAATATGCCCTGACATGTATTACGTTATTATTGTTGGAATTGGGGTTCAGGATTTTCTCACAATGTGTGATCCTTCTGAGAATTTTAGAAACAGTGATTTTCCAATATGTCATGAGTTAGCTGGATTTCACACTGCACATCTGTGATTAGGGAGCATGTCAAAAAGTTTGTGTTTTTAAGATGATAAAATGCTGCATCTGCAAAGAAATTGACTATGCTGTAAAGCAACACATTTCAACTAAAAAAAAAAAATAGAGGGGGTTACTGTTCATGGATTGTCAAGGTGCTTGAGAATTCAATGTGATGTTTATCCAAAGTGCTTTTAAGTCTTAATTATGTGAAATTTGTGTGAGTAAATGAAAGCTATGCTGTGTAAAAATAAAAAAAAATGTCCCTTACTAACAAACATACTAAATACAACCATACTAAATATAAACAAGCATATCAAAACCCATCAAACATTATTTTATTTTTTTATTGGGAATATCATTGTTTTGCTACTTAAAACCTTTACCCTTTAAACCTTTATAAACTTTAATAAAGCTATATATCGGTGTACTATTAGCTTTATGTACTGTCACTTTCTTAAACAAAAATCAAATTAACAGGGATACTTGAAAAGTACTGTGTCTAAGAGAGAAATTAGGGTTCAGGTATCTTTTGACATTAGTCCATAACCCATTAGCCCAAAAATTTACAGAAAACAAGGTGGCGACTATAGTGGGGAGTGTGTATGTAAACAGTTGATTGATAGTTGCAAAGAGCATGGGAAATAAGTTTAGGAAAAAAGTCTAGAATGCATGCTTTGACAGTCAAAGGCAAAAAGAGTACATGAAAAATGTGTGCAGATAAATAATAAGTTTACAAACATGTTCACTTGCAGTGCTTTCAATAGTTATGCTAATATGCTAATATGAAAATGTTAATAAGACCTCAGACCAATATTACAGTCTGTATCCTAATTAGGCTGTACAGAGTACAGTATAATAATAATAATAATAATAATAATAATAATAATCATAATCTTTTTTTTTTTTTTTCAATTGAACAGGTATAAACAATAGTAGGAATGCACAGAGAAATGCATAAAACACACTAGATTAAAATAATTTTTTGGGTCTGTATTTTGGTTTACCTTTCTTGTTTGTCTGTCCCTTTATCAGTCTGGTTTAAGCCTCATGTTTGAATTCAGTCTGACTCACTCCAGAATATGCTTATATGAAGGTATTTGCTGAATGTAAATGCAGTGTCTGTCTCTAGGCACACATTTACATTCTAAACGGCAGTAGATGTGAGCACGTAAT
Source organism: Corydoras maculifer (assembly GCA_019802435.1). Classification (NCBI taxonomy): domain Eukaryota; kingdom Metazoa; phylum Chordata; class Actinopteri; order Siluriformes; family Callichthyidae; genus Corydoras; species Corydoras maculifer. Next base: position 1,021,038 of record JAFMOD010000441.1, read on the forward strand.
TGTGTTTCTGAAACTTAGCTGCATTAAGCGTGCTGAAGAGGATCCCATGAGATCCTACATTACTCACATACCAATGCATTTTAGAATTCCCATAAGGCTATGGTGTAATGATGCAGATGACAGTGATGATGAGTGAGTGATTGATTAGTTCATTGGTGTATTGATTAGTTTAAAAAGCAACTGCTTTGTTGACTGAAAAAAACACTATTGCTATGTCTGAATTGTGCAGCTCAGAGGCACTATAGCACTGTTTACCGTATGTGCTTTATCGCATTTGTTAATTCGCCAAATTCTGTAAATTGGGTTTTTACATTAGTAAGCATTATATCATAAATGGAACCTAGACATCATCATGTTTGGAATACCTTAAAGTCTTCATTCCTCATGCAAATGGGCAATGTTATTCTACCATCTGACACACAATATATGCAATATATATTTTTAAGATTCTATTTAAAAGTTTTTTATATATAACATACTGTACAGTACATATAACATACTGTACACATGCCACTTTTTTACTTTTTATTCTACTTTTGTATATATAAACACGACTAATGGAGCATCTGTAAAAAATATTTTAAAAAAGCCGATGTTTGGCTTTTAAAGCCAGGAAGAGAGAGCTCGACATGAACACAACTGTTTGCAATGAGTGCAAAATGAAATCGAGGTACTTTGGAAATACGATAAATGCACAAGCCCGTTTGGCGTGACATCACCCTGAACTAACAGAAGTTGAAAATATATTTAATATTTAAGGTTAAGTTTTTAAAATGTAGTGAATGTCCAATACAGTTTAAAAGACTAAAGGGTGTATTTTATTGTTAAAATTTTAAAGATTTGCAAAATATAAATTCTGTAAAATCTGTATTTTAGTTTTGATTAAAGGCTAATGCACTATAGTAAAATTTTGTATTCATATATTTAGAATTATTTGTTCATTTATTAGATGTTTTTTTATCTAAGAAAAAGCCAGGCAGCTATGCGAACCTAATACTGCTCATTTTAATTTGGCACAATCTTATTTTTGTACAAATATAAAATGATGCAAAAAGATTTGATACAGGAAGGAACCTATAACTATTGTTTTAAATTGTTCTATTTGTTTACATTGTTGTTTCATCTTGTGAATCACATAATTTAAACAAAATTTCAAAACCATTTGAACTGAAAAATCATTTCTGAATCGAAAATTGATTCTGAATCAAAAATTGATTCTGAATCGAATCGTGACCTCAAAAATCGGAATCGAATCGAATTGCCAGACACTGAGAGATTCGCACCCCTAGTTTTATTTGTGTTTGGTGTTTTGGTCTGAAACTAGTTCAGCAAAAAAAATCTACACTCCATGTATAGTATTTTCCTTTCATTCTGTCAGCATCCATGGTAGTGGCTAGGTAGCCACACTCCTAAAATAGGTTGCTTCGCATTTGTTGGCTCTTAAATATGGATGCGTGTTGAAATTGCGGAAGCAAGGAAGGCACTGTTTGAGCCATGCTGTTACACTACACCAACACAGGAGCTCTCTTGAAAAAGCCTTGAAGGTGGCTTCTTGGAGCCAGGTGAGATTCCCCTCATGCCCTAGGCTAGACCCAACCTCTATTTTTTTATCCAATACTGATGTACCCAAGTGGGAGGGATGAAGCCATGCATCCAGCTCAATGCTCCCACTGCTGTAACTGTTGGACTACATGGAATTCTTATTGTCTGGGTTTTTACATGAGTGTAAGAAGCTCAAGCACAATGAGGACTGAAGACAGGCATTGCTATATATCAACACACTGTTCAGTTCTGTTTCCCTTTGTGCTGCAGCTGGTAGAAGTGCAGATACAAAGCACTACTTGGCAAACCTTTTTTCAGTGCCGTTATTTTTTGTGTCCTGAGACGTTCTCACACTCATTTTTCAAATCTAGCCCTTTCTTACCTCCTTGCAGAAACACATTGACAATTTACATGCACAAGTCACAGGTGAGATCCATTACCTCACCTGTCTTCCTTGCTCTCATTTACTGCTTCCCCTGCTCTCATTTACAAATTAGCATGTGGTCACGACTTAAACATCATACTTTTTCATTCTCAAACAATTAAAATCATTCGCTCACACCACTCGTTTAATTTAAAACCAAAGGAACTAAGTACCAGGGTTAGAAGTACATCATTAGTACTTCCCACATCCCTTGACTTAAACATTTTGAGTAATTTTCTGCTCCTTAAAGCGTTTTCATTGATGCCATTGCCCTTGTTTTCTTTGTAAGGCTGCTCTTGCATACTGTAGCTTCTGTTTTTGCACTTTACAAAAGCTACTAACCATACGCCTTCTCTTTGTGGCCTTAAGAATGCTTTCCATGAGTAACTTCACAGTCCTGATCTCATTACTGCAACCACCCAACTTCATCCCCATATGTTAGTGCTCTCTTAACCAACTGCACTGCCTCACAAAGTTTCCATTTTCTTTTAGTGTTGGTGACAGGTGTTGATTTGCCTTAAAATTTTACATCAACTTAACTTCAACTTACCTAGTTATTCTAGATTTACCATCTTAGTACATAACATCGCAACGTAAATTTTCCTGATAAAAAGGATTTATTCATACTAATAAAAGTACATTTATTATCTATTTCCTTGAACATTCAGTGTGCATTGTCAGTTAGTGCTGCAGGATATCATCTACCTAAACATCTTTAAAATAGAGTCATCAGTTTTGCCTTCACATTAAATTTCACTACCACAACAGACAGAATTCTGGAAGTTGTTTTTATCTTCATCCTTTCCCACCTAGAATTATCAGTTATACTCCATATAACTACCAGGTATGTAGGTTCCCCCAAACTGATATTGTACCATTATATAATGAGGTATTATACTGTCTTTCAGAACATAGCATACTCCTATGTATTAAGGGAAAATTGTATTAAATTTGTATTCAAGCATTTTATTTAAAAATGGTCCATTTTGTTGGCCAAAAGTATATTATTAAGACATTAGCTAGAATTTTTTATCCTACTGCCCTGTATTTAACCAAGCCCCAACTTATATTTTAATTCCAATAGTTTTTTAGCAATTTATATCTAACATGATTAAAGATATATAGATATATAGATAGATTATAAAATTTTAGTGTTTAGCTTCCCTTCCCCCTAACACAAAATACAGAATGGCAGATAATCTATTTGTCAGTTTCCCTAGCTCCCAGCTCATCTCCCCAACAATAAGTCTTCCATTATCCCCCACCCTATTTCCACTGTAAATCTTATTTACACACTATTCTGTTGCTCCAGAAGTTTAATAGTACATTTCCACTTCATCCGACTTTCATTAATGATGTGTGAATTATTATACTATTACATAATTTGGACTTTATTCCATTTTAGCATTATAACAACATTTGTTCTAAAGTATTTTATCTCAAGAAGAATTTTCATAGTAAATGGAAATAATTATAATACCCAATATATTTTTTACAATGAAATGTTGAACAAAAAAAATTGTAATTTCAATAAGCTAAATTGTATCATGATTGATTAATTAGAGGCTGGTTGAATTTTTAGCACATACAGTTTGAAACACTGTATACATATGCTACTAAGTTTTAAAATACCTTGAACATCCCTGTGTCACAAACAAGATTTGTGGCATGTTTCTGTCCTAAATGCTTTGTTTTTTCCTTAAGATACTGTTTTGTTTTGATTGGTTTTACCCTGGACTTGTAAAATAGCTCATTATGTTAATATCCCTTAACTTTTTCCCTTCATCACACATCTGTTTTCCTTTGTTCCTTTTTGCCATGGGGAACTTTTTATTTAGTGTTTGAGTTTGTGTCCTCAGGGAAGCCACACATCATTTCATATATAGTTTTCATGCAGGTTTTTACCTCTGCTGTTTTATCCTCTTATACAGTATGCTACTCCCTCCGCTTGGTGTTTTCATTCATTCCCTTCAAGTGTTCTGTCCATCTTCTGCACACTGTTTTGCTTTGTTCCAGGTCGGTTAATTCACCTGCTCTTACATTCCCATGCGCCAGGTTCCAGTTAGTTAGTGCACCCATGATCTGAATGTTTGAGGTTGGGTGCAGTAGCCAATAATTTGCATTGTCCCACAATATCTTGCAATTGTTCATGTTTATGATGTTAGTCATATTACATTATATGTATTCTGTTGTGTTTTTTGTGGTGGCTATGGTGTGTGCAGGTAAATATGGGTGTGTGTGTGTGTGTGTGTGTGTGTGTGTGTGTGTGTGTGTGTGTGTGTGTGTGTGTGTGTGTGTTTGTAAAGTGGATCAAGGAAGCAGGATGACTGTTAACACTGCCCATCCACTCAAGAAAGATAAGTTTCCACCTAACCTTAGTCTTCACTAGATCTTTTTCTTCATAACGAACAAATACCAGTGTATTCTGGCATGGGTAACTATATAGCGGCTTTGAGACAATGATCTATTGTAAATAGTGATTTTTAAATGAATTAACTCCAAATTTGATCTTGAAGGACCGGAACACCCTATCTGAAGCCAAGTTTCATGTATAATGCCTGCTTGGATTCTAGTGGGGACAGCAAGGCAAGCTGCAGCGAACAGATACCAGTTCTGGACACCAAGCAAACAGTTCTGCTCAGGCTGGCATTGTAGGTTCATGTGCTAAAAGTCGTTCTCAACATTCCGAAGGCAAAGTAACAATAATTGGAGGTGCTAAAAGCAGTATTCCAACAATGCTTTTTAATAAGCAGCAGCACTTCAGTCAAAGCTGATGTAAAATAAAAAGAATTTTTGTTTTAGGCAATATAATCGCTATGATTGGCCACAGTAGAGAACAAAGATCAGCAAAACTGGCACTAGTAGCCAATCATTTGCATAGCACCACAATACAGTTTTTGATGTACAGTTTTGATGCACATATATGATGTCAACTAAATTTACTTGATTTTAAATTTTCCCAAAATATTTCCCTGCCTTTCTAAAAGAGCCTATCAAAACATGTGTAACATGTCACAAATATATGGTTATGTAGTGTCAATCAGAGGTATTGTTTATGGTACCCACACTGAAGCACATTTTCAATAAATGCTACGGGAAATAGTGGTGATGATGCTAATAATAACTCTTTAAATGAGTCATATATTTAGGGCTTTGCTCCATTCCTTTTTTCCTTTTAAGCCAGGGGTTATTTGGTTTATCTGTGAAATAATCACTAGGATAATGAAATAGGAAGATTTGGATCAAAGAATTTATATCCCATGAAAATATATATTTTTTTTTTTACATTATGACACACATGCACACACAGAGGCAGATTCATTTCAGAATTACTATGGGGGGGGGGGGGGGGGGGGGGGGGGGGGGGGGGGGGGGGGGGGGGGGGGGGGGGGGGGGGGGGGGGGGGGGGGGGGGGGGGGGGGGGGGGGGGGGGGGGACACACACACACACACACACACACACATACACATACACACAGCATGATTATTATTTTATTATTTTGTACTGATTTACTAACTATAGCCGAAAAAATAATGCCACATTAAAATATATTTTACAATGTATTTATTTAAAATTAGTTGCTTGGCATAAAACACAAATAAAATGGTATAAATGTGAAAAAATATATTTCAGTGTTTGCTATGGAGGATGTGTTAAACTATTGAAACTAAACATAACATTTATGTATTGAAGCAGAGACAGGGGAACTTTCATGTTTATTGTCTCTTTTAATTGTTTTCATAATTACTCAAACACAATAACCACTAATTAAAGATGAACATGGAAACACACTCAAATTCATATATGCATGCAAGGATGGATTAAATGTGACAGCTGGACTACTCAGATATGGTGGGTTCGGCTCCAGTGCTCCTTTACTCCCTTTTCCATCCTTTTTATGATTCTTTTTACCTCTTCCATATATGCCTACTGTCTGCAGGTGAATTGCATCAGCAACATTTAAAGTAATTTTCAAACACATACATATACAGTACCAGTCAAAAATGTGGGCACATTACTACCACTTACTATATAAATATATTTTGTAGTTTGATAATTACAGTCTTACAGACCACCAAAGAGCAGAAATTATTTGGTTGATGCAGTATGAGTGTTTGCCCAGCAATAGATTGGCGCATTATTCTGGGTATCTGGCCTGCGCCCGAAACATTCTCCCCTGGTTGGGCATGGGGAACCTCTGTGACCCTAGTAAAGGAGGGTAATGGCAGATAAGCGGCAGATAATGGATAATGGATACACATTCAAACACCAGCTCTGGCAGATACAACCAGGGGAAAACATTTCAGGCACTGGGCAAATATACCCAGGACAGTGTGCCAATCTATCGCTGGGCAAACACTCACTCACACAGTTCTAAATTGCCCCATATAGTGTGTGTTTGCATGTTTGTCTCTGTGATTGAGTGTGTAGCTCAGTGATAAATTGGTGTACTGTCTTGGGTGTATCTGCCCAGCGCTCGAAACTTTCTTCCCTGGATGGGCATGGGGAACCTCCCGTGACACTAGTAAAGATTCAAGCGGAAGATAACGGATGGATGAATAATGGATACACATTATATGTGTGAACATTAGCTTGCATGGAAGCATAAGGGTTCAGCTGTTCCACAGCATAGCTCATCTGCATACATGTAAAGAACAAATATTATCTTGAATTTCCAGTTAAAAAGTATAATTAAAAGGCATGTGGTGTGATCTAGATGTAAATGTACCTCAGTCAAAGGCATAATTTCTAAACTATTTAACAGTAGTTTGTTACATAAGGGATCATGTGAATTAACAAATTTTAATTGTGAAATTTAATTAAAAACTTTTCGGGCGCTGGGAAGAACGTCTCGTGCGCTGGGCGGATATACCCAGAACAGGGCGCCAATCTATCGCTGGACACACACTCACTCACACCCTTACTCACATAAATACTCTTCACGGGGCAATTTGGAGAATTCAATTGACTTGATCCATGTTTTTTGACTGTGGGAGGAAACCGGAGAACCCGGAGGAAACCCACGCGGACACGGGGAGAACATGGAAACCCTAGCGCTGAGAGGTGAACGTGCTAACCACTAAAGCACTGTGCCGCTCCAGTGTTTCTAAAAATAGGATTTGTACATGCTGCATCTAATATGTTTAATTTATTTTATTATTTCTAATTGCATTGCTAATTTAAATCACCATGTCAAATGTCATTCATTGTTAACCTTATTGCATCTAATGATCTGGTTGAGTCCACTTCTGTGTTAATGCATTTGTGACATCTGGATTTTGGGTGTGTTTTCTTTTTAATACTTCATTGATGGATTATGGTTGTTGTGCTGACTCAAACAAAATGTTTGTTTTATGTGACAATCTGCCACTTTAAAGTAACATCTTCATATTGTGATTGTATGTAATATTTTTTTTTCTTCAAATTAAGCACATATTTAGAGCTGGACTTAGAGCATATTTAGAGCTTAGGTCAGCAAACTAAGCTGGTCCACTAACCCACCCATATATGTACACACAAACTCACACAGTTCCATTAAGGATAATACATGTTCAATTAGAGTAAGGTAAAATTTATTTCAGCACTAACATATTTTTTCTGGATTAATCTTTTCATATGCACCCATGTTGTGAATTGTTAAATTGTGTATATGAATTAAAATTGCCATTCTGAGGTTTGTGTTACAATTTTTTTAAAAAGAAGATTGAATCATTCAGGTTTGACAGCTTTCACCCCAAACTTTGTAAGAGAGTCTGAATATTTTAGCATGTAAAGCACTCTTAACACTACTACCTCCTTAACTAAGACTTCATAATGCTCCAGAAGCATTCTTTGTTCAGTCAGCTCCAACAGGGAATCTGAGTCACTCTGCCTTATCCATTAGCAACTTAGTGGACCCTCCTGTTCTAAATCCTACCTAGGTCTTACTGCTTCAGTTTTCTTAACTCTGAGCTTGGTTGTGCCTTTCACCGCAGAGAGCAGTCTTGTTGTACAAACTCCATTTGTGAGTTAAGTTCTAAATCTTCTTGTGCTTAGCACTTTTTCCATCCTTTTTGCCTGACTTTTTGTCTGAGTGTGCGCTGTCCGTCAGAGTGGCTGCCACCTTTTTGTCTTGCCCCAGTCTGTGTGTGTTTGAGGGTGTCTGTTGTTCAAAACTCTCTAGTTTGTGCATAAACTCTCTCTGTTCATTTGTTCCTTTCTGACGGGTTCACCGTAGAATGTATTTGCCCCAGTAGCAGTTTAGTGGCACATGTTTACTCCGAAAGTGTTCTAAATAAACATATATTTTCAGTGGTCCTACTTAACAATTTTTTTGATTTCCTCTTAGCCAGATCCCTGCATCTATATTCCCAATTAGTCTTAAATACATCCTGTATTACTTGCACACTTGGTACTCAAGGCCATCACAAAGACAGCATTATTGCCTGCTAAAGTGAAGCAGACTTTTTCTCCTGAAGATGAGCAGCATTGATCCCTTTTGTTAAAACTTAACACGTCTGAGTGAACGTAGTTCATGGTCTCATGGGCAATTTCACTAAATTCATAATGCAGAGAAAAGAATTATAATGCTGTTAGTTGTGCCTAGGGCTATGTGTCTCATTGAAACCACAGACAAACACTATGTATGTTACACACACACACACACACACACACACACACACACACACACACACACACACACACACACATATATATATATATATATATATATATATATATATATATATATATATATATATATATATACACACACATCAGAGGGTAGCTGTAAGTCATGTTTGCATTCTGAAGTTACATCAGGTGTTAAAAGTGGTCACCATTAATATCCAGATACGTGTAATTTGCAAACTACTGCTCAAACTTGCAAATTACTGCTGTAATTTGCAAACTACTGCTGTGTCCACAGGGATAGTTCTGCATGATATTTCAATTTCTTCCTGGAGTGCAGCCAGGGTTGCTAGTTTTCTATGGAATACAACATCCTCCAGGGCTCCCCACAGGTAGAAAATAAGAGGTGTTAGTCAGGTGAACCAGGGGGGAATTCCAGCCCAATAACAGTGTTGGTTTTAAAGCGTGCCTTTACTATTTTCACTGCCCTGATGGCCATATATACCCCCCTGTGACCCTAATATAGGATAAAGCGGAAGATAAAGGATGTATATATATATATATATATATATATATATATATATATATATATATATATATATATATATAAAATTTTTTTTCTTTTCTGTCTAAAATAAATAGGTAACTTCCACTAGAATTTTTACGTATACTTAAGCATACCACAAAATCTTTAAAAGAATGGCTAAAATTTTGCAATAGACCAGTCTGAATTGTTATGTCTAGACCTTAACAAAAGTAGAATGCTGTGATAGAGATATGCATAAACCTAAATGAACTGACACATTGTTATAAAGTCATAAAGAAAATGATTAATTAAATTAATTGCTGCCAAAAGCAGTATTAGCTTTTAAGGCATGGGGAGGTTTCTCAGACATAACTTTTATTTATGTAATAAAATGTGTTATTTGTCTTTGCCAATTATGAATACCCAAATCAGACAGACAGACAGACAGACAGACAGACAGATAGACAGATAGATAGATAGATAGATAGATAGATAGATAGATAGATAGATAGATAGATAGATAGATAGATAGATAGATAGATAGATAGATAGATAGATAGATAGATAGATAGATAGATAGATAGATAATATGTGTGTTTTGCAGCTTTGTGAGAGAAAAAAGAGGGGGAAAAAAAGTTGCTATTAATTAACAAAGCCACTTCTCAGTAGTCACTCTGCTCACATACCTTACACACATCCATACAAACACACAGATACCACCTATGCTTTTTATCACTTGTTGACTACTTTTCATTAGTGCTATGATTCATATTTCACATGTCTTTTCTTATCACCAAGCTTTCTCCTCTACCCTTATAATATCCCTATTGCACAGACCCCCAGATACAATTAACAGAACTCACAGCCAGTTAATCAGTTGCCCTTTTCATTTCCTTTGCTAATCCTTTAATTTATTAAACGGTTCTTTCACAACATGCAGTAAAAAAAATCTTGGCCAAATCCTAAATATCACATTCATGAACTGAGATTTGTTAAGGCATCATTAGGGCATAACCACAATGGGACATATTTAAAAAAGCCATTAATTGAGTCACAGACATGATATATCTTATGGACATTCCTGAAGGTAATAGCAGTAATGTGGGTTGATGGCTGGTTAAAACAGGAAGTGATATGTGTCCGATCCATGAGATGCCACATGGATAGGAGAGGTGGGAAAAATAAAAAGGAACAGGAGAAAAGGACAAGGTGTTGTGGATAATGAGATGTAAATGAGATCTGGTGGTTCTCTTTTGTGCAGCACCTTAGCTCAAGTAATTCCTGCACAAAGTAGTTCATTCCCTTTTTCAACTAAACTGCAAAAGCATTTTAATTACTACTTCCAATTATAGGCATGTACAGTATGTATAGTGTTTACTGTTCATGAGTACATCAAATTTGCTGTCAAAGTGTGAAAAATTTTGATAATTTTAAACTATGTCTAAGTTGTTTTTATAAATGTGTGTATGACTGAGGTGTTCTATTTAACACCTTAAACTGTTGAGTCATTATGACCACAGTTTTTTTTGCCCTTGATGCATTTTAGTCCTGGTTTACCTAGTGTCTGAACAAACAGTATTTTTATGGAATTGTGTTTTTGAGGAATGTCTTGTCTCCTCTCATCAGAGTGTCTGTGTGAGTAAATGTGTGCCCAGCAATAGATTGGAGCCATGTCCTGGGTTTATCTGCCCAGCACCTGAAACGTTCTCTGCATATCTACAAAGATGGAGTTCTTTACAAATTTCTGTTCAAGCTAGGATTACTATTATTAAAATTAATATTTTACCTCGTTTTAATTTTTATTCTTCATGTTGCCCATTTAACCCCTCTAAATTTTTCAAAGAATGCACACACACAGTTCTCCAAATTCATCTGGGCTGGCAAACAGACCAGGATACGTCTAACTGCTTTACAACAACCTAAGTAGGAGGGCGGACTAGCTGTCCCTGATCTCAAGTTATATATATTCTTGCCTTTCAGATTCAACCTATACATATTTGGATGGACCTGCTTAATATTGCATTATTAAATGAGACTACAGCTCATTTAAATAATGTTTATTTACAGTAAATGCATGGGCTGGTTTCTGCACTTCAATTAATAATTTTTTTTTATGGTTAAACTTTTATCATTGTTGTATTTCGTTTTAGTCTTGTTTTGTCATCAGGTATTTATAACCTGATTTTATAGCCTGTTTTGTTCTATTTTTATTTATTTATTTTTTTTCTTAATATAATTTTTTTTTCTTTGTTCTTGTGTACACTTTTTGATTGTGTCGATTTGTATGCTATGATATGATCTCATGTGGGTGCTAATAAAATGTATAATCACAAAAATACAGCATTACTGTATTCTGCATTTTAATTTTCATTAAAAAAATTACACACTACATGAATTCATCATTTTTTCCTCTTAAGTAAAGCAGCAGAAAAACATCCCCTTGCAATCAATTATGTTTTTATATGTGGCTTGAGATAATAAGGGAGGGGTGAAAGCTAGAGAGAGAGATGGTATGTGATGGCCAACATGAGATAAATGCATTGTATGCCATTTCATAAATCCCAGTGGTATCCGTTAGCTATCAACAACCAGAGAGCAAGCGTTTCTCTCACCAGCATCAGTTTTCAAATATACCTTTGGAGTGGAAATACTACATATCATAATACGTGCATATTTTCCCCCTCATCCTGTTCCAATATGTGTGCTTGTTACATACAAAACAATTTATAGTTTAAATGTTTTCGTATTTGTATTTGTGTGTTTTTGTATATCTATACATTTTTTCTGTTTTGTAGTTGTTAACAAGAATAACATTTTAGTGCAATATTAGTATATTATATTTATATGCAATATGCAAGTGAAAATATAAACTTCACTTTTATAGGATTCATAATTTAGAAAAAATAAGAAATTATGCAAATTAACTTATGAATCATAACTTATATATAACTTAACATATATAGGTAATATGTAAACATGATAACACCTATATTGACAATATTAATAATATATTGTATTCGTATCTTCTGGAGAAATTGTGCTGGAATATCATGGACAATTTGATATGGCACTTAACACACACACACACCCCGCACTTGCCTCTCACTCTCTCTCCTACTCTCTCACATTTACTCTCTCACATGCACACACCCCCCATCTCCACACACACATTGTTTATGTCCTCTCCCACCAAAACATGACCTTGGTGCAGTTACATTTTCTCTGCAGGGAGGAGCATAAATAAGTTATCATGCATGAAAAAAAGAAACTCAAGGGAGATAAATGAGCAAAATAATGATGTGGATTTGTGCTGAAACTGCAGAGCGTAGTTGCTTTCATAAAGTGTCAACATTCACCACAAGCTGGCATAAAATGCAAATGATTTGTCAGGACACTGTGACCTTCAGACAGAGATGCTCCACCTCTCTCTACCTGTCTTTTACATTAGCATTGTCATTTTATCACTTTCCCTTCTGCTTTGTTCCATTATATATCTTTTTGTAATTCACCTTCTTTATCTCATGCTCAATTTTGTTTCCCAAATATTTGACTCTCTTTGCATGTCCACCACACCACTTTTTGTTTTGTTTTTTTCATCTCAATTGCTTCACAAGTTCTGACTTCTATAATTTAGTACTTCTCTCATTAGCACTTGTTCAAGGTTGGAAGATTGCACTTTCATTTTTAATTCTATATACAAGCTTTGATAGTCAAATTTAGAGGAGATAATTTTTGTATTTAAGTTGACATTTAAGAGCTGGTGTGATTTTTTTTAAATATAAAATATAAAAACAGTTTATTATTACACTGGCACAAGAAACCATAGACACACACAGAGGCACATTCAGCCAGCACTTTATAGCATGCCAGCTCTCACTCTTGTTCTCCATGGCTCTTCCTCCTTCTCTTGAGACTCGCCCTTTCTTAAGTTCCTGCATAAACATAGACACATTCCTGGCTCTGCCTCTCATTTACAAATCCTTGTTTAATTGCACCCTTACTGCCACAGTCCTCCTCTGCCAGCATAAGGTCAATATTCTGACCTAAAACTAACATCCTTTTCTAACAAAGTAAAAACGGCCATACCTAAATATCATGGAGTTGGTGATGTGACAATGTGAAATTATTGCTCTCATCAGCAAATTACTAGATAAGTAATTCAAGAAAAAAGAATTGGAATGCAGTACAGAAAACACTCTACCGTCATAGCTTAAATTACTGCCAACATCCTGCATTATAGTCTAAATTGCTGCAGCGACTTGGAGTGAGTACAATATGAATGTACTAATTAAGGCAGGACACTAAATACTTCTTTGGCACAGGGATGATCGTTGTTGCCTTGCCACATGTTGGAACAACAGCACTGCTTAGTTGTTGAAGATGATAGTGAAGATGATAGTCAGCTGCTCGGCATATTCCTTAAGCACTCTGCTGGGAGTGTTGTCTGATCCAGCAGTTTTCGGTGGCTTAACCCAGTGAAGAGTTTTTCTAACATCAGCTGCTGTGAGGCAAAACACCTGATCATTGGCTGGCTAGGCGTCTTACTCACGTCATCCTGTGCCTTAAACCAAGCATAAACGTTGTTCAGCGCATGTGTTATGGAGGCATCACGGTTACAGATGGATGGTGTTGTCCTGTAGTTGGTGATTGCCTGGATGTTCTGCCACATATGCTGCATCACTACTGTTTTTAAAGTGATTGGGGATGATCAGACCATGTGCATGACTTGCTGTTCTAAATTTCCTTTCAGAGGCTTGCACACACTGCTTTTGGTGCACCCTATTTTTGGTTAATCCCATCAATAAATGGTGAGGACTGACAATGCAGTTGTCATAGCAAGTCATGACTAAATAATTTTTCTTGTAGTTCATTGTTCTTTGTTTGTTTCTGGAGGTGTAATAGCACCTGAAAAATGGTACACATGGACAATGATTATTATTGTGTCCATGTGCCAAAAATAAGTTAGAAAGAATTCAGTAAATAAACAAAAATCTTGATTTTGGCTTCTAAAGGACCCCTTCTGGATGCTTCCTCATCCTTCATCCTTCTGGCCATCTGCAGGCACCAGTGTAACTGATCAAACCACAACCTTCAAGTATTCCAACTCTCTCAAACTCTTGTTCTCCACAAAAGACAGAAACTTCTTTCTCTCTCCTTCTCTTGTGCCTCAAAGATCCATTATATCACGTGCTTTCTTGGCTCTTCCTCTCATTTATAAATAAAGTTATTTACAGTTTTAAAATTTGATATATTATAATATATAATTTTATATTAAATCTTGATAAACTTAATGATGCAGGAAATAATCAAAAATATAAAATAACATATTTTTCTCTCTTTGTATTTGTTTAGGTGCAAGTGCAACTTGCATGCCAACAGCTGCGTGTTTGAAAAAGAGAAGCTAAGCTGTGAGTGCGAACACAACACCACTGGGCCAGACTGTGGCAAGTGTAAGAGGAACTATCAGGGCCGAGCATGGAGCGCTGGGTCTTACCTGCCTATCCCTAAAGGCACAGCTAATATTTGTGAGTACAAATGAACACACCCTATACATGTTACATGTGTACAATACACATATAATAAATGTACATGTTATACATATATGGTGTATCATATTATGCTGTATAATTCAACATATTAAGATTACAGTGGCGTTCTGACAATTTATTATGGCCATTAATGAAAAAGTGTCAACACAGTTAAACATATTCTCACTCCGTGGCGTTCATCACTGCAAAACAGTGAAACAATCTTCCCAACTCTGTCCGCAAGGCAGAGTCACTTGGCATAATTAAGAAACTTCTGAGGATGCATCTTTTTAACAAATATCTGTTGTAGAAAAAAAAAGGCGGGGGGGGGGGGTGCAGAATCAGATAACGCCCGAAACTTTCTCCCATGGATGGGCATGGGGACTGCCCCCCCTCAACCCAAGTAGAGGATAAAGCGGAAGATGATGGATGGATGAAATTTTCAGAATTGAATTTTTCTCTGCATCTCTAGATATCCAATGCAATTCAGCGCTAACTATAATCTGTGATGGCACTTGTAAAAATAATCATCTCACTCATAAGATTTGCACAGTTTTCATTGACTAATATTAAATAGAATGATGTCACAAGTCACGTCTTTCAAGGCATTAGTATAAAAAACTTAGTTGTGTAACTTAGTGTGTTTAATCTTTATATATTTTTCAAAGGGATTGATGCTATACAAAACACACCTCTTTCAGCATTCATTGCTGATTTTTTCTTTTCATTATCCAACTGTTGGAACTGATTTTACCCTGCAAAATTGTGAAGAAACCCATACTATAGAGAGTGGGGGTGTGACCTTTTGAGGCTTAAAAGTGGAGGATGGATTGGAGCATCTAGAAAACTAGGAGGGTCATTATCTGTGCACCTGCACACCCACCCATCCACTCCCCCCCGCACACACAAAAAGAAAAAAAAGAAAAAGATTCAGCTGGAATATTTTCAGGTGTGTGTAAATAAGAGACATTATACACAAACAAACATGCATTAATATTAATAATAATGTGGTAACACTACTACGTATTAAAATTACTACCAAGGTCCTGCCTGTCTCTCTCTCTCTCTCTCTTTGTGTGTGTCCTTTTATATGAGCATCTGACTTTACACATATTCCTCACTTTTCCTTTTACTGCTTTACCCTAATTACATTTAAAAGTAGAGCATAGACTACAAACAGTACACTACACAATCACATCTGTGTAGAGACACTAGTGTACAAAAGTTAATAAACATTAAAATACCACATATATTCAAGATCCTACAATCGACACTATAAGGAAAAAAAATTAATTCATCCATTCTAAGTTGGTTCCCCCTTTGGAGCTTTCAATCTTCTGGGAAGTATGGGTCATAGCATGCCACTCTGTTTTTACAAGTTGCTTTGAATTTAATTGCTGTGCTCACGTGACATGCACAAAACTCATTGTCCCCATTAATTGTTTCCCTTGCTAAGTAAGGGTAAATTTATCCATCCATCCATCCATTATCTTCCGATTGTCCAGGGTTTGGTTCGCGGGGGCAGCAACCGAAGTAGGGAGACCCAGACCTCCCTCTCCCCAGCCGCCTCCACCAGCTCGACTGGGGGAACCCCGAGGTGTTCCCAGACCAACTGAGAGATATAATCCCTCCACCGTGTGCTGGGTCTCCGGGGTCTCCTCCCAGCTCGACTTGCCTGAAACACCTCCCTAGGGAGGCGCCCAGGAGGCATCCTTACCAGATGCCCGAAACACCTCAACTGGCTCCTTTTGACATGGAGGAATAGCAGCTCTACTCCAAGTCTCTCTCAGATGACCGAGCTTCTCAACCTATCTCTAAGGAAGAGCCCAGCCACCCTGCAGAGAAAACCCATTTCGGCCACTTGTATTCACGATCTTGTTCTTTCGGTCCTTCCCCAAAGCTCATGACCATAGGTGAGAGTCGGAACATAATTGACTGGTAAATCTAGAGCCTTGCCTTCTGGCTCCTTTTTCACCACAACAGATCAGTATAGGGTCCGCATCACTGCTGACCCCGTGCCGATCCGTCTGTCAATCTCAAGTTCCATCTTACCATTATTCGTGAACAAGACCCCAAGATACTTAAACTCCTCCACTTGAGAAAAGATCTCATCCCTGACCCAGAGAGGAATCTCTACCCTTTTCCAACTGAGAACCATGGCCTCAGATTTGGAGGTGCTGATTTTCATCCAGGCCGCTTCACACTCGGCTGCAAACCGATTCAGTAAGAGCTGAAGTTCGCAGCCTGATGAAGCTAACAGGACCTGCAAACAGCAGCGACGTGATCCTCAGATTACCAAGTCGGACACCCTCCATCCCCTGGCTGCGCCTGGAAATTCTTCTCATATAAATTATGAACAGAACCGGTGACAAAGGTCAGCCCTGACCTTCAACAAAATACTCAGAGGGAAACAGTCGAAAGCCTTCTCCAAATCCACAAAAACCTTGTAGACTGGTTGGGCAAACTCCCATGAACCCTTGAGGATCCTGGAGAGAGTAAAGAGCTAGTCCAGTGTTCCACGACCAGGACGAAAACCACACTGCTCCTCCTGAATCCGAGGTTCGACTATCAGTTGGAGTCTCTTTTCCAGTATCCCTGCATAGACTTTGCCAGGGAGGCTGAGAAGTGTAATTCCCCTGTAGTTGGAACACACCCTCCGGTCCCCCTTTTTAAAAAGAGGCACCACCACGTCTGCCAGTCCAGAGGCACTGCCCATGATGACCATGCAATGTTGAAAAGGCGCGTCAGCCAAGACTGCCCCACAACATCCAGAACTTTGAGAAACTTCAGGTGGATCTCATCCACCCCTGAAGCCCTGCCATCAAGAAGCTCTCTAACTACCTTAGCGACTTCAGCCACAGTGATGTACAAGCCTCCTCCCGGGTCCTCTGACTCTGCCTCTGGGATTGAGAAGGTCCTTGAAGTATTCCTTTCACCGCCTAATGACGTCCCCAGTCGAAGTTAACAGTGTACCACCTCCACTATATACTGTGTTATTGGCACACTGTTTTCCCCTCCTGAGTTGCCTGACAGTTTGCCAGAATCTTCTTGAAGCCGACCGAAAGTAATTTTTGAAGGCCTCACTGAACTCCTCTCTTGTTGAGGTGGCGGACAGGAGCTGTGGTCGCAAGGTAAAACCTGGAATTTTACCTTGCGGTAAAAATCCACGGAACATGGCCCATTCAGACTCAATGTCCCCTACCTCCACCGGAATGTGGTTGAAGCTCTGACGGAGGTGAGAGCTGAACATTCGTCTGATGGGTTCTTCTGCCAGACGTTCCCAGCAAACCCTCACTATACATTTGGGTCTGCTTGGTCTGACCGGCATCTTCCCCCGCCACCTGATCCAACTAGTGATCAGTTGACAGCTCAGCTCCTCTCTTCACCTGAGTATCCAAGACAATGTCCAATGACACAACTACAAAGTAAATCATTGAACTGCGGCCTAGGGTATCCTGGCGCCATGTGCACTTATGGACACCCTTGTGTTCAAACATGGTGTTCGTGATGGACAGACCGTGATTTGCACAGAAGTCCAATAACTGAAAACCGCTCGAGTTCAGCTCGGAGAGGCCATTTCTCCCAATCACACCTCTCCAGGTCTTACTGTCATTGCCCACTTGAGCGTTAAAATCCCTCAGTAGTACCACAGAGTCTCCAGGGGGAGCACTTTCCAGTACCTTCCCTACAGACTCCAAGAAGGCTGGGTAATCTGAACTGCTGCACATAAGCACACACAACAGTCAGAACCTGTTCCCCAACCTGAAGGCATAGGGAAGCCACCCTCTCGTCCACCGGAGAAAACCCCAACATACACACGTCAAGCCGGGGGGCCACGAGAAAGCCCACACCTGACCGATGCCTCTGGCCATGGGCAACTCCAGAAAAGAACAGAGTCCAGCACCCCTCAAGGAGATTGGATCCAAAACCCGAGCTGTGCGTTGAGGTGAGCCCGACTATATCTAGCAAGTATCTCTCAAGCTCCCGCACCAGCTCAGGCTCCTTCCCTGCCAGTGAAGTAACATTCCACGAGACCCAGGCCCACACCTTCAGCCACCGCCCGATCCACACTTCACCGAACCCCTATTACTACCCCTCCCACAGGTGGTGAGCTCATTTTAGGGTTAACCCATTTAGCTTCTTCGGGCTGGGCCCGTCCAACCACCAAACGCTCGCTGATGAACCCCATCCCTGGGCCTGGCTCCAGGGTGGGGTACCGATAACCCTAGCTCGGACAGGGAACACATGCTCCTGATTTTTCCATTCATAAGGGTTTATTGGACCACTCTTTGTCTGGCCCATCACCTAGGATCAATTTGTCTTGGGAGACCCTACCAGGGGCTTTTGCCCAAGACAACGTAGCTTCTAGGATCATTCAAGCATGCAAACTTTTCCACCACGATAAGGTGGTGATTCAAGGAGGAAAATTTAAGGTAAATTTAATGCTTTACTTTTAGCTCCATCATTGGACCAAAAAATGTTACCACAGCCAGCAGCTCAAAAATACCAAAACAAGCTGAAAAAGGAAATCATTATAAAATACTATAGCAGCATTAAGATCGCTGAAATTGCCCACATGTGCGGTAAGATTTCACAGATTGTTTGCAAACGGAATAGCAACGAAAACAGAGGCTTAATTTTAATTTGAAAAGCTAATTTAAATAATCATTATAATATCGATATCAAATACTTCAGGGCATGTGCACATCCCTACAGATCACTCATAACATTAAATGATACCTCAGATAAGCATGTGACTTTTACAACCCAAACAATACATCAGGTGGCATACAATTTTTACTACCTAAGCTTGTGCGCACAAAATTAATAAAAGGAAAAAAAGGAAAAATGGTACTGAATTGTGGCAAATGGACAAAGTACAGGGAAAAAATAAAATAAAATCCAGGACACACCAACAGCATAAAGCAACATGGTTAAAATTGGACAAATATGTGACAAAACCCAACACATGCCAAAGACATCTAATTTAAGACAGCTAATAAGAATAATGCAAGGATAAATCACGGACCAAGAATGAGAATGTTAATGGGAAAATACAGGTGAGACATATTAGAAGAAAACTAAAACAAATAAGTGATGCAAAATAATATGCGAAACAAAATGAAAAGGCATGCCTTGTACTGAATGTGGCCAATTTTGAGAGATGAGTATGGGAGTAACATGGGCTCACTTGAGTTCGTTAAACACAAGATAAGCCTTAGCATTCTGGATCAGCCCTATAGGCTTGATCGTGCAAGCTAGATGACCGGCAAGCATTGGAGTAGTTGAGCCAGGATATGATCTAGGTTTAGACTAAGATTTGATTTGAGATAGGGGCGGGTTAGCTCAGTGGTCAGGGTGTTGGTCTATCAATCTGAAGGTTGGGGGTTCAAATCCCAGGTCCACTGAAGTTACCAGTGTGGGTCCTTAAGCAAGACCCTTAACCCTCATTGCTCCAGGGATGTTGTGATTAACCCTGTGCTCACCTTGTAAGTCGCTTTGGATAAAAGCGTCTGCCAAATGACCAAATGAGTAACCTGTTCAGTCCAAAAAGCTGGTTTCTCTTTTTATCTCACTGACTCTCACTTGTATATTGCTTTGGATAAAAGCATCTGCTAAATGACTAAATGTGAATGTGATGTAATTGTGCATGTTTTGTATATATTATAAGAATCTGTTTACTGGAATAGAAAGCTAGTGATGAAAATGCGAAAAAAATATGATTTATGTTCATATCATGGCTGAATTTGGGGCTTTAATTAGCACACATTAGGCTAGAGAAGCAGATGTCAGGCTGATTTCTGCCATTGTTGGATATTAATGAATCAAACAGTGGCATGTAGGAACAGATGCGTCTCCTCATCCTGCTGTTTTCTATCTTAGTAAATCACATCTTTTACATCACAACATGTTCTGTCTAAGGAAATTACAGGCAAAAGGAATACAGAAAAAAGGAGAGAATAAGAGACAGTATAAATGCCTCTTTTATAAACATATATACATTAGATCTGCTGAATCAGTATAATTTATTAATCTCAGAGGTAATTTCAGTATAACAGTTGTATAGTTGTGCAGTTATAACATCAGATGTATATATGTATACATTTTCAGGTTCAATGTTCTCTATTCTCTGCTAGGACAGTCCACATTATAAATAAAGGTTTGTACTGCACTGGCTATAATGACGTAGTTGAAGTTTTCTGATATTGTAATGAAGATGTACTATGGTTAAGTGAATTACGCCACAAGAAAACATAGGGTTGAAAAAGAAGGGGATGTGAACAACCACTATTATATTATGGGAGAACTCTCAGTCTGAGTGCAACCAGGGTTACAAAGGTGGCTAACACAACAAGCCCCCCTCCTTTAAGCTTGCAATGCTGCGTCGATCTGATTAAATAGTTTGAATACCCTCTATGGAAACATTGTCATCTGGAATATTTTGGTGTAACCATGGATTTTTGTTTACCAGCATTCGCAATGAAAGAATTCATTAAAAAATTATAAATAATAATAATAATAATAAAACATCTTGCTATTATTTTTTTTACATCTGAGTCAAACATTTATCAAAATACACTTCTATTATAGAACATCAGATGATATTATAATTAAACAAATATTAATTTAATTATTTATACAGTGGGCGTCATGGTGGCTTAGTGGTTAGCACGTTCGCCTCTCAGCACTATTCCTGGTTCGAATCCCCATCTGGGTGGAATTTCCATGTTCTCCCCGTGTCTGCGTGGGTTTCCTCCGGGTTCTCTGGTTTCCTCCCACTGTCTAAAAACATGAATGAAGTCAATTGAGTTCTCCAAATTGCCCAATATAGAATGTGTATGCGTGCGTGTCTGTTTGAGTGAGTGTGTGCCCAGCGATAGATTGGCGCCCTGTCCTGGGTGTATCTGCCCAGCGCCCAAAACGTTCTCCCCTGGATGGGCATGAGTAACCCCACCGCGACCCTAATAGAGGATAAAGTGGAAGCCAATGAATGAATGAATGAATATTTATGCAGTTTACTTAATGTAAATATTAATTATATTATATACCCACTTTAGTTCTATGTATATACATAAGTATACCTATATACATATACACACAAATAGTTTGTTAAGGTGAATGGAGAGTGTAATAATAATCAGTAATAAGGCACGAGATGGCGTGCATTATTGTGAATAAATTATGAGGAAAAAGGTGTTATTAAGCATGACACGAAGAGGAGTATAGTTACAGACTTATTTACAATAATGCACAACCTTTAGGGCCTTTTGCTTTTATAAAACAGTTGCTAACACACTATAATAAAAAAACAATGTTTGATTTATAAATGCCTTTGTTAAAAACTAAATCTTTAAAAAAAAAACTGGTCTTCCGCGATGTAATTTATTCCGGTATTTAAAATGAAAATTGATTGCTGAGTAATACGATAACTCTTTCTCTAACAATCAAAAACTGACATCTAGTGGCCAAATTACAAATCTCAGTTGATAAAATAAAAGACAACTGCAACAGGCTTAGTGCTCATCGGGAATCGGCTTGGTGTTTATATTAATCTGTATTTTATGATTTAAAATAACTCACGCATTGATACGAATGTGAAGCGGTCAGAGGTGTGCATTATTGTCAATAATATTATGGCTGGTCAAACGGCTCAGCCAAGCAGATTTAGGGATCATGTTATAATAAACAATAACCAATGTAACACTGGCATAAAAACAATAGTTTGTCCAACATGTGTGGGTCAATAAAAATCTTGTCAAAAATTTGTGTATTGTAATGAATGTAAGGAATTTATTAGCATGATGGAATTTGGAAAAAACATTTTCTGAACTAGTTTTAGCACTAAAGCTACTGTATTTCCTGTCTGAGAGCAGGAGTTTATACAGTTTGTGGTTTGAGTCCATCAAGCTCCGTCAAAATCTTGATGTTATTTTCTATGATCAATCTTTGCTTTGTTGTTCAGAGTCAAAGCTCATTAATTTTATTTGCCAAAGACTAAACATTAACAAAAATAAAAATGCTACAAAGCTGCAGCCTATCCGGGTTGATTTTAGTTTAGCCTATAATCCACCTCAATTTTTTTTTTATAAACCTTACTGTCTGGTATGTTAATATAAGTAAGTTAGTATAAGTAAGCACTAATTACCCTAATCAAAAAATAATAATTAGACACCAATCAAAAACAAATTTAATAAAAATACTATTATACTTTGGTTAGACACCAACAGCAATAGTGCATTATAGCTCCTGTGGCTTAGACAACACTCCTTACACATTTATTTCACCTTCACATGAATGGGCTGTTGATACCAAAAGAGAGATTATTGATTCTGATTGCTCCAAATTCGAACCCATTCATCAGCATAATGCAGTAATTTGGGTTCAACTGATCAGGTAATGCTTATCCACTGCTTAGTATGATCCTTTTTTATTATAATTTTTTTTATTTAGAGCATTTTTGTTCTGCATTCATATTTTTTTTTCACAGTTTTTTTTTCTTATAGTGTGTTTCTGACTTTAAAAAATCTCCCAGATATTTCATTTAGCATATTTTCCAAGTATTTGGCTTAATTGGATTATTTTATTATGTATTGTTCTTTAGTTTTCATCTTTGTTTCTATTTGCCAACCATGTCTATTTAGCTACATCCATTATCTCCTTAAGGGTGGATTGTGTCGCTTTAAAACTGTCGCTACTGTCCTGTTTAAGGTCTAGCTTAATTTTTATTCTCTCGTTATGTTAATTTACTGCCACCCGGAGGTGGTGTGACAAAATACAAACCCCAGTAAAACTATAGGCTCATTCACTATTCATAGTAATTTTTTTTTATTAGCTCCTTGTAAGAACACATTTTTTTTCTCCATCAGCTTGTTTTGTTTGTGTGTTTTAAGCTACGGCGTAATTTTTTTTTCGTCTTTTTTGAATTTGACTTAAAACCTGTCACAAAATTAAATTCAAATTGTACTCCAGGCCAATTGCTGCACATACAACTGACAGGGTTAGATAAAACACAGAAGGGAAGGAAAAAGGGGAGTGGTAAGTAAGAGAGATAGGGATTTCTGTATCTTTTGTTGTTACTACCTCCATGCATGCAACTCTAAAACTGTCTGCCAACAGGCACCTCGTTTATGCTCCCCAGTTGATTTCAAATTCAGTCTTAACAAAAACATTTTCTAGTGCCACACACTGGCTTCTTAGAAAACTTTCAAGAAAGTCAAGAAATAAGGTTTTTGCTGGCACATTTTTATCATGCAGTTCATTTTTTCTAAAACAAACATTGTGATTATCTTTAAAGTATCATCATAACTTAAGACATTAATCATATTAAGTTAGTAACTAAGAAATACGCAAGTTTTATTTACTGCCTTCTCTTTGTATTGTTGTCCTGGGTTCATGCTCATTTTATTTGCGTATTTTTTTTATTTAACATCTATTTAATATACATTTCAAACTATTTTCCCCATTTTAAATCATTTCTATGTGTTCTTTAAAGCAACCAAAAATCCAGTTACAATTTAAATGGCAGCTCATTCTGAGCAATGTTACAATTTTTCATTCAAAATACTTGGTTGTGACTCGCCACATTCAATGCTGTCGTCTGCCATTAAAAGAAAAAAGTGATAGATTGCCAGGAGGCACACAGCCCCAAAAAAGTAATTACTAACTTTGCCAAGGGTGGAATTCAAAAGATAAGGCTTTGCAGATTGTCCTGGAAGAGACAAAACAGATGAGACAAACAAATGTGAAAGTCAAAATGCTCTTCTAACAACACAGACTCACACTTCTAATGAGGCCACCAGGTATTCACCTATCGTTCCAAAGACACAGTGAGTGAAGCACAGACACCACTCAGAGTAAAAAATATGCCTTTGCTTTCTGTAAAGAACACTTAATTGGCTTGTCTCATCAGAATACCTGCAAAGGTTTAGTACAGGCACACAACATATCCAATGTGTTTAGTTGTGTTTCAACAACATATTTTTAATGTCTTAGACATTAAATCCTCTGTATTTAATATGTAACAACATTGAAGTGCATAGTCAAATAACTAAAACCATATTCTTTAAGCTTTTTATTTTACGATACCAAAAACAATTCTCCATCGCACTAAAAGGTTGTAACAATGTTTTTTTTTTGTGCCCTAAATACCATTTAGAAAGCTGCTGAAACCAGTTTTATCAAGGGCAAGTGAGAACACCAAAAATAAGAGTAAGACTCTGTTGCTATGGATAATTTCAGTTCTCATGCACAGGTTTGTTTGCAGTGACCTTGGTGATCGGTTGAGCATTGCTGGTGAAAATTCATGTGCTACATCTTGAATGAATAATCAGAAATCACCTAAATATTTTTACAAATTAGGTAATAGCACAGAAGGTGCAAATTTCAGAAGTAGTCTGAAATATATATGCATGTTTTTAATGTGTCTGTATTATGATACAGTAACCTTAGGCAACCTAAACAAAACAAATAGTTAACCTATTAGCACACATCTAGCAACATGCAAAGCAATTAATAAAATGAAATGTCATTTAAGTAGCTGATTGTGACAAATAGCATTAAGCATTAAGACTAGCTGCTGCTGTTTCCAGCATTTTCCTGCTGTTGAATTCCAGCATAAGAGACGACTTTGAAGAGTAACATTGCGTACAAAATGGCACTGCTTCAGGATAATACATTTGATAATTCCCTAGACCTAATACTGTACAAAGCAATATACCCATGCTTACTGGTTTATGGACCAGCAAGATCTTTAATCAACAGAAGAGTTTGCAGTGGGACTTTAGAAGTGGTTGGCAAGTACTTTTTCCGCATATCATTGCGAATGTCTGGCCAGAAAAAATGGGCCAAAATATGGTTTAGTGTATTTTCCTGCCTCTAATGCAAGCAGCTCCAACTCTGTCTGCCCTAAGGTTCCTGACATACACTCACAATTCTGAATAATGCAACTGTGGCAACTTCTGCTTTGTTGCAGCAGTTTACAGCCACTGGCATTTGCCGCTGTTCCCACCCACTCCTTGTCTCACTTTATACAAAATGCTAAAAGTTGTGGGCCGGAGCCGTTCATCCCTGCTGGAGAATGTACCTTCATCTGTTATCACCGAGAAATCTCCTGGCTTGGTTGTTCAGGTGTATGTGTATATATATAAATATTAGTCCTACATTTTCTTTGTGGATCTATTTAGACCCTGGGTATATTTTTAAAGTAAATATGTTTTAATGTATTTTTACAAAAATTGTTAACATAGTGTTGTTACAATTGCATTGCTAATTCTTTTCTTTGCATATCTACATCTGCTATGTGCATAAAGAAATTATTACTTATTCTTGGACTGGGGTGGCACGATGGTTTAGTGGTTAGCATGTTCGCCTCACAACGCTAGGTTTTCCCTTTTTGAATCCCCATCTGGGTGGAGTTTCCATGTTCTCCCCGTGTCCACGTGGGTTTTCTCCGGGTTCTCCGGTTTCCTCTCACAGACCAAAAACGATAGATTGGCACCCTGTCCTGGGTCTATCTGCCCAGCGCCCGAAACATTCTCCCCTGGATGGGCATGGGGAACTCCCCCACGACCCTCTCTCTCTCTCTCTCTCTCTCTCTCTCTTTTTTCTCCTCCTCTCTTTACTTTTTCTTCCTCTACCTCATCTAGTCTTGTATATGAGTATGTGTGTGAGAGAGAGAAAAGAAAAGGAAGGAAAAGAGACAGAGAGAGACGGTAAGTTGTCTGGATATGAGTAATCAATGAAGTGTGCAGTACACATTGACTGCCTAATGTATGGCCTTTACAATCGCATCAGTGCCTTAGAGCCAAATGGAGACATACAGCAGGAGCTGATTGAAAATTAATTGAATGACGAACCATTCAATATTTGACACCTGTCTCCAGTTAAAGATTGTCCACAGAGAAAGAACTAAAAACAAAGACACACAAACACATACACAGCACAGCCTATCCCTTTAGAGATCTGTGTTTGTGCATTTTCTTTTTAGCAGCAAATGTAATATTATCTCATTACTTTTAAGTGTGTGTGTGTGTGTGTGTGTGTGTGTGTCTGTGCGAGGTATTACAGTTGAAACAAAGATTTGCGTGTTACTGCTGCAATGAATGTATATTCTAATGCATCTTAACAAATTAATTAATATTAATCAATTATATTAAATCAAGACTAACATTATTGCTGCCTCATTTTTGGTGTACATAAATTCCTTACACTTAGATTCCATCGAAATTCCTCAATCTTATTATTGTTGTTATTTCTTTTCTTTGGCAATTAATGCATATTGTTTATGCATGTTATTATGCAATATTTTTACAGTTTCTTCAAATACATTGTACCATTCATTTTATTGCCCTTTTGTTTCATTTATTGGTTTGTTTTTTAATTAGGGTAATGGCGATTGCTGAAGCACCTATTCTAGGTGTTATTGTAAGAAAGTCAGCGAAATATCTTTATTGCCAGTTTGTCAGAGGGGAAAGCAAGTTTCCAGCTGGCTAGAATTTTATATTTAGGGACAAAGTATTTCCAGTTCACTTGACCTACATGGCTTTAGACTGTGAATGGAAACCAGAGCTGTGGTTGTGGTAGCCCACACATATATAAGGAAAACATGCAAACTTCACGCAGGGTGTGTCAAAGCCATGGACCCTAAACTGAAGCCTGATAAGCATTTTACTGAGATGTAGAACTGCAGACATAGAATGTTGACCAGACACAATGTTTCTCATCCACCAATGTTTGTGATGCAGTTAAGATTCCCTCTCTCTTTCTCTCAGTCAGTTACTTTCTCCCAGTTTTGCCTCAGACACAAAATAGCATGCACACATTAAAGCAAGCCTTAAGTGGAATATACCCAAATGCATTATGGAAGGAAGGCAAGATGGCAGAAGCAGTGAGATGCTTGTTCACACAAAGCAATGTAAACCAATGTTCTTCTTGGGAACCTTTGGTTCTGCCATTCATGCGAATGTTAATTTGACACCTACCACCTATCTAAGGATTGTTGCAGACCATGTGCACCCTTTCAAGGTATCAAGGTTTCATGGTTTCAACTGACAATATGATGTTGATTAGGCCTCCAAATTACCCAGATACTAATATAATCAAGTATCTGAGTGATGTACTGGACACACAAGTCTGATCCATGCAGGCCCCAACTCACAACATATAGAAGTTAAAGTATTAGGTGCTATAATAATAGGCTGGTAATAGGCTAAAAATGTTGTTAGAGGTATATACACATGTAAAAAAAAGGTCCATGCATAAAGTGGTAATATAGGATCATAGAAATTGTATCGATTTCATATTTGCATATTATTTCGGAGCAGCATGGTGGCTTAGTGGTTAGCACATTCACCTCTCAGCGTGGTTTAAATCAAAAACAAGGATCAAGGTAAATTGAATGCTCCAAATCCCCCCCCACCACCACCACCACATATTGGGTTAGATATTATTTTGCAGAATAATTCATTGGATCCCTGCATTCAAATTATGGGCAAGATATTTGTGTGGAGTTTGCATTAGTATATGGATTTCTCCAGGGTGCATGGTAATATAAAATCATGATTGTAGATAATTGAAAGATTTTTAATAGCTCCAAAGTTCTAATGTGTACGTAAATGTGTTTGTTAGTCTGTCTGTCTTTCATTGGTCTGGTAATTGTGATTTCCCACTTTTCACCATATTAGCATAAGGGCATTATTGTGACTTCTATTCTGTCAACAAATATAAATTTATACATTTAAGACATTTATGAAAGTTATTATGTATGTTGCTTAGGTCACCATGTCACTCTTTTATACCTTCCCTTTCCCCTATATCTTTAAACCTAGTTTTTTTTTTACTTTTCCATTTTTATTCATTGTATCTTGCACTTCTTACTCTGCTATCGGCCTATATTTCTCCTCCTTAGTCATTTAATTAATTTTCGTAATTGTTTGTTGTCTACATGTTATTTTAAACAATTTTTGTTTGTTGTCACGTTTTTATTTTGTTGTATATTGTTTTCCATTCCTTTTTGTCCTGCTGATGTAGTGTATTCATCTTTTTTCTTATTCATTTCTTATGATTTTTCACAATTCTTATGTTCATTCTTTTTTCTCTTTGATTCAGCTCAATCTCCTTAATTTTACTCCCTTGTTTGTTTGAGTTCAGCAGATGACAGTACATTTTCAGATACAGTGCGTTTGTTTTTTTCCCCCAAAATTTGACATTTGTTAGTTTTTTTTTTTTTTTCTTTTTTTGCCATGATGTTTTTTTATTTGTATTATCCATGAGCTGAACGCAGCATGATCCCATGTGCTGGCATTTTTCTTTCATATTTTTTGACAGCTAAGGAACAATGTTTGTGGAGAAAGTAGGCATCAGATAAACTACCACAGTTATGATGTGAATTACAATTTGATGTGAACTCAGAAATATTTAATGTCTTATGAAACAGGTTATAGTCACAAGTCTACAAGATTTTGTAACAAGGATAATATACACGCTCTTGTCATTTTTGGCAGTGGATTAATATGTTGGGTTTCCCACATTTAATGATGCATAGACTTTTATCATCATGTATACATCAACAGTTAACATGCCTTTTGTTTCTTTGTGTCTTCTTTTAGGTGTGCCAAGTAACATCGGTCCCGTAAGTAAGTAAACAGATTCAGTACAATAAACCAGGGCTGTGCATGAATTCTGGCTTTTTTCATTAAATCCACTTGGTGTTCAACACAGACAGGATAGATCAGCTTTTATTGTTATAAAAAGTAATAATTAAAATCAAGTAAACATTGACCATTGGTTATGCAATAAATTGTGGTGGTTTTTGGGAAAGATAGCAATATCAAAAAAACAAATCATTTTTTTCAGGGTAGAAATAAATGTGATTGTATGTCACACTTTACTGGTAAATCACAGTTTATAATGAATCATTTGCAAGAACAGAGTTGCCTAACACAAGCTTAATATGTAATAAATAGGATACTGTATTTGCAGGGTAATGTAATAAAAGTGCCATACCTCATTTTGCATATATTACAAAAATAACAGTACTGTATGTATAATGCATGGCTTGAGTTTATTCAGTATGCTGCAAATCAAAGAAACAATGATAAAAATTAAACTGTAATTCAATTGTTTAACTCAATCATCGAGTATGACACCATGAAACAGATTTTAGTGCACCTTGGCATTGTACTATGTTGACATGCTATTTAGGACAATATGCATATTTTAGCCTGAACATGTTGCTGTCAAAACGTTTTTTGGAACTAACTGCCCCCATTTAGTATAGACCAATTCAAAACTAAAATATGCATTTTAGTTTATTTCAAAAATTGGTATAAAACCCAACATATCTTACCACTTAAAGAACACCATATCTACAAAGAAACATGGTGGTGGCAACGTCATGCTGTTGAGATGTTTCTCAACAGCATAAACTAGAAAACGAGTTAGAATCAGGGAAAAAATAGATGGTGAATAAATGGCATGGATGTAAAAGGTGTCTGCTAATACACCTGTTGGCTGGTATACAAATTCCTATAGCACTCTGCTGGTAATGTCGTATGGTCCACCAGCTTTGCTATGTGTTACTGTTGTCCTTGAAGTAGCTTTAAATGCCTTGATCATGTGCAGACTTTGCTTTTCGGATAGCATGGAACCGTTTGGCCATTGGTGTTCTTAAAGCCATGTTGTTGACTGCTTTGACTCTTAAACCTTCAGCAGCGCATGCACCTCTGCAGTCATCCAAAGCTTAGAGTTGAGATGTGTGACGATTGTCTTGGAGACAGAGATGTCCTCTGTACACTTACTGATGAAGCGGTTCACTGATTACATTGGCACTGTGTGATTGAGTTGAGGGTGTAGCTCTATGGCTGGGTTTGTTTAAACACGATTCAGCAAGTTAGCCCCTCTTATTGAAAGTTCACATTCTGTTGAAATTTCGGCTTAATGGACAATATTTACTAAACAAAAATTTGTACACTGCTGGCTATTGGTGATAGCCAAGGGGCATATGTGAAGCTTTCTAACCGCTGGTGAAAGCAGTGCAGCTTTTGTCCGTTAGGCTATGCACTTTTTGAATGTCATTTTTTATTTATATTGTGTAAGGTGCACATGCTCGCTGAGGTAATGGTCTGTAGATGTTCATTTGTTCATTCATTCATTAGCTTCCGCTTAATCCTAAATTAGGGTCGCGGTGGGGTTCCCAATGCCCATCCAGGGGAGAACGTTTCGGGCGCTGGGCAGATACACCCAGGCAGGGCGCCAATCTATCGCTGGGCACACACTCACTCACACAGACACGCATGCATACACACTCTATATGGGGAAATTTGGAGAACTTAATTGACTTGATCCATGTTTTTGGACTGTGGGAGGAAACCAGAGAACCCGGAGGAAACCCACACAGACACGGGGAGAACATGGAAACTCCACCCAGATGGGGATTCGAACCTAATGTTGAGAAGGGAACGTGCTAACCGTCTGTGGATATGTGTGTGTGTATATATATATATATATATATATATATATATATATATATATATATATATATATATATATATATATATATATATATATATTAGGATTTTTTTTTTCATTATTTGATTATCTAATTGTTTTTTTTACTTCCTTTTTTGAGTAGAAATCTCATCTTAGTTAAGCTAGCTTTTGTATAGCCAATGTGCTTGTGTGTGGTGCCAACTCATTGTGTGCAGACATGCAATTTTCATCTCTCATATGTATTATAAATAAATGGCACACACGAACGCTTATTGACACTCAAGCCCTCTCCACAAATGCAATGAGGAAAAGGTCATTTTAATATGAGCAATGCAGCATTATCTAGTCCAGCCGGGGGCCTCGAGTTACAGCAGCTGGGAGGCTCAATAGCAGTACGGCAGACAGAGAATATTGAACAAGTCAAAGTGCATTCAGAGACCAGCTGTTTCTACATCAAACTGCTTTTCTCGTGGGGATTTTTCTGGATCAGTCTCCACAGGGTGCACAAATACGCCTCCATTCTCCACATGGAGCGCCAATTCAATTCCAGTCCGATGCGGGAGTCATGTTTGTGACTTTTCAGTATGACGAAATCACTCAATAATACTGCTGCTTTGGTAAATAGCCACTATAATTGTCTAGTAGTAAAAATATAAACCAACTTCATATGCCATTACCCTCCTAAAATTATTTGCAATAATATGCAGTGTTAAACAGTCATAAATTAGTTTAAGAATTACTTGAACCGAAATATTGTCCAGATTTGGTCTGAGCATTTTAGGGTAATGACCTGAATAAGATCATTACAAAGGCTCCCTGTTAGTGATTTGATCTGGAAGCAGATAGCTTACTTTACAGTAGCAACATTTACACTGAGCAATCCTTACTCCTCAGTTACAGTTCTTTTTCGTTTTTCAGTTTTGGTCTTGCTGCACTGCTTAGTGTACTGGCTTCAACGGTAAATCATTATTAAATATTATTAATATTTCCCAAAGCTATTACAATGTTAAACAGGAACCTGCACTAAATTGACATTTTACATGTCTCATTTGTGTGTCAGTCTTATGTCTGTCTACGCATAATACATTTTTGCACAGTTTTCTTAATTTCATTTTTTCTATTTTTTTTTTGTTTTTCTATTTTTATATATTATGCAGTGTGCATTTTAAGAAGCAGCTTAAAATCTCGTTGTACGATGTATACTGTGTATGTGGTGGTATATATGGTATATAGTTTAAGAGTTTGAGAGTTTGAGAAGACTAAATAATATTTGTTAGAAAAACATATTAAAAGATAGCACATACTTCAAAAGTATGTGAAATATAGAAAAACGGCTACTGTATATTTTGTTGGTAGCATTATGTAGTGTGATGTTTCTCTTTTAGAAGGTCAGTGCATGTTGTTTAAAATGCCTTGCATAACCAATCATCAAAAAATGTAAACAATAGTTTGTATTTTTTTTTATCTGTTATTTTGGGATTACTATAAATTGAAAAAAAAATCATCTGTAAGGCTTTATATATAAATTATTTCTGACACTTAGCAAAAAATATATTGTTGAACAACCAAGTGGAACCTTACATTTTCTTAATCCTACACCTTTCATTACCTTGTGTCATGATGTGTTCAATGCATGAGCTGCATGTTTGTATAATATTGCTATTCATGCATCTGCAACATTTACACCTTATAAACATACCCTGACAAATGTTTTACACTGACACAGAAACTTATTAGACATGAAGATTGTTTTCCTATTACCATCGGCAATTGTTTTTGTCTCAAATAATAGTGTAAATTAGTCCACCTAGAATAGCTTCTTTCTACTATACTTTTACTATACTCACACAGTAGGTCAAATACAAGTGCAAAGAATGGGTTTCTAGTGGTGTGCATGTTCCAATACTTAACAAAAAAAAAAAGAAAGAAAAAAAATAAATAAATAAAATAAATATATATATATATATATATATATATATATATATATATATATATATATATATATATATATATATATATATAGGCAGCACGGTGGCTTAGTGGTTAGCACGCTCGCCTCTCAGCGCTAGGGATTCCCAGTTCGAATCCCCATCTGGGTGGAGTTTCCATGTTCTCCCCGTGTCCGTGTGGGTTCCCTCCGGGTTCTCCGGTTTCCTCCCACAGTCCAAAAACATGGATCAAGTCAATTGAGTTCTCCAAATTGCCCCATGTGGAGTGTATATATATATTTATATATATATATATATATATATATATATATATATATATATATATATATATATATATTATATATATATATATATTACACTAAATATTAATAATTTAGCTGCATTATCAACTTAGTTGCAAAATGTATTACACAGATCTTATCCACAAATTTGATAAGTTTATGATAAGCATTTTAAATTAAATTATGAAATTGTATGTGTAAGTGTCTTATAGATATGTTAGAATAGTGTTATATTGTAAATTTCATATTATTTTAGAATTATTATCTTCACTGTGTCAGTGGGAAACAAAAGCCTAGAAGAGGACTCACTTACTATTCAGCCTCATAACCACCAATAAGCCCCCTCCTTTGCAAATCATAGAGAGGTGGGTGGTCACTGACTGAATACCACTCAATATACAAACTGAGGTTTAAAAAGACAGTGGAGTGATCATCGTCCTTGAGGACAACAAGATTGCACCTAAGTGTGAAATGAAATAAATAAATAAATAAATGAACACAGCAGTTTTTCTGTAAGCATAATTGAATTCCTTATTGACTTTTCTCAGTTCCATTTCAAGCTTATTAAGCTTGCTGAGACCAGCCTATTGTGGGCATTAGGGCAAAATTAATATTTTAAGATTCTGGTAGTACAGGATTTAATTTTTTTTATTTAATGAGTCTTGATTAAATGCTGCTAGTTTCTTTAGCTGAATTTCTAAATCTAAAAAAGAAAACGTTTAATTGGCTGGTGAGTTGTTTATTATTATTATTATTATTATTATTATTATTATTATTATTATTTTTTTTTTTTTATATTATAACTGCTGAGCCTCTGTTAGAAATTACTGTTATGAATGTGTGCTGTAGAAAAAATATATATTTATAGGGTAATTTAAGATTAAGGTTGAAATTTAAGTGTGTCCTCACTGGTTTACATTAACTTATGTTAAAAATGTCATCAAAGATGGAAAGGAAAAAGATGCAATGTTTCTCTTTCCTTTAGATTTGACCAGTGACCTAATATATCTAGTTTCTTCCATATGAATCATCGGGTCTAATGCAATTGCGTTTAATTTGAGCAACATAAGGTTTAGTTTTAAATGCTGTTTGTAACCTGCCCTTGTTGATTTTTTTGTTCTCTATTATTTTTGCATTATAGTATTTCAATCATTCTTAAAAGCCTCCATACTGGAGAACGTTTTCTACAGAGCAATGGCAATAAAGTTAAATCAATGAATTAAGCATATATTTATACTGAACAAAAATATAAATATAAACACTTTTATTTTTTATTGCTCCCATTATTATTTCACAGTGCATTTGGCTGGCCACAATAAAAGGCCACTCTAAAATATTCAGTTTTATTTCACAGCACAATGTCCGATATTGTAAGTTTTAAGGAAGCATGCAAATGGCATGTTGACTGCAGAAATATCCGGCACAGCAATTACCCATATATTGAATGTTTATTTGTATTTCTCCAAAAGAATTTTGGAAAATTGAATTTATGATGAGATGTGTTGCACTGCTTAAGGCAAATGGTGGTCACACAAGATACTGAATACTTTGAGCTCTGTAATACAGTAAAAGTAATTGCAAATTTTAACTTGGACTTTTATTGTGGCCAGCCTAAGATACAGCTGTCTAATCAGCTTCTTGATATGCCACACCTGTGAAGTGGATGGAAAACAATGGAGAAGTCCTCACTAACACAAATTTAGAAGAAAAAAAAATTTAGGTTGTAAAAAAAAACTGTGAACATAGAAATGTACATTTTTAATTACTTATTTAATGATATATATGGAATACACCTTTTGTGTACATAGAAAAATTCTAAGATCTTTGAGCTCTTAAAAAAAAAAATGTGTTACGTATATATATTTTTTTCAGTATATAAATAAGATTTAAAGGCAAAGGCAAAGTCATTTTACACAAAACCTTCTGCTGAAATATGAAAAGTAAAATAATTGTTAATTTTTCCTGTATGATTCCAATTTATTGTGCATTACAATGTAATATGTTAATTTCAGTGTACTACAATTTGTGATTTTTTTTACCGTTGTATTTTTATTGCACCAGTAATTAATATATATATATATATATATATATATATATATATATATATATATATATATAATATGGGCGGCACGGTGGCTTAGTGGTTAGCACGTTCGCCTCTCAGCACTAAGGATTCCCCATCTGGGTGGAGTTTCCATGTTCTCCCCGTGTCTGCGTGGGTTTCCTCCGGGTTCTCCGGTTTCCTCCCACAGTCCAAAAACATGGATCAAGTCAATTAAGTTCTCCAAATTGCCCCATATAGAGTGTGTATGCGTGAGTGAGTGTGTGCCCAACGATAGATTGGCGCCCTGTCCTGGGTGTATCTGCCCAGCGCCCGAAACGTTCTCCCCTGGATGGGCATAGGGAACCCCACCGTGACCCTAATATAGGATAAAGCGGAAGATAATGAATGAATTAATATATATATATATTCATTCATTCATTATCTTCCGCTTATCCTCTATTAGGGTCGCGGTGGGGTTCCCCATGCCCATCCAGGGGAGAACATCTCGGGCGCTGGGCAGATACACCCAGGACAGGGCGCCAATCCATCGCTGGGAACACACTCACTCACACAGACACACTCTACAGGGGCAATTTTCAGAATTCAATTAACTTGATCCATGTTTTTGGACTGTGGGAGGAAACCGGAGAACCCGGAGGAAACC
>JAFMOD010000441.1:1057166-1089962 GCA_019802435.1 Corydoras maculifer
CTGGGCACACACTCACTCACACATACACACTCTAAATTGGGCAATTTTGAGAATTCAATTAACTTGATCCATGTTTTTGGACTGTGGGAAGAAACCGGAGAACCCGGAGGAAACCCACGCAGACACGGGGAGAACATGGAAACTCCACCCAGATGGGGATTCGAACCGGGAATCCCTAGCGCTGAGAGGCGAATGTGCTAACCACTAAGCCACCGTGCCACCACTATATATATATATATATATATATATATATATATATATATATATATATATATATATATATATATATAATATTGAGAATATATATATTTTTTTATTGTTAACATAATAAATAATTATTTGCCCATTGTTTTCTATTGTAGTACAATTCAGGAGAGGTTTTAACAATGTTTATACTGCTTTATTACTATGCTGTGGCATCTGGTACTGTATTTGGTCATAGGGAATAACAGTTTAGACCACAGAATA
The DNA here is from genome assembly GCA_019802435.1 of Corydoras maculifer. Taxonomy (NCBI): domain Eukaryota; kingdom Metazoa; phylum Chordata; class Actinopteri; order Siluriformes; family Callichthyidae; genus Corydoras; species Corydoras maculifer. Next base: position 1,057,635 of record JAFMOD010000441.1, read on the forward strand.
AAATCTATGTCAAAAGTCATTTAATAAACTGGATGCCTTAAAATTACTGACAAGTAATATTTACTACAATCAGGTTTTATTGCCTGAAAATTAGCCCTGAAGTTGGCATTATCTAATATCATTTCACATGTTGCTGCAAATACATTTATAATACATGAAATTAAATCAACTTGGGCACGTTAATTTACACTGTTTACTCCTTTATTTGGGGAAAAATATGATTGCTTAATTCAAAGCTTACAAAACCAACAAAAATAATACCAGTCTAAAGGAAGGGAAATACTATCTTAAAAATTGTTTATCAGTCTTAGCACCACACAATGCACCTTAACACATATTTTAATATTTTATTTTTTGTCCTTTAATTTTCTCCCCAAAATGAATTTAAGCTAAGTAGAAAAACCAATACGTTTTCATTCAAATGCAATAGCTTTTTTCAGGCTCTTGAAAAAAGTTGTATTTCTTTGAGTGAATATTAAATGATTGTATTTACAATCATATTCGTATTGGATTTTCTCTATAGTACATTGCATGAAGCAATATATGCTGATTCAGAAAGGAACTGGTACAGTGAACAGGATGGGTTAAAAGTTTTCTTATGCTACCAAGCTTGACAGCAGATTTCCTTATTCCTGACAGTCCAGCATTTCAGAACTCTCTTGGAGGAAATGAGAAATTGTATGTAATTATGAACATTTGGGCCTTACGATCTGTCATTAGTGCCCACCGGCACCTACTCTCATAGCTAATTCATTGTTATTCTTACTTCCAGAAATGATGCGTAATTAGATATTGATTGAATAATCAATTTGATGAATTAAAGTGCAGGTTTTCTAAATATAAAGGCACATGAATGCCATGTGAATTAACAAGGACACACTATTGAAATCCCATTTGCCATCTCAATAAAACTCAATAAAGCTGAATAAAGTGTTTTTGTTTTTGATACTTCGTTTCATTTTTATTAAAGTCACAAAAAATTAACAAATTACATACAATAATATATGTGATTGAGTTTGAAAGTATGTTCCCTTTTTTCTGTCAGGCTTGGCAGTTCCCTGTTGTGCAAATGAGTTTTCCAGAACCCCAGCCTTACCTGTGTGTGTGCGTATTTAGTCATCTGTCTCAGCCTGGTTCAGTCTAGATACTTTTTTAGTGCTTTTGATTGATTATAAACGCAGAAGGTCCTTTCTAATGACACCTCATCTCTCTCGATTGCCTACAGTCCGGCAGAACATTTCTTCCCTAGGTGTTGCTAACCCAAATCAAGGTAGGATATACTTCCAACTCAGACCAAGCATTATTTATTTATTTCCTTTATTTTTACTAGTTCTGGCACAGGAAACAATCTGTAGTAGGAGTCAAATGAAATCACCTGAGATTCAGTCTGCCAGCTTTTAGTAGGAGATCTTGTTTGCTGTGCTGTCAGGCAAAAGTCTGACAACCTCCAACTGGTCAAACTTGTTTTTGCTTTCTTCCTTTTGTCTCGATCACATATGAAAAGCTCTGACAAGTCTGTGAGCACTGAGATTCTAGAGCTCTAAGAAATGTCGACCACTTTTCTTTTCACAAAACAAACACACATACATAAACACACACACTTTTTCTACTTTTAGAAGACTTTGAGACTATTATAGCATTGGTGGCTTGATTTATTTTATTTCACACATAAACAAAGGTGCAATTATATCAAGTATCAAATGTTCAGCAGCACCAACATTTATTTAGATTTATAGCCTAATTAACAAGACACAATGGGAAATTATGTGTTAGGGTTGTCTTAAAGGCTGTACATTAGGTTTTACAACAAATCATAATAGTAACATTGGAATGTCTGAATATGTGTGTATAAAATAAAGATAAATGCTGCAAGATTAATGGGTTATATAAATCTTTCCTCAATTATTAATGGGTAATATGTAGTGTATATAGTGGTCAGTCAAATAAAGATTAAAGTGTCTTAAAATAAATAATCAGCATTGTAGGGGCTGTTAACAAATAAAATCTCATTTGTGACATTTAAAATTTATATTAGAGTTTGATTGTAATACTATATATTTAAAGAAGAGCTCTCAATTAATCAGTTTGTCATGAGATGCTTTTCTTAGCCTACTATTCAAAAACAGAACATGAGTTTGGGTTGCGAAATAACATCATAATATTTGATGTTTGGTTGCCAATCAATATAGCTAATGCAATGCAATGAAATAAATTAATGGATAAGCTGTTTAATTTAATGAAAATGTATAAAATATTTCAATATTATTTATTAACTAAATCGTATTTGAAAAACAATTTGTGTTATTAAACAGTAACTTTGGCATATTTTAGATGACTTTTCATAGATTGGATGTACAATCAAAGCTGAACTACACAGCAGAAAAGTGTTTTTAGGAATTAAACAAATATGTAGCATAGGTTGATTTGAACATTCATTCATTCATTATCTCCCGCTTATCCTCTACTAGGGTCGCGGTGGGGTTCCCCATGCCCATCCAGGGGAGAATGTCTCAGGCGCTGGGCAGATAGACCCAGGACAGGGCGCCAATCCATCGCTGGGCACACACTCACTCACACAAACACACTCTATAGGGGGCAATTTTGAGAATTCAATTAACTTGTTCCATGTTTTTGGACTGTGGGAGGAAACCGGAGAACCCGGAGGAAACCCACGCAGACACGGGGAGAACATGGAAACTCCACCCAGATGGGGATTCGAACCGGGAATCCCTAGCGCTGAGAGGCAAACATGCTAACCACTAAGCCATTAAAATGTATTTAATTATATATATATTTATCCTAAACCAAAAATATATATAATTTAAAGAAAAGGTGATGTGACCAAGTGGTACAATCCTATTTTTGATTGTTTTTGAATCAGTTTCTAAACTTTGTTTTTAACAAAAATAAATATATTTCTTATTAGAAACAAAAGTTAAGGTAACAAATTACTGATCATTTTTTTCAAAATGCCCCTTTTCTTCTAGAAATAAAGTTGTGCTAACGTGCTAACCACTAAGCCACCGTGCCAAGCCACCACTTGTATCACTACTCTTGCAGTTTCAATTTTGTATAACAATGCACTAAAAAGCATAATTTAAATGTGCATGACAACAATATTAGACATTAATAGGCTTCAAGAGATCACAACCACTGCAAATGCACATTCACTGAATTTACATCCTGCATATTGTAATTAATTACAGGCTTTTTTAAATGAAATAAATTGACCGTAATTATGAAACAAGTCCTTCATATTTGTCTGCATTAAGATTTATATTGTGACTAATGCTTTTATATATATATATATATATATATATATATATATATTTTTTTTTTTTTTTTTTTTATTGTTTTTACATTTAAAGTGTTTAATTATTGGTCAGTCAAATAGTTAATGGTTACAGTTTGGCCACTACCACAACTGGAAAGAACTGAGTTTACTTGCTGGAGATGGTATGAAAAGTAGTTTTCAAATCAGAAGTCACCAGAAAAACAGAAGCTCACTTTAGTGTTTACATTTTGTTACATTTAAAATTTTGCCAATATCATTCCAAATATATCATGCTGTTTTTTCCATTATTTTGTGATAAAGCTATAGCAACTTTTGAAAGTAGACATGTCCCAGATAATTACTGGCACCCTTAATATTGATGAGTAGGAGTATTTTACAAAAAAATCACCTTTTGGTGAATTAGCTTTTTTCATCATCCATTGTTTTAATTTTACTATGTTAATCAAAAAAATTTTCAAATATATAAACATATTTCCTAAGTAAATTTTGAACATGGGAAAGACCAGAGGATTTATAATTCAAAGAAAGGAAAAGCAAATTACCTTTTTTAAGTCAAGAAATTGTTATAATTATAAATATTCTTTAAAAATTCTTTAAAAATGTCCTGATCTCATATTACAGCAACAATTACTTGCATTATTTTTAAGCAACTAAAACTGTGATAATATTGTCAAAATGAGGACAATGTTTATGTTACCCACATATAAAGTTATAAGTAGTAGAAAGTTAATGCCTTAACGTACTGCATATTCCCAGATGTGCAGTTAGATAGGAATACCTCATGGGTCAGCACATTGAGTGCAATTATCTGTGCTGTTGAAATAGCAATTTGTTAAAGTCAGACCGCACCTGGCTCTTAAAAGGCCGTTCCACGCCGTGCACCTTCAGCTAAACCTCAGAGAAAACCTGTCTGAAAACTAGGACCAGGCAAATAAAGAGGAATTCCCCGCTTTGATTTATCTTCAAAATAATCTGAATATTTATCTTCAAAATAACTTAACATATCCATCCATCCATCCATTATCTTCCGTTTTATCCTCTTTTAGGCTCGCAGGAGGGTTTCCTCATGCCCATCCAGGGGAGAACGTCTCGGGCGCTGGGCACCCAGGACAGGGCGCCAATCTGTCGCTGGGCACACATTCACTCACACAGACACACTCTATATGGTACAATTTGGAGAATCTATGTTTTTGGATTGTGGGAGGAAACCGGAGAACCCGGAGGGAACGCACGGGGACACGGGCAGAACATGGAAACTCCACCCAGATTGGGATTCGAACCGGAAATCCCTAGGTCTGAGAGGCGAACGTGCTAACCACTAAGCCACCGTAACGCCCCTTAACTTGACTTATATTAAAGGTTATTTTTTTCTTCATTCCTTAATTAAGTTTAAGTTCATTTCATTATTAATTATTTTACCAAATATGCACAATATTGGGAAATTTACAAATATTGTGCATATATACAAATATGATGCAACATTTAAACGTATTGTTTGATCATTAAAAATGGGTGAAACAAGTGATCATTTGAGTTAAAATTGTTTAACTAAAGTTTAAAAAATGCCTTGTAACAGCTGCCACAAAATGACTTCTATCAAAAATAAAAGCAAAGTGCTGCAAGGAAAATGATTTTTGAAACTACACAATAAAGCGCAAATTTTTCTAATACATGCTAATTAACAAGCTTCCTAGCATCCCGGCTTTCTTTACGCAAGTGATCCGTCTCAAGTGATCCCAACAGTTTACTCCCTGTTTACTCCCTGTTTGGTTAATTGGCTAAAGAAATCATCACAAAATATGCAAATCTCTATATTTGACAATGCTATCATGTTATATTTGTTATAATTTCTCTGTTAATCTTTTTTTTGTTTTGTTTTGTTTTCCTGTTGCTGTTTTTGTTATTGTGTTTCTTCAATTTGTCCAGTAGCTCCTCAGATTGATTTGCCTACTCTGCTCTCTGTTCATATTTCAAACAGTAAAAGAGGTAGGATTTTATAAAGATTCATATGCATAGTTATGTTTATTCATGCATAATTTGAATTAATATTTACAATATTTGTTCTCTGCTGATAAAATATTTAATTAATACACTATTTAGAAGAGAGAACGTGTCGTAAAATTGTGTCCACATTACTTCACGATTCATTCACGATAATCTCTTATTTCTGAAAATACATCATAAATCTACAGTGGGCCAATGTCCATGCTATTTTTAGACACTACAATTAAACATACCAGCTTAATTGACATAACAAAATACTGTAGTAAAATACAGTAATTCCACCAACTGTTTTTAAATGTGGTAAATTTGTGATTTCCTTTGATATATTAGTTTGTACCCAGATTGTATATTGTGGACTGTTGATCCAAGATTGTTCTGAATATGTTGAGTTGGGAGATCAGAAGATGTACATTAACACAACTGGAATGCACTCTTATTGCCACTGTAAAATGTTATGCCAGACAGCTGGTTCTAATCAGATAGTTAGACATTTAGAGTGGGATAAAACAGTAAGTCATCTAATGACATGCTTATATTGCCCATGCCATAAAAAATATTGTGATAAATTCCAGCAAGCAAAACCAAGGGACAAGTAGAACTGAACTCAATGGCAGTGTTTATTCATATAGATATATACATATTCTTGTAGATACACACAATCCATCCATCACTTTCGGCGCACACTGTCAATCCTGTTTTTGCGTCCTTTGCACCCTCCTCACAGGACACAGATAGGATAGATAATTACACACATTAATGAATGAAAGGTGGGCCTATTTAATTGGCAGAATAACTCCCACATCCTGTGGAAAAAAATTTCACCATGCTTCTATCATGGTGTGCCAGCCATGTTCCAATATTTCATGGACAAAATCCTCAGCCTTCACATGTCATATGCTACAGCTTATCTAGATGACATTATCATGTATAGTAATGATTGGCCATTGCCATGCAGCATCTGAGTATGCTATCCAGGAAATAATCTGATGGACTGGCTTTACTACCAGCCCTAAGAATTTGCAACTTGATGAGTGGAAGTACTGTATCTGAGATCTAATTTTGAACATGGGCAGGTTTGCCCCAAATTATAAAATATATGCTGTGGCTGGCTGGATATGACAAAAAGGTTTTGAACATCACAAGCATTTCTCAAATGGATTTCATCTTCAATAATGGGAGTTCTGTGTGATATTTTGCTATTATTATTTACCAAATAGTATTATTAAAATGCAGAAAAGGATCAGCACGGTGGCTGATTCCCGGTTCGAATCCCCAACTGGGTGCAGTTTCCATGTTCTCCCCGTGTCTGCGTGGGTTTCCTCCGGGTTCCCCCGGTTTCCTCCCACAGTCCAAAAACATGGATCAAGTCAATTGAGTTCTCCAAATTGCCCCATATAGAGTGTGTTTGTGTGTGTGTGGGAGTGTGCCCAGCGATGGATTGGCGTCCTGTCCCTAGGTGTATCTGCCCAGCGCCCGAAACGTTCTCCCCCTGGATGGGCATGGGGAACCCCCCCGCGACACTATTATAGGATAAAGCGGAAGATAATGAATGAATAAATGAATGAATAAAAATGCAGGAAAGAATAAACATTTAATAATATACACAGGACACATCATTACAAAATGTTACACTGAGGAGTGATCAATTGAGTTAGACCAGGTGCGTTGCGGAAGTAGAGATAATTCTGTGAAGCAAGGAAGAGCAAGGATGACTTAAGTGAAGATCTTTGCCAAGTGCCATGCATTCAAGAACAAGAAATTTGGGAAAGTTTAGAGTTTAGGTAAGAAGTCATTGCATTGGCCTCAGTGTGGTTCAAACAGCATCATTGAGTCGATTTGCCTGCCTCGCGAGCTGAACCAAGATGAATACAAGCTTGTCCCTCACCTGATGGATGACCTGCCAACCATACATAGTGATTTTTTTCTGTCATGTTTGGACTGTTTGGCTATTCTTTGTTGTGGTGTAGAAAATATAACTAATATGATACCAGACAGGACCAAAGACACTGAAAGCAATTAACTTGTTTATTAAAAGGTCAGATAGTATGTTGCAGACATGCAACAAAGCCAAACTAGACTTTGGCTTTATATTGGGTGAACACTGTGATAAATTCAAATACATTGTGTTGTAAAACCCAGTTTGCAAATTGAACAAATTGAGAACTATTTAAAAAAACTTTTTTTTTTTATTTGCTGCTACGTTAGAAGAAAACGTAGTGAAAATGGGTGATGAGATCGAGTGAATGGGGATACTTTAGAGGTAAACAAATCAACACAACTCTGAACAAAATGGTTTGTTATAAATCATTTTAATAAACAGTTATTAATAAATATTTGGTAATAAGGATTTACGCACCTATAAATCGAAATATTACAAGTGCAGCTTTTAGGATTTACGCATGTACTAATCGAGTACAATTTCTTTCATGCACGTATGAATCTAAACATGACAAAACTTTCAAAATGCGTCACTGGGCTTATTGGGCACAACCCATGGAGTCGATGATCAGTCGATTCGGAACACTGTGCTGGAGCAGCAGCCAGAAGAGTGAAATAGCGAATGCGAGCTTAGTTACAGCTTTAATCTACCTCTCTGCAGACTTACTTAATATTTATCTGATTTAAAACTCATAGTGTTACTTACCTCACATTGCCGTTTTGGTTGATTTTTGAAGCTAAATATGCCAGAACGACAAATTAATTATATTTTGTTAAATATTTCTTTCACTTTAAAAAAGGTAGTCACTTTTCAAAATGAAGACACAACGTTAATGCTTTGTCTAGACCAACATTACATAAATAATTTTTACGTAAATTAGATGAATATATTTTGTCCTGTGTTGTTAAATGTTTAATCAAAAGACTGTTATATAGGGTGGGCCTTCTGTGTTCCTTTTTTCAGGTTTGTGACCGCAAGTAACCTTAAAAGAGATACTAAGATTTATTTTTTTATTTTTATTTTTTATTTAACTCTAATATACACAAATTCATAAATGCAGTGATTAATATTAATGTAACTGAATATATTTACATCAATCTCTGTAAATATGGTGGGGTCAGAGGAGGATTTGGGTATGCTCTGCTTTGGGCCCCACGGCTCACTTAGTACAGTAACCTAAGAACATGTGTTATATCTTCACTAAAATAACACACCAATAGGCATGTCAAAAATCTGGACGTTTGTTCGGCCCGTGGTTAGATTGCAAACTTAATTACAAACTTAAACTCATGACATTTCAAAAGAAATATCTGGACTTTTTACTCACTACATTTCCAACACAGGTTTGTTATTTATTTTTTTTTTTTTTGACTTCATTTATTTATTGGTCGATTCATTAATTCATACATCCATTATCTTCCACTTAATCCTCTACAAGTGTCGCAAGGGTGTTCCCCATGCCCATCCAGGGGAGAATGTTTCAGGCGTGATTGGATAGGTGACAGACAATAACCAATCATTATATAACCACGCTGGCTCAACAAACAAGGCTTGTAAAATAGGATGAGGTTTTGTGTTAGTAGTTCACCATAAAATGTAAAAAAGCTCTATTTCATATTTAATACATTTTCTTTGGCACAATTCTTTAGCTGGTGTTCTGTCTAGTTGTGCTGGCTTGTTGAAATGTGTTGCCATAGTAAACTTTAACTGGCCATGTACTTTTCTATACAGACAGTTGCCTAAATAAAACAGTAGTTCTGAGTTTTAAATATAACTCTGAGCGCCAAGCATCAGAAGTGATTTTAATTTAAATACTTTACTTTATTTTATTTTAAGTACATGTGGGTGCATGTCCTTTTATACTTCTACTTGGATAATATGATAATTATACTTTTACTTTTACTTAAGTAATTATTTAACAATATTGTAATGCTTTTATTTAAGTAAGAGATTTCAGAACTTTTGCCACCTCTGCTAATAATATGTTATTTATGACTCACTAGATCTGTAAGAATAAAAAAAAAGTTTAAAATGTAATAGCGCTCTTTACCACCAATCTAATACTATCTCTGTCTGCCTCAGTGACTCAGTTAGAATTTTGGAAATATGGTCAGATATTTGGAGGCAGCTAGCATGCTTTCAAAACAAAGCATCTGACACAACTGCCGTTTTTTAAGTGGTGCTGACAACAACATGAACGTGACAGACGAGCTGCTTGACCTTAAACTTAAATTGAAATACCTTAAATTCAAGGTATTCTATACAGTTTGTTCAATGTCATTTGATTCTCAAGATATGAAATAATTTTGTCTTTAGAGTTGTTCATGCCTAGTTGCTTATATTCGGTTACATTGCCAATTGAAAAATTTAAGTAATTATGACAATGAAAACTGTTTTGTAACTGTGCATAATATTTCTGGTGCGTTGAGTCTAATAACCCATGATGTTCGCAAATCTGAGAAATCATACTCGTAATGTTTTGATTCGTACGTGCGTAAATCCTGAAAGACATACTCGTAATTTTTTTATTAATACGTACATAAATCTTAAAAATCATATTCATATTTTTTTCATTCATGCATGATTTTTCTATTGTATATAGAATTTTAACATAATTTAAATATTTAACAAAATTTTTGACAGTGATCATACACTTCATACATGTCCAGATCAAAAACAATTTAATCCTTAGAAAGGAGCACACAGTATCATTGTCCAAGGAAAACAGGATGGCAAAACACAAGTGGGAAACAGAAAGCAAAAACTGGAACAGTGAGCAGTGAAAAATATTAACTCCATTCATGTAAGACTTTTAAATTAAGGTTTCTATTGTAGAATGCTAATAGGACGGTCAGAAATTTGCACAGTTTAGCTTGCTTTTCTGGATGAGTAATTCCACAAATCAAAAACTAGCCAAAATACTTATCAAGAGTGTATGCTGTTATATCTGCAAAGCGTGGACCAACATAGAATGAGACGCCTTTTGTGTTGTAAATATATATTTTTTAATGTATTAGTTATATTAATGCTTTGTCTTTTGTTTTTTAGCAGTATTAACGGTATAAGGAATATGTTACTATTTGTGTTGTAGCTTTAAACGCTTACTGGCATTATAAATAAAATTGCTGTAATATATAAGAAAATGATAATACACTCCTAAATTGTGTCATAAGTGTTAATTTAGCATTTGTAACTTGCTGTTTTTAGTACAACTTTTTATAAAAAAAAAGCATAAGATAAAACCATCCACATTAATAGATACATAACCTACAATACAAATATATGGAATATAATGCATAATGTAGCTATACAATTCTAAATGTTAGCTTTCTGAACGAACCCTGTTTAAAACATCTACTAGTATAGTTCACCTATTGATCAAGTTTATATTGCACAATGCAATACTTAGTACAGATAATATATGCTTCTATATGCAATCTAATAAATAAAACAAATATTTTAGATAATAATAATATGCTTTCTGCTGCATTTAATCAACGACAGCACATACCTTTCTATAATTAAAACAATTATTTAATAAATCAGAAAGAGAGAGTGAGCCACATATGTGTAAAGAGAGAGAATGAGTGAAAAAGGAAGAGAGAGTCCTGACCTCAATCCAGATAGTGATGAGGTAAATCTAGTAGTTATATAGTAATATAATAGTAATGAGTCAGAATGTTGGTGATTTTGTTTGATGCAGTTTATTACAACCTGACTGTGTGTGCATGTATAAGTGTGTGTGTGTGTGTGTGTGTGTGTGTGTGTGTGTGTGTGTGTGTGTGTTTAGGAGAGAAAGAGGTTACAATTTGAATGGAGGAGTTTTCTTGTATTGGCACATACTTTCAAGGTTTGCAGATAATGGATAAACAAACATTGGTTAAACTGAAGCAAATCAACGTTAGTCTTAAATTGAAACAGTAATTTTCATATTTTAAAATATTTTAATACAGTGGTTGTATAAGTATTTGTGTTTGTTCCAACTTAATTTCTTTTATGAGGTCAAACAGACTGCAGCCTTCTGTCCCAAGTCCTTATCATGAATACAATCAACTCCAAGCATTGAAAGTGGGTCAGACTGGCACTGAATATCCTGAATAAAATAGAATTTGGGAAGAAAGTTACTTTTGATATGCACACCCAGTTTCTCATGCTACCTCTGACAGAATCAATAGTGCAACAGCTACTGGTCTTCTTTGTTTGTCTGATGTAGGGATGATAGGTAGGGTGCACTGCATTCTGTGACCTGAAAAGCTTTGTTATTTTGGGATGGAGGAAATGTAGGCTGTAGCTGGAGTTCTAGATTTTTAGCTCTGCTTTAAAGTGATGTTCCATTTATTTTTGTGTCAATATTACTTTTACTTTAAAACTACATTAAACTAAATAAATTTATTACATATTTCCACAATATCCATGCAAAAAAAATTTAATTACTGTTTACCTGTACGTACAAAATCAGTCAAAATATTCAACATGAAGGATTGTGCTGCTTAAATATTAATAGATGTACTTCATATATGAAGGCTGATACCTAAAATGGATGATGTGCAGTATTAACAATTAAAAACTTTAAGTTGAAAGAAAAAAATGTAATTATTAATCAATCATAAAAAATAACTCACAAACAATTGGTTCTTCATAACAGCAGGGTTTGACCATATGCAAATATTCTTCAGTGTTATGTAAAAACAGAAGCTAATGAAGCAGCTTAAAATGTGCATCTGCTGTTAATATGTTTACATGCACCCCCCCCCCCACACACACACCTTACTAACACCTTCACTAATTTAAGAAAACATGCATCATAGTACTTTTCTGATATATTGATGGCAATGTATAGTATTATCTATTTTATTGTGTATATATCCCTGTATCTACATGTATAATGTTACACGGCACAGTATGCTGGTAAAAAATGCGGGCATGCCAGACACAACTACATAAGAACACCAAAAGACACCAAAAGTTTATTTAAATAAACATAATAAAAGCAGTATAAATGAACTCTGGAAACATGCCTGACCTAAATACAAATGAATAGCATTTTTACGATTCCTCAAGTAGGCACATGACCTTTACGACCAAACCATATATCAGGTGACACAATACTCTTACTATTGCGCAAGCAAAGATGTTTGCTGATGTGATGTGAGCGAGTGTGATATATATATATATATATATATATATATGTGTGTGTGTGTGGTGTGTGTGTGTGTGTGTGTGTGTGTGTGTGTATCAGATTGTCCCATATCAGTTGCGACATACCATATAAATGCACTTAAATGCAATTAAAAACTGTAATCGATCTATTTCCCACTACTAAACCACCACACAGCAGGTATTATTAGGGTTGTGGATGATTCTCATTATTGCAGTGACATTGACGTGGTGGAGGTGTGTAAGTGTGTGTTTTGCTGTTATGAGAGGACACAACACTGTGCACTCTGTTAAACACATCTACATTACAGTTTGCACTTTGTATGTATAAAATTAAAGACAGTGGTTTATTTTTTTTTGCTCAGGTTGCATTATTTCTTATTCAATACTTTAGTAGTGCTCACAGGAAACTTCCTACAGTATGCTGGTGCATGGACATTATTTTGGTGGCTTATTTTTATTCCAGCAGTCACACAGAAGAATTTAAAAAAATACTAACTCAGGAGTAACACTGATCCTTCAGACCAGCACAAAACATGCTAATCCATGTTGTTGAAGTTCTGAGAATAAAAACATCCCAAGAAAATAATATTTGCTCTCTCTTGGTCTAGTAAAGGGAACTAAAGACTATGCACAAAAACCGATAACTGTAACTGAAATTTTAAAATACATCTATATGGTATTTGTCACTGATAAAATGTACAATTAGTGTAGAACCAAGCATGCAAAACTTATAAATAAGTTTATAAGTTTATAAATAAGCTTATCTACATCTCACAAATAGCAAATTGCCATAGCAAAATTCCGTATTTGTTAAATATTTTTTGTGGTTTTACTTTTATTTTCATATGTATAAACATTTAAATTATTCCTAGGTGTAATCAATCATTCGACTGGTACTTTATGTACAATGTACAATTGTCCAGTGTTCCAGCATAATTTTATTTATAGGGCATAATCAAGTGAAACAAGAAAAGCCTAACATGCTAAAAAACTAAAGACTAAAAATAATAAATAACTGATAATAAATAATAATTAATTGTAACTACTTCTAATTGTAACTTCTACAGATTTATAGACTACAATGTTTCCATATATTGAATTTATACTGTGACTGTGGTCAGGTTATTTTCGGTTTATATTAGTTAATTATTGGCTAAATGGTAAAATATTTATTTATACAGTATGTTATATTAGAAAAATCTTGAATCTTGAAAGAATGTCTTGAAGATGTTTTTGGCTAAAAAATTATATATGAATGAAAAATGTAATGAATAGTATATAAGTTATTGCATGTCCTCTCACATTTTTACAAATAAAACACATTTAGGTCTAACTATTTTATATGGAGAAAGAGAACAAATAAAGCTATAACTAACCAATATAACTCATTTATTGTTTATTTATGCTATGCGCTTTTCTTGTATTTCATTATATTATTTATCATCAGCATCACCATACTGCCATCACCATTCCATTCAAGATTAATTATTCACATCATGTAATGTGTGTATAAACATGCCTTGCTTATATCTAGACTCTTGGCACTGTTTGACATTCAGCTTTACTAAATGAGCATGTGCTGTCAATATGTTTTACCTACGCGTATATACACACACACACACACACACACACACACACACACACTATACTAACACCTTTACTAATTCATGAATGCTAAAAAATATTTTCTGTTTAAACATGTGAAATACAGACACACATACACGAACTCTTACACACAGAGCTTAAACACATGGTGGCATTTCTCTCCCTTTGTGAAAGACTGCGAGTGTTTTCGCCATTCGAACCGCTGCAGTTACATCGAGCTGTTAAACACGGTGATTTGCGTGAGCTGTAAGCACAACACTAGGGGGCAACACTGTCAGCTCTGCAAGCTGGGCTTCTACCGCAATGCTTCGGCCGAGCTCAACGATGAGAATGTGTGTATAGGTCAGTGGGCCTTTGCTCCATCTCATCATGCCACATGCACACACACTCCAAGCTTTGCGCCATGCTCAGCATGCCTTTCTGTCTCTAGGTCATTCCTTCATTCACTAGTCTGTCATCTTGCCCATGTGTTTATCCATGTTCACTTTTCTCACAACACACAATTTTAAAACTTACATATAACATACATATATAAATTTTTGTGCTCAAGTTTCAAAAACTTTTTCTCAGGGATTTAAGTAAAATAGTGTACCATAAATTCTAAATTACTAATCAAAATGTTATTTTGGCAAATTTGTTATTTGTTTGTTAGTCTAAAAAATTAACTGTGTTATTGCAATTGCAACTATGCCCTTTAATAGGAAAGTAATTAATTATATATGTAAATTGTAGTACAAGAAAATATATAACAGCATACATTTTTTGGGCAATTGTCATGTTCATATGCTTTTACTTTTCTATTCCACTTATTTCTTCTACCTTTCTTTTACCCACATTTTTACTCGTTTCTCACCAACGCCCTTCCTTACTACAAATTCCGTGCAGCAATACAAAGTATAAAAACAACAAGAGCAATAATAATAATAATAATAATATGCGACATGGTGGTTTAGTGATTAGCACATTCAACTATCAGCGCTGGTGGAGTTTCCATGTTCTCCCCATGTCTGAATGTTTTTCCTCTGGGTTTTCCGGTTTTCTCTCAAAGTTCAAAAACATGGATCAATGTTTTTGAATGCTCCAAATTGCCCTATATAGAGTGTCCCTAGCGCTGAGAGGCATACCACTAAGCCACCGTGCCGCCCCTCCTAATCAACAGTTATTTCAATGTTATCTTCCTAGTTCTCTTTTCCAATTAAATTTTTCTGTGCATTGCTTATTTAAACTGTTAGTATTTTTTATACTATTTAGACTATATTATGATTTAAAAAATAATCTTATTTAAAAAAGTTTAAATTATTCTTAATTTTAAATATATAACCTTTATATAATAAATAAAACACTAAAAATGGATAACATTGTGTGTTTGAATGTAGACATACATTTGAGAGTGTGTGTGTAGGTATGTCTGATCTTCACCTTCCAACTCATCTCTCTCATGTTCTCTGGTGGTATCTTATGTAGCAGAGGATTGGTTGTAATAATCAAACCCGAGTTCATTAGTTTATGAGGCAATTGTTGTGGCACATGGCCTCTATTTATCGTGTATGTGTACACATCCATTTGTGTGTGTGTTTCTGCAGACTGTAATTGTAATCCATTGGGCTCAGAGAGTGATCGGTGTAATACTACTGGATTTTGTAAGTGTAAGGCCGGAGCAACAGGTAATAAGTGCCACCAGTGTCTGCCCGGCTATTTATGGGACAATGGCTGTAAATGTAAGTAACTCCCATTTAACTTATTTTCAATTTTATTTCACCACATTTATCTTTTTTATATTCCGTTTCTTCTAATTCTTCCTTTATTTTATTCTGTTCCTTATGGCCTTTTTTGCTTCTTTACTGAATTTTTTAATTATGTTACGCTTACTTGGTCTGTGGGCGGCACGGTGGCTTAGTGGTTAGCATGTTCGCCTCTCAGTACAAGGGATTCCCTGCTCGAATCCCAATCTGGGTGGAGTTTCCATGTTCTCACTGTGTCTGCGTGAGTTTCCTCCGCGTTCTCTGGTTTCCTCCCATAGTCCAAAAACATAGATCAAGGTCAATTAAATTACCCCGTATAGAGTGTATGTGTGTCTGTATGAGTGAGTGTGTGCCCAGCGATGGATCGGCGCCCTGTCTTGGATGTATTTGCCCAGCGCCAGAAACGCCCCTGGATGGGCATGGGGACCCCCCCACGACCTAGTACAGGATAAAGCGGAAGATAATGGATGGATGTATTACTTGGTCTGTTAGCCATCTAGTTTTTATTTTTATTTTTTTCATTTTCTTTTTCATTATTATTATTATTATTATTATTATTATTATTATTATTATTATTATTAAAGGTGAAAATTTATAGAATAGCAATAGCAAAGTTATTACAATTATATTTAGCTAACCCCATGACCTGGAGAAAAAGTCAGAAATCTAATCAGGTATTTTTTGTAATCTTAACAAAGCTAAATAAAAAGGTAAAACTTGTAAATTTAAAAATAATATTAATTTACAGGATATGCTTAATTAAAATGCTGTTGCTGTGCTATCAAGAGCCCACTTTGTTTATCTGTCTCAATCAAACAACAGGCAAACAAACATTATCCAGGCTTACCGTCATCTCAAATAGACTAAACGAATAAATGGATGTGGTAAAATAGGAAACAAGAATGGGCTGCACGTTGACTTAGTGGTTAGCGCGTTTGCCTCTTAGCACTGGGGATCCAGGTTAGAATCCCAATCTTGGCAGAGATTCAATAAATGTGTGTCTGTCTATGTGTATGAGTATATGCTCAGCAAATGGATTGGAATGGTTGTATGGGTGTATATGCCCAGCACCCGAAATTATTTCCCTTGGAGGGCCATTGGGAACCTCCCTATGACCCTAATATAGGATAGAGGGGAATATAATGAGATGAGATTATATGAGAGGAAACAAAAAATAATAATCCAATAAATGGATCAAATTACAGCATGCGATATAAGCATAGTTATACAAGTTATAGGTACACTGTAATAATAAAACAAAAATATCTATCCTACTGCTTAAGCATCACTGTACTGCCCCTCCTGTAAACTCAGGTCTAGACCTGTCTGAATAAAATACCAGGGATACAGGACCATGAGGCAAAATGTCCTTGGCTGTAAACTGCAGAAATGCAGTGCACAAGGCCACTGACTGAATGTCCAAGACGACTCCAGTGCCTTGTTTGAATTCCTGTCATATTTACAAGCAGTATCTTATGGAAAACAGAATCTCAGTGGGATGGTTGTTGACTTGGAATGCTGGAATCAATTATGGGCATGCTGGGTGGAAATAAGACATTCTAGTGTGTTCAGGGCGGTGATGAGATGTCCTTGGTTGTGCAGGGCACTGGAAAGACATTATTAGACACATTGATTAATGGTAAGATGTTTTGTGTGCACTTGGTAAAGGCATGTGCCTAGCAAAGGCAGTTGGCACAAATGTGATTGCCTTTAGTAGTACTGGTTGGTAAGAGAAGGTTCTTTGGAATCCAAGCTTGTACAAGAACACCCTCTAAAGTGCCAGCTGGTATGAGAATACATTTCATAGGGCCATTGTCAATTGAAGCATCCTCTGAAGAAAGGCTATTAAGCAGACTGCTTCAGACACAAAGTCAGTAGCAGTCTCTTTGCAGGCAAAAAACTGTGTCATTCTCAGTGCAAACCATTTCAGTAGTGCTATAGGCACAGATAGGTTCACTGATAGACCAATCAGGATATAGATTGACCCCTAAGCTTAATATAAGCCCAGCAACCATAAAGTGTAAAACTAAATTGTCAGTGGGTCCTAATCCTGCAACACAGATGCAATAATGCCTGCATTAGTCAAAAATCTCACTTCCAGATAAGTTTTATTGCTGGTTCCACCAAATTATAGGATAAAGATCACTTTCACATCCTCACACATTGAGGATCAGAAACAGTTTTTATCATACAAAAAATGGGAGTCATTTACATCTAATACTCTGTCCTGTTCCCTTTCATAGCTGGGAACTCCACGCTTTTATGCCTCTTTTCAAATACCTGCATTTATCACTCTTAATTACATCCATAGCTACACACAGCTTCAAATTCATGTGTCCATTTAAGGAATCCACCCACTATTGCCACCTGTACATACCTCTATGATCGCCAAAGAACCGACAACCAGTGTCTGCTGCTTCCATGTGGCTCTGGCCATAGTATAAACATCACAATTGTACATTTAATAAACCAAATCCAAATAGAAGCTTTATTTGATATTTTTTCATAAATTAATCTTTCAAATGTAAAAAAAATGTGGTTAGCTTAGTGGTTAGCACATTCACCTCTCAGCGCTAGGGATTCCCAGTTCGAATCCTAATCTGGGTGGAGTTTCCATGCTCTCCCCGTGTCTGCGTGGGTTTCCTCCGGTTTCCTCCCACATTCCAAAAACATGGATCGAGGTCAATTGAATTCTCCAAATTGTCCCATATAGAGTGTGTTTGTGTGAGTGAGTGTGCCCAGCAATAATGGCGCCCTGTCCTGGCTCTATCTGCCCAGCGCCCAAAACATTCTCCCCTGGATGGGAGAATAAAGCGGAAGATGGATGGATGGTATGTAATGCACTATATTAATTAATTCATTCGTTATTTTCCACTTCGCTTAATCATTTACTAGGGTCGCAGGGGGTCACATTTCGGGCACTGGGCAGATACCCCCAGGCCAGAGTACCAATTTATCGCTGGGCTGTAATACATTATATTTCAATTTATATTTGGTATGATATTTGCACAGATCCTTGGTGAATGATATATCATAACCACATTTGTTTTGGTTTGACTGCCAATTGTTACCAATCGTTTTCTAACTACTCAATTGTTTGGTAGTGGACTGTAACAGCTTTGCTTTTAAAAAAAGATCTTAAGCACTTGACTTTGGAATGTAATATGCATTTTTACTAAAGTGTAATTCAGGCTTAAATCTCCTGATTATTTGACTCTGTGTGTGTAATTTGTCATGTTTCTGTGTATTTGTATTTTTTTTAATTATTATTATTATTCAGAGGTCTGCAGTGTTGTTTAAAGCCTGCACCCTTTAACAGCTGAGCTAATATTTGTCATGAAAGGCAGAAAAGCAGACTAACAATTTACCATGCTGCATAGAACACACACACACACACACACACACACAAAACACACATTGGTTGTGGGGACTTTACATAGACTTACATTCATTTCATAAACAATTACCCACACCATAACCTACTACTAATTTCTATAAATATCATTATATCTTATCCTTCCCATTTGTGGATGTGTTAACAGGCTTAGAGAGGCACTCACACACATGCGCACACACACACACACACACACACACACACACACACACACACCACACCACACCAGAGTATTTTGCTTTGATTTTTGCTTGACGGACTTGTTTAATGACCGTTAGCTCTAAAGGTAGGGGATGGTGATATTTTACTGTAGTAGCGTTCAGTCCCCAATAATCGAAACACAGTCTCAATCCCGCCATCTCTTTTCTCCACAATAGAGATTTCAACAGTGGCTGGAAATGTGTATGGCTGGATATACTTTAATTCTAATTCCACCCTGATGTAATTATTTATGGCTTTATTTTCCATTACTGAGAGCAGGTAAACCAGGCAGTAAGTCCATAACACAGTCCCATAGACAATGTGGGAGCAAAATGGCCCTCTTGCTGAAGATGGCTGCAGAGTTAGAATACTCAGGCAGAATGGTTGTATGACAGGCATTGGACATATGATGGGTGTGACAGTGGTTGCTATAATGACCCAAGTTAACATTTGACCAGGAGATGGTATCTTTATGTTGAAAGTATCTTAATACCAGGGGACCTTAAGGTAATCTATGACTTACAGAGAGAGATAGTCGAAGTGTGGAACAGGCAGATTTTTAAGATGAGGGGACTAGTGGATTTATTGGCTTTACTGGAACCAATAGCTTGTCCATCGATACCTTGGATAAGAAGAGTTTTGCACTTGAAGAGGTATTTTTGATCTTTGGATTAATGACATATCTATTCAATTACTAGCAGCTTCATAATCTATTCAACTATCATTACACCATATTAATAAAACTGGAATGTTAAGAATAAGTTACCTACGTTTCAATATGTGGAACAGGCAGTTTTAAGGTAACCACGGTAAAAATAATCTGCTTAGCTGTTCAGCTGTAGTCTGGCTTGGCTAAACTTCATGCCGTCTCCAGAATAGAAGTGGAAACTTCAGTTGGTAAGTTGGTTGTCCTTGCGAGTAAGCTTTATATTTAAGTTTCATTTAAGCTTTGATGTTAAACTATCTTTAGGGCATTTTATCCCAACTATTTACTGTAGCAAGAAATTTTCCATATCAGAGGTTTGTCCTGTTTGAGTAGTGTTTATCACCAGGGTCAGAACACTTCACTAAAATTAAATTTAGTAGATATAAGTGCAGGAGAGATTAAAACAATTTTAGCATGATCAGGAGTAGAAAGTTAAAGACATTTGACTGAAGTAAAGAGAATACTGTTTAAGAAACCCTTTGCATTATCATGGATCCTATTTGTCAGGTATGGCTAAGCTGTAGATGTCAGGTGTAGTATGCTAAGCCATGTTTGGAGCAGGGTTTGTTCTCAAGCCAAGAAGAGCGCGAACAAGTTAATCTCAAGTTTAGATGTTGTAAGTGTGCATGGGAGCAGATAATTATTTCTTGAGCTTGCAGAGCTTGTAAACCTGCTGAATCCTAAGTAGGCAAATTAGTCTTTAAAAAGTGAGACTCATGCATCAGTGAAGGATTTATTTTCAAGGTTTATCCACACAAAAACATAAAGTGGATAAACGATAGTTGAAAATACATCATCAAAAACAAGGCTCACTATGCAGCATTAGAGGACTATCAGTACTTTGCAAAAAGTGGAAAAGTAAAAACTAGTGTAAATGGGGAATCTAATTAATGTTGAAGTGAGTAACAGGTTTGTTGCTTTGACCACTGATAAGAACTTGATAAAAAGAGACCTCTGTTGGCTGAATTGTGAGGCAGATCTGATACATTTATTATAAGATCTCCATCACACATTTACAATTACACAATATGATCATCATCACATGGACACTATTGAAATTGTAAGTTTAGCTGATCATGTAGAACTGTATTGACATTTTTTTATGAAGCAAGCTAATCATTATTCCTAGATACCTAGATTTATGTAGATTTAGTATGTATATACATGGTAAATCAGCTAAACAACAGCACATGACTGATGTTCTGTCTCATTATTTATTTACCACAATTTATTTAAGCTCTATGAGAGCATTCAGATGTGTGTTTTCACAATGCCAAGTACATCAAAGACATCAGAACTGACTTTGGAGAAGCAATTCTCACTGTCCTTCAATCTATAAAATGTGACGAGGTGATTTCCAAAAATGTATAAAGTGAAGCTGTTTATAATCAATATTTTCAATAAAAATGAGCCAAACATCAAAAGAACAACGCCAGAAACTGATAGTCTATAGGATAATGCTTTTGATCTACATTTTATATATATTTTACAGATGCTTTTTTCAAAGCGACTTACATGTTAGAAAGCAACCATCTAAACTGCAGTATTGTCAATATTGATCATGTGAAAATATGGTTCAATGGCTAAGTCGTTTTTCTTTTGTGTTTTTGACAGTGCTGGATGTTTTAGCATTGTGTAGAGAGCCAGAATGATCATTTCACCATTTATCATTGGTTAAAGGTATTGAGTAAAAAATTGGCACTACAGTTCACTTAAGATCACCCAGACCTTCTAAGGACAATGTTTTATACAGTATGTGTTAATAATTAAGATTTTGAAGGCTGTGCTTTCTTTGTCCCTTGACAAAACCTATGGAATTGATAAAAATAAATATATTGCTCTTATATTTAATGCCTATTTTCTTAGTTTTCCTATAAGTCTTGATTAACTGATCTCTGACAGACCATCTTTTAATAAAGCTTGATTTATTTAAAAAAGCTGATAGAACAAAACATTTTTAGCAGTGGGCTGCAGAGTGGTGGGATTTTTCTCTGTATGCAGATTGAAGTAGGCAATTAAAAACTGAAATCTCTTTTCAAATACGAACCATTGTCTGTGCAATAGCACCTGCTAAATCCTGCAGCCACCCTTGCTAAATATTATCCTTCATATCGAAAGCAAACCTAATAAATCACTCAATATATTCTGCACTGTATTTCTGTTTACACAGTTGAAAATTGTAAACGTGATTGGTTGAAAATCGAGGGGGTGTCTCTCTGAGTGTCATACTGTGCTCCACACAGCATGTAATACTCTAAAGCTAAAAATAAAACTACTAGACAGAATGACCACAATGCATTTCTGTATTTTTTTTGTCAATAATTATAAGACAAATAATTTTTTATGTCAAATTTATGAGGTTTTGACAAGAACTAAGTAAAGGGTTAATGACCTGTTTTTTTCAGAATACGGAAGTATATTAATTCCAGTCATGGTCATAAATTTTATGCTTATGGTATTTTGTATTTCATTTAAGAACATTTTTTTAAAGAATTTTAATTTGATTTGATTTGATTTCAGACACATGTAACCATCAGTGGTAGCGATAAAGCATTGGAGGGGACAAAGAAATCATCTTAAATGTGCTGATACTGGATTTACTGTAATTAAAGCGATAAAGTGCACTATTTTGCCTACTGTGCTTAAACACAGAGAAATTAGTCCTCCACATTTAACTCATCCATGCAGTAATACACACATATACACACACTGGTGAAGTGAGCACACATGTCTGGAGCAGTGGGCAGCTTTGTATACAGTGCTCAGGGAGCAATTATACAAGGGTTAGGTGCCTTGCACAAGGCCACTTCATCCATAGTACTTTGTGGGACCGGGAATCAAACCTGGGACCTTCAGTTCAAGCCTTCAACTACCCCACAAGCCTAGAACTTCCCCAGTTTTAAAAAGTAATTTCAGTTGATGTTTAAAAACTTTGCTTTTTAACTTAAACTTTAACATTCCCTAAACATAAGTTTCATATGGATAATAGCACTAACCACTTTTGGCCATCAACCACTGATGCTGCTCTCTCGAACCACAAAAGGTGGTGAAGCATCTTGGTGGTTGTAAAGAGTATATAAACCTCCGCAGGACCGATGAGTAAATATGTAAAATATCGCGGTAATCGAAGCAACAGTTTGGATTATATACAAGCACTTACATACAAGAATGGCCGGGAACTGTCATGAAAAATGTGTGTTTAGTTTAAATGTGTGTTTACAAATGTAATGTTATTCCTTTTTCAACTAAAGAGTTATATTCATGTGCATGTTGCATGTGTACTTTAATAATCTTCGGGGTTCTGTTTGGTTGTTTGTTTTTTTTTGACAATAATTGTAAATATATTTTTAACAGAACCAACTCATACGTTTAGAAGTTTATTTTGGAACTCTTCAATTATACTTAGTTACCAGTTACTTTGTTAAATTTTCTGATTTCAGTAATCAACATTGGATGTTGCCAGTAAATTGGAAATATTGGAAATAAAAATGTTTGACCTAAAGTAAAAACTAACTATATATATATTCATTCATTCATTCATTACCTCCCGCTTATCCTCTACTAGGGTCGCGGTGGGGTTCCCCATGCCCATCCAGGGGAGAACGTCTCGGGCGCTGGGCAGATAGACCCAGGACAGGGCGCCAATCCATCGCTGGGCACACACTCACTCACACAGACACACTCTATAGGGGGCAATTTTTGAGAATTCAATTAACTTGTTCCATGTTTTTGGACTGTGGGAGGAAACCGGAGAACCCGGAGGAAACCCACGCAGACACGGGGAGAACATGGAAACTCCACCCCCCCCCCCCCCCCCCCCCCCCCCCCCCCCCCCCCCCCCCCCCCCCCCCCCCCCCCCCCCCCCCCCCCCCCCCCCCCCCCCCCCCCCCCCCCCCCCCCCGAGCTGGGTTATTCAGGCCTGCTGTGTGAGAAGTTTCGCTGCAATGGTGAATCTGGCTGCACCTCACCTGATTCAGCTTCGATCATCCCCTCACCCTCTACTGGCCTCCTTCTGTTTCTGGTGTCATATGCTTGGGTTTTAAAACCCTGAGACTTATTGCTTTTAGAGTTTGATTAATGTCTGCACATATATGAATTTAAACACACAAGGCCGATCTGAAATCTAAGGAAAAACCTAAAGGACAATTAAGGGGCAAAAAATTGATATATATATATATATATATATATATATATATATATATATATATATATATATATACATAACAATATATTAAACATTGATAAACATGTTACACATCTTTCAATAATTACAAAATGTTATTTAGAAATTCTAGCTGAGCAATGCTTACAAGTGTGTTAACAAGGACAATAATGGACTAAGCCATAGCAGCAACTGAACCATGTCCAACCAAGAGCAAACAGGAAGTGGAACTCACTACTTCTTCTTAATCGCCACGGTAACTTGGGATTAGGTTGGTGAATGCCTGCAATTTTCTCTGACTGCTTTTTGGCTTTTCTTATGTGGAGAACATGTCCAGATCACACGGCCTATTTACAAATTCAAGAATACAAATGAAATAAAATGATTAAAGACTTAAACAGTAAATAAAATTTCTTTACTGTTAGTGAAATAACACTGTTCAGAGTAAAATTTATTTAAGAGAAAAATCCATCTACATTCACCTTCTTTCATATTTGGTAGAAATAAAAGCATATTGTTTTCAATTTCTTTTATTTTTCATCCCAGTGTCAGTGCAGCACATGTGTAGTATCTCTCTAAGCCCTGAAATAAACCGACCAATGATTAACTGCTCTACAACCATCTGCATATTTAATTTTTCTATTTATGAAGATTTATTTTCTTTACAAAATAGTATTATTGTAGTATTGAATATTTTGTAATAATAAAAATAATAAGAAGAATATTAAGAAGAATATTAAGAAGAAGAACAACAACAACAATAATCATAATACTCACATTAAAAATGTGTTTGAAAGCAAACTGTTACATGATTTTAAGGTGGCTAAAAAGATTTTAAAATGGATTATATCCAATGTTTCATTTTAGGGGACCAAGCAT
The DNA here is from genome assembly GCA_019802435.1 of Corydoras maculifer. Lineage (NCBI taxonomy): Eukaryota > Metazoa > Chordata > Actinopteri > Siluriformes > Callichthyidae > Corydoras > Corydoras maculifer. The sequence continues at coordinate 1,082,722 of JAFMOD010000441.1, forward strand.
CAAAACCTATTGATTTCTTAAAATCAATCTTAAAATCAAATTTGGATCACCAACATCAGCCAAAATTAATGCCAAATACAGGTTTCAGTGCATGAGCATAAAACTTATTTTATTGTTGTCTTTTACTAAATGGAGCAGCCACAATTTAACATTATGATCAAACTGAACTATAAAGTGCATCAATATTTGTAATTTGATAATCAGCATTATCAAAGTCATAACTTTTTAAACTGACATTTTTTAATCCCTATTTATCAATGCAATATTTCAAGTCGAACATGATAATTCTTTTGGTAGTACTTCCTTTTCATCAAGACAACACTAAATAGATTTAACTGTGTAGCTAACAGTTTATAACAGTTAATATTGCATATTAGAAATAAATGGGTTTAGGTTAAGTCAAATGACCATTATACCATATTTACAATACACAATTCATTCTTTCATTATCTTCCGCTTTATCCTCTATTAGGGTCGCGGTGGGGTTCCCCATGGCCATCCAGGGGAGAATGTCTCGGGCGCTGGGCAGATACACCTAGGACAGGGCGCCAATCTATCGCTGGGCACACACTCACACAGACACGCACACATACACACTCTATATGGGGCAATTTGGAGAACTCCATTGACTTGATCCATGTTTTTGGACAATGGGAGGAAACCGGAGTACCCGGATGAAACCCACCCAGACATGGGGAGAACATGGAAACTCCACCCAGATGGGGATTCGAACCAGGAATCCCTAGTGCTGAGAGGTGAACGTGTTAAACACTAAGCCACCGTGCCGCCCAATACACAATTACATAATTACAAATAATATTTTATAGTAATCAGTCATAACTAAACATAAATGAGTTTAAAAAAGTATAACAATAAAACAAGGTCAAAATTTTTACCAAAGCAAAATAATAAATATAAGTTGTTGGAAATCAGTCAATCAAACCAAGTTTAGTATTTAAAACAGCTTTTTGTTAACAACATAAATATTGTTTTACTGTGCATTTCTTAATCATGATATTAAAGATATAAATGATCAAAGTGGAAATTATATATGGTTAAATAGCACTTGCCTACCAATAGTTTAAATAGAAGTAAACATAATTGTTAGTACTTCTACATTAAAAAAGAAAAATACACAATAATCACTAAAATAACTTTAAACTGACAAAAGTAATTATAAATAAATATTTGCTAGGTAATAAAAATTAGACTAAAAAACTATTACAGATTTGCAGAAGCTCTCACAGGTTTATATTATGAGTTCTCCAGACAGTATTTAGCTCTTTTCAAAGATGTTCCATTGGATTTAGATCGAGGTTCATGGATCGCTACAAACACTAATTCAGCGTTTGCTCATATCCATTCTTGGCTGGGTTTAGTTGTGTGTCATTATCCTTGTTGGTGAGACCAATATTTTTGACACTAGTCAGCACACTTCTCTTCAGAATACTTTCTGTCTTGAATTTGACTTGCCAAAATGCTTCAGTTTTGTCTCATCAAGCTTTGTCAATATGCAATTTCACAAACTCCATCCAACTCTGTCCTTGGACAATCATCTCTTATCTCTTTGAAATTTGTTTTGGGCTTTTTGGTTGCCATTTTTTTTATCCGCCTCCTCAGTTTCTAATAATTTTTTATTTTGCCACCACGCCCAGGGAGGTTGGCTGCAGTCCCTATACTTCTTTATAGTGTGTGCCTCTGTAGTCAAAGGAACATTAAGCTGACTGGAGATGGTCTGTACTTTTAAAATGCTTGTCTATAATCTAGACATTCTCTCTAATTTCCTGAAACAAATCTTTTCCTTACCATACCAAACAGCACAGTAGCCAATTCTGACCTTTAAATAGGAAGACTGATGGATTATAAGTTTGTAAACTCCACTGATACTTATTACCAACCACACACTTTTGTGCAAATCAATTTAATTAGTTTATATTAAATAAAATAATTGTCACACCACAACTTAAAGTATTTCTAAGTATTTCAGAGTAATTCAAAATTATTTAATGAATGTACCCAACAGGTTTGATTACATCTATTGACATCTGTGTACCATAGTTGACCGTTAAGCTGTGCCATTGTTCAAGCTAATTATTACATCACCTTTAAACATTGAATAATTTCTAGAGATGTCTCTTATTATATACTTTATTTAGAGCCTAGTCACATACAGGAAAATTATTTACACCTGTTGTCCATTACCCCTTATAGTTGTTAAGACCATTTGGTGAAGAGTCAATCAATGAAGAGTTAATTGTTATTTTATTGTATTTCAGATGCAAAATTTATCCAGATTAAATTATTTATATTATGACATGCTAGGAGATTATTTTTAACATCTATAAAACCAGCTATTACAGCTATTATATTATTATTTTATCATGTATGACCAAATTCTTTATAAATCATATTTGGTGCTTGGTTACCCTGCTTTGCTGCTTACAGCAATATGTCTTTTAATATGTTTTTGAGTGCTGGATATCAAAGAACGGATTGTTTTACTTAATGCTGGTGTGTAATTAAAACCCCACCAAAGGACATTATTGACGTTTTCTTGTTGCTTTAAACTCGAAATAAATAAAAGTTTAAAAAGCCTTTTAGAAAAACACAATAGTGTCTGTCTTTTATTTTACCATAAAAATTTTACTTGTAAAAATACTGCATCCATATTATTCTTTAATTGGCATTTATTTCTAAAATAAAAAGCTATGGTTCATCTCAGTAAAGAAGTACTATTTAAAATCAATGGACTTTGACACCTTGCAAGGTCACTCTGTTATTTTGTTAGACATACAGTATATACATTTAAAGTCCTTCTGCTGCTATTAAAGTTGCTTTGCTTTAAGAATGTTGGTTTATTTAAGGTTCTTGTCATAGCTTTTTGCTCATCATGAAAAAATTCAATGTTACTTAGGATATCTGCTTATTTCTATACACTTTGTGTCCTAAATCCATTCATCTATCTTTCAGTCTGTCTGTCTGTCAGTAAATTATAAAAAAAATATCTGGTCATTTTTATTAGAAGGATGGAAAATTAGTAATAATATAAATGTAGACATTACTATGCTTACAAAATGAATTGTAAGCACACACAAAATCACTGCAGCAGTTTTATGACCCCATATTTGATTCTAAAATATTATACTGAGGTGACTCATCACTTTTAAAGTATTCTTTGGTAGCAAAACAAGCCCAAATCATAATTTCACCAATGTGCATGACATTCTGTGTTTCACCAAACATAGCAGATTGCACTATGCCAACTATCTCTAAATTGTTCTTATCTGTTTAAAGCAGTGGCGGCCATCAGGGCCTTCTAGGCCCTCTCTAGAGGCCTACAAATATCTAAATTACGGACTGATGTTAATTAGATTTTGTCCATAAATACTAATTAAAAATTCTAAATGCTCTATCCACGTCCTTTCGTAGTGTTTAGCTTGTTTGTGCTGCTTCCAGACATGTATTTTCTTAATAAAATATTTTACCAATCACATTTCAGAAAAATTTTAATTTTAAAATTTAAAAAAAGGCTTATGCCTTTAGAATGAATTTGGCTGGCCTGGTAGAATTAGATAAGTGTAAACCTGTTTCTTTAAACAATCTGATTTTGGGCAACATCAAAGCCTTCTACCAGGTTCATTTTATGTCAGAGTATTCACACCCTCTGACTGGAGAGTAGTTTTGATGAGCCAATTGAAACCTATGCCAGAAATATGACTCTACTTTCAGCATTAGTTTTTATGGCAATAGAAAATGACTTCTTTATGGAAATAATTGAACTTAAGAATAAAAGATGAATAGATTTGTTTGTTTACAAATAATCAGAATTTAATTTTTGGTGAGGATTTTTAGTGTGTTATTTTCCAAGGGCGGCACGGTGGCTTAGTGGTTAGCACGTTCGCCTCTCAGCACTAGGGATTCCCGGTTCGAATCCCCATCTGGGTGGAGTTTCCATGTTCTCCCCGTGTCTGTGTGGGTTTCCTCCGGGTTCTCAGGTTTCTGCCCACAGTCCAAAAACATGGATCAAGTCAATTGAATTCTCAAAATTGCCCCATATAGAGTGTGTGTGTGTGAGTAAGTGTGTGCCCAGCGATAGATTGGCGCACTGTCCTGGGTGTATCTGCCCAGCGCCCAAGATGTTCTCCCCTGGATGGGCATGGGGAACAACACCGCGACCCTAATAGAGGATAAAGCGGGAGATAATGAATGAATGAATGTTATTTTCCAAAATAATATTGCAATTTGAAAAGGTTATTGTTGATAATTTTTGTGTGGCAACACGAATATTGACCAGAGACAGGATTCCACAAGCTCAGGAACAGGCTTTATTTCCACATTATATTACCTTCATTAAAACGCATGTGTTGGTCGATGGTATCTCTTGGTCACTCGGCTTTCTGCAGCTCGTGATCGATCCCTGCAGCTTATAAACATTTACATTTACACAAGTTAGTAGTTACTGAAAAAACATCTACACTGTAACCTGATCATTATTCTATCAAGCACCTTGCACTTTTTTTCAGGTTTTTGTGGATGAGATGTATTTTGAATTGTTTCTTAAAGTCTCCGCCTTAAGGAGAGAGTTGGGAAGATCGTTCCACATTTTGCAGTGGTCCATATGCATAAAGGATGCATAAGTTCATGAGGTGAGTTAATTATATATATAATTAAAGCACATTACTGAAGGATTTGCTTTCTCCTCTGGCACCACTGCGCTCCTGATACAACAAGATGTCTAGGTGAAATGTGTGACTGGTTTAAAGGCCTTTGTTCCTAAAGTCTTGTGGTTTGTTTAGATGCAAATGGTTTGGTTGAAAATGCAGTCAAATATAGAAGGATGATTTACTTTTAATTATAAATTGTAAACAATATTTTCACTGTACAATAATTACATTTACATTTTTATAGCCTTTTAACAAAATTAATGGGCAGTAGCATCTTTGGCAATTTTGACAACTTTGACAGTTTTTGAATACTTCTAATTTTGCCTTCATATACCATATTAGATCATTTTTACAATGTCAATATTTTCTTTTTTTTAAGTTTCTTTTTCAGCAAAGCATCATATTAATATACTGGAACCCCAAAACACATAAAATCCTATTTATTTATTTGCTGCTAAAATATCCTAAATGTGCTTAATGGAGAAGTGTAATAACAGAAGTTATAAATGTAAAGTTGAGATTAAATAATGTACACAATTATTTACATTAAAAAGCAAATGTGGCCACATACATTGATTTTTTTTAAACAAACTCAAAAAATAAGAAAATGAGATTATGTACAACATTAAATAACAATAATTTTTAATAAATACCAAAATTTCTGCAGAGGTGGTTACATCCGATGACACTGTAAATATGAGGGATACACAGAGGTTGTAGAGATAATACCAAAACAAATCTAGTCAAGAGGTAACTTTGATACCTACTGTGTAGCAATTTTAAATTCCCTTCTAGTCTCTCTCCCCACTCATTTCCCCACTCACAAACTACCACAGTGTGTTCAGTCTTTAGACCTGAATCAGCAGATTTATTTTCAAAAGAAAAAAATATAAATTAAAATTTTTACTTAAAAAAATTAAAGAAATGCAACTTAAGTATGTTAACGCACATGTAAATTTTATTTTTTATATAAAAATAATATTTATATTTTTCAATGTATATAGAAAATGTCTATGCCTAATGTTATACAAACACTAAAATAACATTTAAATATAGCACCTATGTCAGCAATGTTCAACATTACCTAATTTTTATTACAGTTATTAGTAGCAATTAGTAGCATTAGTATTAATTGTTACACTTTTAATTTAAATGAGTACAGTATATGTGTATTTTCACACAGGGCCACTAGCATAATTTTTAAATACATTTATGTTGTATTGCAAAATACAGTGACACAAAGTAAAATTGTATGTTAATTAAAGAAAGATATAAAAAAAGCCATTTCAGAATTGTTTTAGCTTAATTCTTTGCACAGTGACTTTTGTTAACAGAGCCTACAGCTAATGCTATCTCAGCTCAATCCAAAAAAAAAAGCAAAACAGTGTTAAGCATTTAAATAATCAGTAGCTCTGGGAAACACTTTAACCTTATTTATGGATTGTTATTCTGAAGAAATGATAAAACATTGGCTATTATCTCCACACAGGCCTTTAATGAGGGAAGTAATTTCAGTTACAGCTCTGCAGGGCATCTGCTGCTGCTGCCAAGGAAATAGAGCACAGATGGCTAAGGAATTGTTTGGTGTTTGTTTTTGTTTTGTTTTCTTGTTTATTGAGATCTCTGGCTATGAATATGCTTATCAAAACTCACGGAGTGTGAAATGTTGATTTGGATGCATACAGCTGGGTGGTGAAACTAACAATGCAAATACAGCAAATAATAATACTAATGAATAGTAAAATAACATCTATATAATCATTATTGTGCATCATATTAAAATGTGACAATGTTTCATGGATACCTGTATTTAATTTTAATTTTAATAAGTTGCCTAGAAACATCCCAAGGTTCTTATAAGGTTTATGTTGTTACTTAGATACACAAGATAGTTGAGCATTTTTTTTTAACATTGAGTTGCATTTCTGAAGGTAATTGAGGAGAAATTTCGGTACCCTAAGATAATCATATCATATTCAAAAAACAATTACTGAGTCATTTTTAAATTGTGAGCTTGATAATGAAGAAATCTAATTGGACAATTAATAATAAAATTGTAATATTCAATGAAATGTGATAATAGTCACTGGCCAAAAAAAAAGTGGCCACCAAAATTTAATATTTTGTTAAACTGTCTTTAGCTGTAAATATGGCATGCATTCGCTGTGGCAAAGCCTTCTCCAGTACATCCCAAAGATTCTCAACAGGGTTAAGGTCTGGACTGTCTGGACTGTGGTGGCCAAACCAAGTGTGAGAATGATGCCTCATGCTCCCTGAACCAGTCTCTCACAATTTGAGCACTATGAATTGGCTTCCTGGAGATCTTCATCCATGGCTTTGCCGACAAACACTGATGGAACCTGAATATTAATTGGACTGGCAGTCCTGCAGGACGCCCCCTTAATGGACTCACATATAGTTTTCTAGTTTTTAGTTCTTCCATTTGTTAAATTTTGTTTTTAGTTTTTCCATTTGTTAAATGTCTCTCGCTGTCCTACATTGTTGTTGCTGCCTGGCCGCTCAAGGAGGATGAGTCCCCCACTGAGTCTTGGTCCTCCCAAGGTTTCTTCCTTGAAT
>JAFMOD010000441.1:1111905-1126734 GCA_019802435.1 Corydoras maculifer
GGGCTGAATAATTTTGCACATCGCACTTTTCAGTTTTTTATTTGTAAAAAAATTGTTGATTCATGTATAACTTTCATTCCACTTCACAATTGTATACCACTTTGTGTTGGTCTTTCACATTAAATTCCAGTGAAATATATTTATGTTTGTGGTTGTAATGTGACAAAATATGGAAAAGTTCAAGGGGTATGAATACTTTTGCAACCCACTGTATACATCATAACCAACTGGTACCAAAGTATGTACATGCCATTCTGTAACAAGACAGCTTTCAAACGTAACAATGATTAGTTAATAAAGAGATGCCATTTTGTATATTTATTTTGATGCAAGACAGAAATTTCTTACCATGTGACAACAGATGCCAGCCTTGAAGCTCTAAACCCATTAACTCTGTCTTTGCCCTTCCTTTACCAAGCCACAAAGCTCAGATTATGTCTGAGCTTCAGACATGATTCAAAGTCTGAATCAGCGCTGCTCTTCATTACTGACCAACAGAATGCAACATCATCATTTGCTACATCTAGCAACCTAACTAACCTAATACCTAAACTGTTTCCTCTTTTTTTAAACCTCTCCTTTTATTACAGCTCATTATCTGGACTTATTTTTACATTTTTAAGGAATAATTTTATAGTGGATGAGGCTTTAACTGTAAAAATGCTGTATTTAATTATATTAGGTAACAAAACCAGACCAGTCAACAGTCAAGTTACAGATACATTAAAACGCACAGCCAGAGTACAGATAATAACTTATTAGGAAAGCTTTAGCTGTAGTTATATATAAAAAACAAGATATATCCCTTTTTTGTTACATTATTATAAAATATACCTGCTAATGCATGTTGTGCATGGGATATTATTTTCAGTGCTCTAAAAAGAGAATTTAGAAGGCAAGAAATCACTGGGCTGTTTGTGGCACAGCAGGCAAATACAAACTGCCACTTTCCAAAGTCTTTGACCATGTGTTTTTAACCAATTTTACTCTGCAACTAGTTGGATTGACTCCAAAACATACAGCAACCCAAATCAGGATACAAAATGAAGACATTTTTATGTTAAAATACAATAACAACCCTTCAGTATTTAAAAAAAAAAGCTAATATAGAAATATCTACAAAAGTAACTTTGCCTTGAAAACATGAAACATTCATCTGCATTACAATATTACACCAATAACAAAAATAAGTAATAATTGAATTCTACTGATATTATAGTATTATATGCCCTTTCATTTTAATGAAAAGCTCCAATAAAGGCTCCAATAAAGGTTAAATACAACTTCTTTGTACTTGGCTGCTACTAAGTGTTCGATTGAGCTGGTTGCCATGGTTTCTCCGATAGCACCTGGCCTTTAAAACTGGGGTGTCTTTTCTTACAGTGCCTTTTACATCTGTTTCTCACAGGCTCTTTTTTCAATTTATTAAATTTTTATGAATGATTTTTGACTTTTTCTGGTTCAGTCTCTAAAATTATGAGATCATTATTTTCCTTTTTCTAAATATGAAAGACAAGTATGAATAAATTAATAAAGAACTAGGTATTATAAAGCAATTATTAATTAGTTAACAAGTACACTGTGATGACAAATTTGTTAATTGCACAATAATGTGTTTTAAATCTTTTTTTTTAAATTGAAAAGTGGCTACCTATGGTAACCTTTTTACCTCTAGCCATATATGCAAATTTTGGCTTAGATGCTCATGTGATTTGTTACACCTGCAGGTGATTCTAAAGTCAATTATGTACCCATCATCGAGCTGCAGATTATCAGTTAGATGCAGAGCCATTAAATATGGAGTGCTTCCATCTTTATGCTCCTTCCACATGTAGGCTACCAGCACCCCCAAGAGTGTTCCCTCCAGCACCCTCGAGGGTGTTTCCACCAGCACGCCAGAGGGTGTCCTCACTAGCACTTCATAAGGTTTCCCTGACAGTCCCTGAAAGTAACCTTTGGCAAAGGCAAATTAAATTTTTTTGATGACAGCCTGAATGCAAAAAAGTTCATGGGAATTAGATATCCCAACCTATACTGCCTTCAAGATGCCATCTCTTCCAGGGACCCTCGTACATTTCTTAACAGAACAATGCAAAACCTCAAGCCACACACATTACAAAGGAATAGCTGAGAAAGAAGAGGGCACAGGTACTGAATTGCCATGTCTTCATTCCTGGCCTGTCTTCAATACAGAATGCATGAAGAATTTTGAATAAATGGAATAAACACTAAATCCTCTGTATCCCTGTTGCCAAAATATCTGTTAAGTGTGCCACTATGAAAAAAGGGGACCAAAAGGACACAAAAGTCCAAATATGCACAACTATGAGAAGTAATTTAACTAAACTTGGACCTCTGAACTCACCAGTACTGGTTACAGAGACTAAATGTGGAGTAAGCATGTGAATGCAAGAATTCTCATGCCAGCAGACAGGTAGCCAATTTCAGAGGCAAGTGCAGAGGTGGAGCTGAGTTTTCGAAGAATATCAACTGTCAAAATAAAGCTGAGATGCAAAGCAATGGGTGGTTGAGCAGCAAAGGCAAAGCAGACACAAGCCACAGAAAGGATCTAAAATAGCTTTGGCAAAGGCTAAAGAAGAGAATTTGCAGAGTCACTGTTGAGTGACTGAGCAGAGATACCTTAACATGGAGAAGCATGTCCAAAAGATAAAGACTGTACTTAGCTTAAAAGCAGGGAATGAATCAAATGTGTGATGAAGTCATTTTAAAATGTGAAATGTTAAAGGTAAGTTAAAATAGACTGCCAACAAGAAAGGTGGAAAGGACTACTTGATGAACAATAGGAATTGAACAGTTTTTGAGGATGTGTAGGGCAAGGAGAAAAGGTTTGTGTGGAATAGAGATACCCAGAGTAAAATAGAGGGTTTACCTGCATTCCAATGGCAGGGGTGGCTCCTCAGGCAGAAGGCAGGTCAGTCCAGGTGAGCCCAAGAGTTTCAAGACCAATAGCAAATGTTGCTGGTAAATGTGCAAGTCATAAAAGTAGGTGAAAATGTAATTTATTTACATGAGTGTGTACCTCTTGTAGTCTTGCAACACATCAGCCATAAACAGTTTAAAGCCTAAGGTAGTATTGATTACCCTAATACTCATCATGGCTGAAGGTGATACTAAAGTGTCACTCTTGGTGACAGAAAAATTCTCATGGTGAGTTTTTAGTGAGTGACTTTACCTTTATCGCAATAGACAGGTCTCTGTGAGAGATTTTTCTTTTTTGTCTCCAAGGAGTCATCATTTGTGAGTTGTGAGGAAACCCACGCGGACAAGGGGGGAGAACATGGAAACTCCACCCAGATTTGAAATGGGAATCCCAAGCGCTGAGAGGCGGAAGTGCTAACCACTAAGCCACCGTGCCGCCCATCATAGTTGTTCGATTCTGTAATAAGATAAATGAATTGAATAGCAGTTACTTGCATGAGAGGCTCCTTATCAGAGGAAGGAACCAGATTTTGTGGAAAAGGAGGTAATGCCACCAGTTTGCTGGCCAGAAGGTTGACTCCACTGTAAAGCCCCTTGCCAATGCATTAGATGCCAACTGCTTCCGAAATACCAGCCAACTCCAGATGTAGCTTTGAGTGATCAACTGAAAGTTGGGTAATAGCATTCACATAAAAATAAATAGAATCTGCCACTTCCACAATAAACTTTAAATGAGTAAATGTAAATGTTTTCTGAAAAAGCGGCATAACAGAATTGTAAAGTTAAGCACACTTCTTTAAAGTGAAGACAAATAAAAATAAAAATAGGTAAACATAACCTAAAACACTCAACAAGTGCACAACTACAGGCAGAAAGACTTCTGAAAGCATTACTACTTGGACAGAGGCTGGATGGGTGATGGGCATGTGACAGCAAGGATTTCCACACAAACAGAGAGGAAGCTAAGGAACTGAGCCTTTGAGAACTACCAAAAATATAGCTATAGGGTGTATTAATGAGTAGCTGAGCAGCAGGTATAGCAGACACAAGCTCCAGACAAATGAAGGGTTAGCAAAGAAATCAAATTAAGCTACAAACAGAACCAGTAAATAGATGAAAGACAGTTTAACATTGGGAAAGCCTACACAAAAATAAGTGTAAATCCTTAGCTTGATTTTGATCCTTAATGGCAATATAAGTAGTAAGAACATTTAAAACAGAAGAAGGAGTAACTACGAAAAACTACAGGTGCAGCTAATATTAAAGGGTGAAATTGTGCTGAGATTTGTACAATAACCAAACACAAAGAGAGGCATAACATATAACCACACAGAAGTAAAGAGTGTTCTTTACATGAAGGAGTAAGTGATTATCATAACTATATTATTTTATCTAATCTAGACACAAAGAGGAGACTTCTATGTAAAATACAGGAAAATCCAGACAGGCTAAAACTTTACAGATGTCCCAGACCTGTAAGGAAACTACACTGTAATGAAAAAAATCAACTAGAAAAGAAGTATTGATGTTGACTTGCACAAAACAAAACAAACTAAAAAATACATAGTTTTTTTTTTATTTTGGTGTGTCATGTTAAAATAAGCAGCACGTTTGCCTCTCAGCGCTAGAGATTCCTGGTTATAATCTTAATCTGGGAGGAGTTTCCATGTTTTCCCCGTCTCTGAGTGGGTTTTCTCCGGGTTCTCCGTTTTCCACCCACAAAAACGTGGATTAGGGTCAATTAATTTCAAATTTCAAATTGCTTCATAAAGAGTGTGTTTGTGTGTGTGTGTCTGTGTGAATGAGTGTGTGCCCAGCGATAGATTGGTGCCCTGTCCTGGGTGTATCTGCCCAGCACCCAAGACGTTCTCCGCTGGATGGGCATGGGGAACCCACCGCGACCCTAGTAGAGGATAAAGTGGAAGATAATGGATAGATGGATGGTGAAATGAATGTTTCGACAATGAATAGCTCTGCCTATCTATCTTGGTTTTAACCTTGGGTTTCACACATGAAGACTTAAATAGGGTAAAAGCAGGCTATTTGAGCTATTTAGGAAACAAAGGAAAAACAATGGAAGACTTTGCACAAGGAAACACAAGCTTGTGAGAAAAAAATATTTGAAAGGCTTTGAAAAAAAATACACCTTAGCCATAATCATTGAAACATTAATTTTACTAAATTCATTCCTAATTACTACACATTTCTTTTTTAGGTTTGGTTTGACCAGAGTGTGGCAATGAAATCAGAATCAGAATAAGAACACTTTATTAATGACACTTATCGGATTTAGGGTACCCGCACCACACCTTTGTGCACCACACCTCTGCATTCTGTGTGGATGTATCACACAGCAGTGCAGGAGTGGACTGGTTTCATGCCAGCAAACTGATGCTGATACCTGGAAGACCACTGTGAAAAGGATGGGGAAATGTCATAGATAGGGAATAATGACTGTTAGAGCCACTAATAAAAATATATACAATAAAACTAGCCATTTGCTAAAGTGATGACATACGCAGTGTATGTTTGCAAAATCTAGTAACCAATTCAATTAACAAATCTGTTGGTGTCACAGGTGCCTGGGGCACCTGTCCCTCATTTCATTGGACTCATTGTCTCCGTTGTGTGATTGGTTTATTTTGTGCACGTGACTGGGTGTTTTTTGTATTTAGTTTCCATCTTCCATTTTCCCCGTGCACGTCTTTGTTTCGGTAATATCCCGATGTTAGTTGCGTTTGTTTCGTTCCCCCTTTCTGTTGGTGTCCCCACACTATTTTTTAACAATAAACCCGTTTTGTTTTTATCCCGGTGTCTCGAACTCTCCTTCCGCGCTCAACCACAGTACAGCGCTGCGCAATAGCCCCACAAAGGTTGTATCCGTGGGAGTGTTTTACCCGACGGACCGGTGTATGCATTCTTTCCTGCGTAGCCGATTCCCGGGGAATGCTCATCAAGCGCAAGATGGCGTACGCATTCCCTCCTGTGTAGTCGATCTCCCGGGGAAGAGCGAGCTTCTAACAGTTGGCAAATTGGTTTCTTATTATTGTGCATAGCATTGCTTCTGATAGTGATGTCATACTTCCCAAAGTTAAATTTTGTGAGATTGTTTTCAAAATGTCAGAATATATTCATTACTGAACCTGAGATATTATTATTGTATCACAATACAACAAATTACAATCACACATTCAACCAGAATATATTTGATTTAATAATAAAAAAAAAAGTTAAAAAATAATTTAATATTTGTTGTAGTAATTTATATTATTCAGACCTTAAGAAATACATGAGGGCATCTTGTAGAAAAAAAGCAATATAATTTTATTGTGCAGCACTTATATAAATTCATATACTTATATAACACAGCAGTATATGGGATTGCACAGAGCCCTGTTGCTTACTGTGGGTCAAGGGCAGACATAAACACAGCATGGAAAATATACTGAATGCATGAACATTTTTCTTAGTAAATATGTTTCTGATGGGGCTACTGATGATGACCTGATGTTATGGGAGGTCATTCCTTGCCACTGTCACTTTGGCTTTCACTTGGGGGGGGGTCATACTTAGAACACTGTAAAGCTGCTTAAAGACAATGGATTATTGTGCTTAATATAATTAAAAAAGAGAATAAATGGAGAAATAGAGACACCAGCCATTCTCGATAAGAATCTGCTGCCATCTGATAGAATACTGAATATAAAAACGGTGGACATTTTAGTAAGACAATGATCCCAAACACACTGCCATAAAAAAATAATAAAAAAAACACACACACAGCAATAAAAAATTCAAGTGATTTCAGACATATCAGAAATATATTTAGTGAGAAATCCATTGATGTCTTTGGTTTTAGTAAAAGACACAAAGTAAAGTGTACATGATGGGTGTCGATGGCAAAATATTCAACCATAACAAATCTATTCAGTTCTATAATCTACAATTTGGTATGAGATAGAAAATACTAATTTATTTTTTTTATTTTTGGCTGTTGTCTGTGTGTCTGTGAATTACTGCCTGGTTTGGTATTTTACAAAATTAAGTGTTTGGGTGGGGAGGGGTATTTATTAATGATGAAAAACTGCTTTTGGCAAAGATTTTAGAGCATTTCCTATCCAGGCTGCTGCCATCTATCTGCACTATATTATTACATTATAACTGACCTAAAATATGACAAAATTTCAAACACAATTATTTATATATACGATAATAAATATCGATAAATATACAAAACTTTCGTCCATTTATTTATGAACTTTTGTCCTTTCTGTATCCTAGAATGAATAATGAACATAACACAATTCCTTCCTAATGATCCTTTATATTTCAAGGCTGGCTGTTGTACAATATATCTGTTTAGGACAAAAAAAGATAACGTGAGTGCTATGTGGTTGTCTTTTCGTGTGCATTTAACACACATTTGAAATACGAATCTTAAAAAAAGAGAGACAGAAAGAAAGATACCAAAAAATACTGGGCAGTTAATTTTTTCATTTTTTTTTGTAAACTAAACTAAAATATATTTTATACACAGTGGAATGTGATTCTTAAGAATACAATGCAAAGGGCTTGAAATTCCAATACAGTTTGTGTGCATGCAGAGATGGTATAGATTTCTTAATCCTAAATCATGTCCATACAGACCTTGAAACATTTTATAAGATCAGCCATTGCACAGAAAAAAAAGACAATTGACAAATGCATGGTAATCACCTCTACACTCACACACATGCACAAAAATACTTTCAGTGGTAAGTATCAAACCAAGTAAGCAGAGCAGTAGATTGTGGAAAAGTGTTAACAATCTGATTTCTGCTGATTGGTCCGTTCTGCATTTCAGTCTACTTAAATAATATGTCCAAAATATACAGAAAAATTCAATGTGTAAATGTAAAACACTATTACTCCATTTGGTCCTCTTCTTCCTCCACATATGTAGATGGAAACCAGCCCACCTACAGAGAGGGCAGAGAAGACATACACAGAGGAATATGTATTAATAATATGTTTCTATTATTAAAAGTATTATGTTCCTGCTCTTAAACTAAATAATATTTGGTGTTATTACACTATGATTTTTTTTTTACTAAGTTTTTTTTAAAATTTTTGGTGTTCTCATTTGTAAGTTGCTTTGGATAAAAGCGTCTGCTAAATGACTAAATGTAAATGTTATGTAAGTTTATAAATAATTTTGTGATACACTAGCGTTCAGAAGATTGTAATGAATACACTACAGAATTATAATTTGAGAAAGGATCATAAGAGTCATAAAAATGGGGAAATGATATAGTAGTATATGTATAAAATGAGTACTTATTAGCCTTCATTTTATATTAAATCTATTTAAATTTATCAATAAGCTTTATTTTATAAGTTTTTCTAAAAAGCAATAAGCAGTAGAATCAGTAAAAGGATTTTACCACTTTACTAATATTATTACTAGAAATATCATCTTTATAATCATTCATCTCATAACAGACCAGCAGAACATTAAGACACATAATATATTCAAACCAAAGTTTTGTTTGATTAGTTCATTCAAAGTTTAACATTGGCACAGGATCAATAGCAGTTTCCAGACAGAAATAAATAAGCAATAAAGTAATGGGGCACTTTAGCATTCCTATTTTTCCCTTTATCATGTCTTTGAAACTAAAGTCCCTGGAGCAAACCAATGCAAGGTTAAGGGAGGACATAAAGACTCCACACAGAAAAGATCTTTGTTCAGCCAAACCACGAATCAAATCTATGACTTTATTGCTGTAAGGCAAACATACTAACAATTGTGCCACAGTGCAGCTTCTTACACTTAAGAATGATTTAACATATAAATATGCTTACCCTTCCATTAACCTCGCCCCTCCACCAACCGTTTGTGGTTGACTTGCTGTAGATTTTCACCAGGTCACCTTCCTGGAGTGAGAGCTCCCTCATGTCACGTGAGCAGAAATCATAGCGGGCTATAGCCACACCTATCACTTTTGGTGTTAGCACTGAGAAGTGAAAAGGATTAAAAAAAAGAAAGCAAAAATATTTCTGTCAATACACTAATATGTGGAAGGTCATGATGTGCATGCTGATGAGACAGCAAAGGAAACAAAAAAGCTATATTGACAAAAGTATTCACTCTTTTGCTTTTTCATGCAGAACAACTTAAATGATATCCTATTTATAATTTATAGGGTTTAATATGATGTCAGCCAATCTGTTGTAGCTATAACAGCTTCAACTTTAAAAGGAAGGCTTTCCAAAAGGTTAAGAGGTGTGTTTATGGGTATTTTTAAACATTGTTCCATATATGCATTTGCAAGGTCAGTCTCTATTCATCCCAAAGTTGTGTTTTTGAGTTGAGATCAGGTCTCAATGTAGGCAAGTCTAACCGTTTTAACATAAACTTGAACAACATATGGCAAACATCAATTAGTTGTATACTAAAGCAATAAGGTATGAGAGGGCATTAATAATACAAAACAGGGGCTTAATGGTTAGCATGTTCTCCTCTCAGAGCTAAGGATCAAGGTTTGAATCCCAATTTGGGTGGTGTTTCCATGTTCTCCCTGTGTCTTTGTGGGTTTCCTCCGGGTTCTTCGGTTTTCTCCCACAGAACAAAAACAAGGATTCAAGGTGAATTAAATGCTCTAAATTGCCCTTTATAGTGTGTGTTTCTATGTATGTCTATGTGACTGAGTGTGTGCCCAGTGATAGATTGGTATTTATCTGTCCAACGCCCTGAAACGTTCTCCCCTGAATTATATAATGTAATGTATTTCCATACATTATCTGGCGTACCACATTGTGCTACTTTGCGTATCACCAGTGGTCTGCGTACAACAGTTTAAGAACCATTGCTTTACTCCACTGCACTGAATTTACATTGCACTTGGTGATGTAAGGCTTTAAAGCAGCTGCTATGGAAACCTATTCCAAGAATGCGTTCTGGTGCTGTTCTTGAGCTAATCTGAAGGCCACATGAAGTTTGGAGGTCTTTAGCAATTGACTCTGCAGAAAGTTGGTGACCTCTGCGCATTATGCTTCTCAACATCCGCTGACCCACTGTCATTTTTCGTGGCCTACTATTTCGTGGCTGAGTGGCTGTCGTTTCCAATCACTTCCACTTATAATACCACTGACAGTTCACTGTAAAATATTTAGTAGTGAGGAAACACATGACCGGACTTTATCACAATTCCACCCATTATTTCCAAGTTTCTAAAAACATTTTGCATGCTTAGGTGCTTGTTTTTCACCTGTGGTCATGGTTGTGATTGGAAAACCTAAATTTAATGATTTGGATAGGTAATCAAATGGCTTTGGTAATATAGTGCATCTCACAAGACCAGCAAATGACCATGCTATTGGACATTTAACTACTCAGACAGTTTAAATTAAACAGTTAATTTAATAGGATTGTTATTTAACTTCATCCCAATATTAATATTAAAATTTTCAGTTCTTAGGTTTGTGTCTGTGTATTTTATGTCAAGCAAATCTTGACATTTAAAACTGTTTAAATAAAAGTCTTTATTGTTAATGACAATATGTCACTGTTTTCTTGTATCTGTTCACGTGTGTATGTGAGAAGTGTGTATGTGTAAGCATGCCTGCACTTTCGTGTATGTATTTGTGCGTGTGTGTGTGTGTGTGTGTGTGTGTGTGTAGGGTGAAGTGTTGGCCTGCTGTGTATGCACTCCAGAAAAGTGGCATTGGGAAATCTGGGCTGAGTTCAATCAGCAACAGAGGCTGTTTTGATTAGAGATACAGAATCCCTGAAGTAGTGAAGCACTCTTATTATTCATGTTAATCACATTACACACTGTGAAATACTTTTACTATCAAAAGAATAACATAAAAAAGGAATGTTTTATTTTACTAATTTTGAATGAATTTGATTTTTAAAATTTGGGTTTGTGTGTGTATGCATGAACAGGGACAGGCAGGTGTCTCAGGTGTGTGTGTGGACAGCAGACAAGTGCAGACATGCCAGCTGTCACTGTAGAAAGTGTGGTGTTCCACAAGCTATGATATCTCATAAGGATATTCGGAGAGCTTACAAAATAGTCATGCTGTGTAAAATTACTTTTCGATATGTTTTAAACTGAAATACAATATGAGTAAAAACTAAACAGTTATGGCCAGTTTGTTGTTACGTTTGTTCATACTTTTGCAAATACTACTTTATTATAGCAATATAGCAGACAGAATTGTAGTTTCTGGATCTTGATTTTAATCTGTAAATTAACATATTACTGTTTTGCTGTATGGGGGTTGTTGAAAGCACTGTACAGAACTGTCAGTTGTAGCAAGCTTATGTAAGCTGAAAGGAAAAAAAAATCTTATTTAATTTTTATTAAAACACTATTATTCTTAGAGTAGGGGTTTTAGAATCCAGGAAGCAGGAAGATTGGTTTCAGCACACTGTGCATCTGTTAAGTGCATTTATAAGAATGAATTCAAATAAAAGGCCAGCACATGTAAAGTGCTGTTGAAATGCTGAAACACTGTTACAAAAAAGTAATATATTTAAAATCAAAAGCTCAACATTTTAACAATCTGCTACACACAAATGCAGGTATACTAAACAATATTTTTCATTTAAAAAACTACTTAACGAACTACACACAAAACCTTAAACTAAACATTGCTACCAAATGCAGTCGAACACAAGTTACTTAGCAGTAAGGACATACATACACACAGAGTAAAGAGAAACAGATATTTATGTGGCGAAGAGGTGCCCTATTTGATGTGGTGTTTATGTAGTCAGTCCAGCAGGTGCACCTCGTCAGACCAGATTGGCGCAGAGTTCTCTGGGAAATGTAGTTTCCCCACGAGAGCGATATGTGTGCCACTGCTGCTCTCAGTGTTAAATTGCAGCATACAATCACTCCCTATTGTTTTAATAAAATAAAAATGGAACTAAGAATGTCTGATCTTTACAAAATATGTTTCTGAAGGTGCATTATTATTTTGATTTTATGATATGAGATTTTGAAGACCTCAAAACATGTTTTGTAACTTTTTATAAAGTCTTCAACATCTCCTTTGTTCATGTTATGATACAAAAACACAATGGAAAATATTAATTGTTGATGACAGGGCATAGCCACTAAGTTTTTGGGATCACCACAGAGCATGTAATTGGGTGGTGGATGATTCTCAGCACTAATGAATTTGATGTAGTGGTGATGTTTTGGTGTGTGCTGCATTTTTAGAAGTGGATCAAATCCAACAGTGCTTCTGGAAGACCTTTTTGATGATATTGGACCAAAATTAAACCATTAAAAAACCATAAGAAAAACTGGAGGATAATGAACATTAACTGTGTATAACAAATGCGATACTGTCTCTGATTTGATATCATCATAGTGGAGTAGAAGAATAAATATGTCTAAAATTAGGCACGATGACACACTTTTAAATCAACAGCATTGTTAATCCAATTATACAGCACAACACATACTAACATACTGCAAACAGTGTAAGCGTCACTCCAGTCTTGAGAATCATCCACTAGTTAAATATTATTTGATTTGTAGTGTTTCTGACCAGTTTGTAGTAGATGACTGATTTCAAAATAGTACACACAGATATTATGCCCAATGCACAAATAAAATTACAAATATCTAATGTGTTTCAAACATAACTTGTAATGTTAAAAACTAAATATGGGGTATTAACTACATATGGGGCATGAGGGCTTTTATATTTGTTCATCATTATAAATCTAATTGCATTAAATAATTGGGTTCTTTTAATTATTCTGGAAACGATGGCATGTAAAACAGTACTGTGAACAAAACAATCATGCTTTAGGACATGAATACAAACACAAATACGAAACTGAATTAAATTTGTAGAGTGCACAGCAGCTTAAAAAGGAGTGATGCTGCAACACTACCTGACCAAAAGGGGGTGGAGGAAGGAGGTACAAAGCTGCAGCCAACAGGAGAAACAAAAGACATACTGCAGAGCAATGGAGCTAAGAGACAGAAAGAGACAATTAGAGAGGGAGAGAAAGAAAGAGAGAATGGGAAAGCGAGAAAGAAACAGACAGAAGGAGAGAGCAAAAAGCAATGAAAGAGTACAAGAAAGTGAATGAATTAAAGAAAAAAACACTGCATAGAGAAAGAGAATTGCACATGCTTAATTGAAATGCCATCAAGCTGATAATGCTCATACTATTGTCAAAGACACTTTATTCAATTATTTAAAAAACCACAAAAAAAAAAAAACATTGTTGTGTGTGTGACAATGATATGAAATTATTGAGAGACAGTTCAGCCTCATTACAGGATGAATAATTTTATAATTGTTATTTTATTTTATTTCACTTGTTGAAAAATTATCTAGATGTGGTCAGGTAATGCACATATTATGGTTCAGAACTAGTCAATGGCCTAGTGCTTAAAGGCTACTGTTAATAGACAACATTGTTTGTCTCCTCATTCACTTTTTTCTATTTATGTTAAAAAGTGTAAAAAGCGGTTAGACTCTGGTTTTAATCGTGACATCTTGACATTAGATGCTGCCCACACAGGCAGGATTGTAACGTATGATGAATTTTAGCATTGTATTAATTTATTATTTTCATCTGAGACCCCTTCATTTTACCATTGTCATGTACGTATCTGTTTGTCTTATGTAGTCCATGATCCTGTGCACCAGGTATAAAGCGACAAACCAAACATGTATTGAATTTTACTCATAATAAAATGAAAATAACTGGTTCATGTACATTTGTGCAGAATAAGTATATACTTACCACTTCCTCCATTTTCAGGATGCTTGAACGCAAACTGCAGGTTGGTATCAAGTGTCCTAAAGCCCTCCTTCAGCGAGTGATGTTTATAGTATTCAATCAGCTCCTAAATTTATCACAACATACACAACTAATTAGGGTTGCATGAGTTGCATATTCCATTGTGGGACCAATAAAGGCATATCTTATCTTATTTTAGCTTATCTAATCTTATCTTATTGTTAATGTATCCAAACAACCAATAATCTTTACATTATTACAATTCAAAATGTACTACCTTTTTTTATTGGCTACGGTCACCACACCACAAAAATAATAGACCTTTGTACCTGTATGCACTTACGAATATGTGCTTTGTGTGATGTTTTTTAGTCAACAAGCAGTGTTCAAGTGTACTCATCCATTTGGAACCAAGGGAGACTAGCATCTAAATGGATAGAATTCACACGGGATATAGCACAACCAAGATGTTCTATCTGGTCAAGGGTTGCAATTAATGATTTATTTAGTTTCTGATTAATTTGCTATATTTTCATGCTATTTAATTGATTAATTGCTTGATTTATAAAATGTCAAAATACAGTATATACAAATGTCACTATGAAAGGGTTCAAGATAACACTCATATTTTTTTTGGTTTATTACAATATATATTCTTATTAATGTGTGGAGAAAAATATTCAATAATTAGATATTCTTTATAGAAGTGAATTGAACAGAATTAATTAATTATTAAATTTGTGATTACCTTTGCAGTAATTTACAGCTATATAATCAATTAAGCATTACAGTTCTAGCCTGGTCTACATAGATTGCAAGATTCAGAACAATATCATCGAAAAAGTGCTATTAATACTCCTAAATATTCAGATGTGATTTTATGCTCATTCATTCATTCATTCATTATCTCCCGCTTATCCTCTATTAGGGTCGCGGTGGGGTTCCCCATGCCCATCCAGGGGTGAACGTCTCGGGCGCTGGGCAGATAGACCCAGGACAGGGCGCCAATCCATCGCTGGGCACACACTCACTCACACAGACACACTCTATAGGGGGCAATTTTTTTTGAGAATTCAATTAACTTGATCCATGTTTTTGGACTGTGGGAGGAAACCGGAGAACCCGGA
>JAFMOD010000441.1:1140217-1187632 GCA_019802435.1 Corydoras maculifer
ATATATATATATATATATATATATATATATATATATATATATTTATTTATTTATTTATTTATTCATTCATTCATTAATTCATTATCTTACGCTTTATCCTATGTTAGGGTTGCGGGGGGGTTCCCCATCCAGGGGAGAACGTTTCGGGCGCTGGGCAGATACACCCAGGACAGAGCTCCAATCTATCGCTGGGCACACACTCAGGCACACATACACACTCCATATGGGGCAATTTGGAGAACTCAATTGACTTGATCCATGTTTTTGGACTGTGGGAGGAAACCAGAGAACCCGGAGGAAACCCACGCGGACACGGAAAGAACATGGAAACTCCACCCAGATGGGGATTTAAACCGGGAATCCCTAGTGCTGAATGCGAATGTGCTAACCACTAAGCCACCGTGCTGGCCTATATATATATATTTCTATTTCTATCATTTAAAAGTTAACATACTTAAAATACATAATAAGAAAGAAAATGTTATTAGATTTTAGGAAAATAGTGGTTATATGAGACACAATAACTTGTCTGGATCATGTAATCTATTAAAGCAAGTCTACAATTGAAACTTTACTTAAACAGTACTTTTGGGAAAAGCTAAAAGCTTGTGGTGGTGCAAAAGACCATATTATTTAGATTAACTCAATTTGCAAAGCAGTGTTTAAATGGCCATGATGCATTTAACAGCCTCAAATTTCATCAGTCTTTTGCAACTGAACTCCGGATAACCAAGCGAACAAGGTTAAAAATTGTATTCCATGTAGAATAAGGGGCAAAATGAGATTAACACAACATATCGGATTTCTCTTCCTCCACTGAAAGAAGAATCGTGTTTCCATAGCCGGAATAACGAGGCTATCAAAAACGCCAGCTCGGGGTACTAGAGTTATTGGGAATGCCAGAGATTTCACATGAGTATTAATTTTAGGTGTTGATTAGTTGACCTTATTTTAGCAATATAAGAGAATATAAATGTGATAACCAGTAGAAATTTTAAATATACATATATATTAAACCTCTACATTACATTACATGTTTTGACAACACTGCAATATAGAATTTCAGTATTGCTGTTTTGAGAAATAGCACACTTGGTGCCCATCGTATTCTGGGTCCCCACATGGTGGGAAATGGTCAAGGTCAAAAAAATTCTTGACCTACTGACTTTATCCTATAATATTGAAATGTATTGTATAGTTGCGCATCTAAACTTTAAACTTTTATGCAGTTTCAGAAATAAGACATGGCAAATAACTTTAATCAAAGCACTGAAATATTTATTGCCAGTCATAATAGATTAAAGATGCAGAGATGCCAGATTATTTTCTTTTGTCACAAAATTTAGCTTTTTTTATCACATACTATTGTAGAAGGACTATGCACAATAAACACATGCATGTTTACTAAATCTCTTAGTGAGAGGTAACAGTTCACATAATGATTACTCAAATAAATAATTTTAAGATATTGCAATTTTCTGGACTGATACTATTAGTCAACTGTTTTTGTCAGCATACATGAGCATACAAACAATATGCCTGCTTTCTTTAAGGACAAGTTTTATTTATTTATTGATATTAAGCAACATAATAAAAAATCCAATCCAACATCCAATTTTCTCAGGAAGTACACACACACACACACACACACACAATATATATATATATATATATATATATATATATATATATATATATATATCATGGTTAGATCAAAGGGATTTTTTTCATGATCCATGCAATTGTTTAACTTTGGACAGCTGAGAAAGGGCAATATTTTTATATTAACAAACCCTCTAATTCTATAACAACAGTAGTATAAAAGACTTCTAGTATTGCACTGCTGAACAAAGCACATAGCTATCATGAAAACAAGAAAAGATGCAAAAGCCATGGAGTTAGTAAGTATATAAAAAGGCACTTCTCAGAGGAAGTCCACAACAAAATAAAACATATTAAATATAAAACATAAACACTGTTCTTTTTGTATTTAATGTTTATCACTGGTCTGCACCTCCACCTAATCTGCACAACAACTTTATTTTTATAGTTCTCAGTCATTTAATGTCAGCAAATATAATTGGCTGAGTCAAATGTCAAAATATTGGTGCATCACACCATCAAACAGGTTAAAAATTGTTACCACATGAAGTGTGTAACCACATGAAGACCGGTAAAAAATAGGTCCCCGTGACAAAAGGTATAAAGGTTAATGCTTCAACAGTAATATGAAAGCCAAGTAAGGCTTGCAAAGCTAAACAGAACACACCAATATTAAAATAAAATAATAAATAAACCCTTTTATCAAACAGGGAAAAAAGCACAGACAAGTCCTTGTGTGGTAATCCAACAGTAATGAATAGCAAATGGAAGGGATGACAAAAAAAAGGTTGATAGTAGCGAGTCTGCCAAGGGAACACTTAGGCAATGCGAGCAACAATAGAGAAAACAAAGAAATATGATACTAATTAGCAAACAGAATTACTCATGGAATAATTACATGCAGATGAGAAGAGTGATGAACTAATATATAAAATACAAAGCAAATGGCAATGTAACACAGAATTCAACAAAAAGAAGGCTGTCAATATAAAAATTTGAATTGAAGGTAGTAAGTTAAAGGCACATATCTAACTGCAAAAATCTTTTTGTTTAAGCTGTGTTTTTCCGATCCCAGATCCCAGTCTAATACAGCCATTGTGGCTATTCAAACTGTGTTGACTGTAATTAAATCAGAATACTCAATTACATAAATTTGAAGTCACATTCACACCTTCTACAATTTGGGTTATATTTGGCTTTTGGAAAATAGACATAACAGTGACATTAACCAGGTCCCTTATAATCAAAATTCTATTTAAACAGTTTTATTTGTAGCTATGTTTTTTTTCTTCTTTCAAATTTGAATGTTTAAAAAAACAGTTGTTGGTGTAAGCATGATCGTGTATTCTAGTGTGTAAAACTTTAGGCTTAGTGTAGTACTGTGGTTAGGGTTAAGGTTCAGTTCAAAGATCCTACAATGTGCATGCCTCTGTGCGTGTATTTGTGTGTGTGTGTGTGTGTGTGTGTGCCTGTGTGTGTTTGTGCATGTGTATGTGTGTGTGTGTGTAAACACAGTGGGTGGTATGCTGGCATGTGTGCTATCTCATACAGTCAGGGAGACTAACAGCTTGCATAAGTGTTGACAAAGGGCAGAATCTGATGACGTTTCACAGTCTGTCGCACTCTAAACAAACGCACACACTTGAACACTGCTCAAATTTCACAGTCCTGTATTGTCATAGCTGCATACTATTAGAATATGTACACACTACACATTCAGAGTATAAACACTCCTGAGAGCTACTAGAGAATAAAATTTTAACATTATAAACTGATGATCTTGCCTGCTTTAAAAACAGAACAAATAAGAGTGAAAGCAAATATTATTTTAAGGCACAACAAGCTGACAGAAAGACTAGCATGTGATGCACTGCATGCATATTTAACATATGACAGATGAGATATGACTGGAATGAAATAAATTCCTGTGCTTATTTCTTAATTGAATGGCGAGGTTGTGTTTGTACCAAAGCACCGCACCTGCCACCAGGAGCTGTGCAAGTCTGCACGGAGAAGCTCAATGATGTCACCCTCATGAATGTTAAGTGGTAGACCACACACTGGATTTGGCAAGCCGTTGTAGTTCCTTATAGCTAACATCTTGGGCAAACCTTAAGAAAAAGAAAATGAATTACTTTATGAAATTAAAAGATCTTTTGATGATGATGGTCATTTAGACATGAGTGTCAAATTGTAAAATGTAAAATTGATTAAAAAACAACCCTTTTAATGACACACATGCACGTGAATGCACACATAACTTTTATCATATTTGAAAAATAAATCTTAAAAGTAAATTAAGAAAAGCAAGTCAAATAAATTAAACAATGATTTTAGATATTTCAAAAATATTTTTAAAAATCTAAAAATATTTAGGATTAGAAACATTAGAAGTCGGGCATCATCTGAACAAATGGGATTTTTAAAAATTTTCATCAAGCTAGAGATTACAAAACCACCTTCAAATTGTTCTCTTTATATACTTTTGGGACTTAAAGACTTTGAGACTTTGAAAGTGCACAAATTTTGTATATGCTTATTTACTTATGCGCACACAAACATATACACATTATCGAACAGTGCATGTCGTTCATAGTAACTTTCTACTAAAGTTCTGCTGGCCACAATGTCCCTTTGTTTTTTATGCCCCTGACTGTGTCTGTTTTTGTTAAGGGTCAATGTGAAGTACACTCATGACCCAGTCAGCACACACAAAGAACTTTCCACTTTACACACTACAAAGACTTTTTGTTCATGATGATCTAAAACACTATAACAAAGACACAAAAATATGACGTGAGTGTGTGTGTTTGTGAGTGCTTGTTTAATACTGAAAAAATGATAGTAATAATAAAAAGAAATATTATATATATATATATATATATATATATATATATATATATATATATATATATAATATTTCTTTTTATTATTACACTTTTTATTAGTATCTGCCCGGCGCCCGAAACGTTCTCCGCTGGATGGGCATGGGGAACCCTCCCGCGACCCTAATATAGGATAAAGCGGAAGATAATAAATGAATAAAAGGATATATATATATATATATATATATATATATATATATATATACATACATACATATACACTGTACTGTATATAGTCTATAAATGCATTTATCTCTAGGATAGATGTAATTACTAATTATATATATAATGTAATTAGGTTCGAGGTGGAATATGGTGTGGGACTGTTTTTAGCATATGTACTGGCAGACCTCATATAATTGAAAAATGCATGAATAGAAAAATGTACCAATAAATTCTTGAATATGAAATAAGGGACGACATTTTGGCAAGGCAATGATATCAAACACACAGCTACAAAAACTCTGAAGAGGTTTCAGGGAAAGAAGATAAAGCTGCTAGAATGGCCCAGTCAATCACACACCCAGTACATCCAATTAAAAATCTATGAGCTCATAGAAGAGCTCCCTGGAGCCTTCAAGATTTGAAGACAAGATTTTGAAGCCAAAATCACACATGAACCATGCTTGTAGTTTAGTGAGTAGTTAAGCAGTCATTGTCATGCTTTACTACTAAGTATTGGAATTGTAGTAAGCAATTAATGCTTTTTATCTTTGTCATTTTATGTTATTACATGTAACTTGATATACATACTCATTTGTTATTTTGTGGTAAAAATAGAAAAAGTACCATTAGATGTACAGTATATGTACTGAAAAATATGTTGTGATGTGTTGAGTAATTATTTTTCCCACTGTATGGTTTAATGCATTGGACAAAGTTTGATCCAAAGGACATGGTTTCATAAGTCTTGTGTTTTTTTTTCTTTCAGATGCAACTTTGAAAACTGTTATGCATACTGTCAGTGCAACATACTGCACATACTGTCTGTCTGTATATGTTTAACATTTCACATAAATATGTGCCTTGAGAGAAAGGGTTAATAGCTTAAATATGCTGTTTTTTATGTACCACATTCCTCTTTTCTAGCTGCAGCACAATGCTTACTTGTGTGAACTTGCAGGAAATATTAGAGGAGACCAAAGCTCTGATAATTTAATATAATCACTGTTCCCAAAACCTGTGTGCACCTAAAATTTGTTATTAAGTGTGAAAATGAACAGTTCCTCACCTGAATCCACATGCTGGCTATGTGAATGTTCCTGCAAAAAAGGCAGCACAATAAACAAACCCAATGAGCAATAAAATCTTATGCAGTAATGTATTTCATACAATCAACTCGTAAAACCTTTAGGAAGCAGTGCAAAGATTCATAAAAGTCATAATAGCAGAAGTAAAGAGTATACATTCTATTATTATTACTACATTTCACTCACAAGTACTCTACTGAACTAAAGACTAAACAGAATACAACTACTGTAATTAATGATAAACACATTACTCTACCATATTAATTAAAGTATTGAATTTGTTATTTCACTTTTATATAAATACGCATTGTTTTGATATTACAAACTGTGAAATGTATCCTATTGAAAAAAAATTAATTTACAAAAAAAATATACATTTTGTTTATATTTTTATAAATAAAATATAAATACATTTGTATGCTTAATTTTATTATAGTGTCATTAAATTGTGATTAATTTCAAACACTTGCACATGCATATTTTTGGTGGTTTTACATTTGCTTGAAGCTTGGGTGCTTGAATGTGTACAGAAAATATAACCTTTAAATTAACTTCAATACTGTATCTATGCTTATTTATGTTAAATAAGTCTTTAGTGCAATTTACTTGCACTAAAAAGAACCAAATCAAGCCGATAAGGCAAAAGTATTAAAGTTAGTAATTCAAAATTTGGGGAAAATAATACATTATAACTGCCCAACGATAGACTGGCGCCCAGTCCTGGGTTTATCTGCCCAGTGCCCGAAACGTTCACCCCTGGATGGGCATGGGGAACCCCACTGCGACCCTATGTGCATGTGTTTGCATATGAATGCATGAATACACACATAAACATTAAACTCACATAAACAACAGGAAATTAGTCTTACCCGTGTTCGAAAGGTTCCTGAATCTGCAAGCATGTTCACAAAAGGCATAGTTATACAAGGATATTAACTAACACATAAATACATATTAAAGAATACATGCAGGAAAAAAGGCTCTGCGTAGTGTGGCTGGCTTGCAAGTTTTTCCTGGAGATTTGATTTGCTAAGTTGTGTATTCTGACAGCAGGTAATAATGCTCCACCCCTAAGTAATACTCAAGTGCCAGTAACGTCCCCACCTACCAATAAACAATGTACACCTGACAGCCTGAAAATATGCAGACACATATGTGCATGTTCGCAACAGAGACAAGCAAAAAAAGGAACAAACTTTTATAATTTATAACATATTTAAATAACTTTACACGAAAATCCAAATGAACAACTGCACACCAAATTTTTTTTTTTTTTATGAGTAAAGCAGCAATGGTATTTAATTACAAACCTAGACCGAGT
The DNA here is from genome assembly GCA_019802435.1 of Corydoras maculifer. Lineage (NCBI taxonomy): Eukaryota > Metazoa > Chordata > Actinopteri > Siluriformes > Callichthyidae > Corydoras > Corydoras maculifer. Next base: position 1,147,276 of record JAFMOD010000441.1, read on the forward strand.
ACTATAGCTATTTCCCTAGTTATGTAAAAGCTGTAAGTAAAAACACAGCATTTTTAAATTAGTTATTTTTAGTCAACAAGCTACACAACTTAACTGAACCAACCATCTTCAGTAGATAATTTAAAAACATTTACATTTAGTCATTAAGCAGGTGCTTTTATCCAAAGCGACTTACAAATAAGAACACCACAAGTCAGTAGTTATGGAGAAAACCAGCTACACTGTAGAATTATCAAACCTGATCATTATCTGGTTAACCACCTTTTTTTTTCTTTCCTACAACAGGTGTTTGTTAAAAAGATGCTTTATGGACAGAGTTGGGAAGATCGTTCCACCATTTTGCAGTAGTGAATGTCACAGAGTGAGAATTAGCTCCTCGGTGAGGTGGAATCACCAGGTGACAATCATCACTAGAGCTAAGTGAATGTGCTGAATGTGCACATTCACTTCTGAATGTGCACATTCACTTCACTCTAGTGATGATTAAATCTTAATGATTGTCTGAACAATGAGAACTCTATGAAAAATAACTGAAAAGTAGCATGCATGTGTGAGAAGGAAAAAAAACGGTCTTAAGTAAGCAGATGGACATGATATAATGGCCTTTTTAATAATTGTTTGCTTATTAAAAAGGCCATTATATCATGTCCATCTGCTTACTTAAGACCTTCTCACACATGCATGCTATTTTTCAGTTATTTCTCATAGAGTTCTTATTGTTCAGATAATCATTAAGATTTAACCAATAAGGATACTAAATAGTTTGTTCACATTACATATTCCTGCATAAATTTGACCTACAACATTTTTTACATTTTAATATAAATAGTAAAACTAAATAAAGAGAACCAGACCTAACAACATGCCACCAGATGACTATTAGATGACTATTAGACGACTAGTAGTGGTCGACCAGGTGAGTAATATTTTACTAGGTCACAAAGAAACCCAGTGTAACCTCAAAGAACTTAAGGTCTCTTTAACTTGTTTTAATATCTTAACACAATGTTAAAGTTTTTTTTTTTTTTTTCAAACTGTGCTGTAACCTACTCCTAAATAATCATGATGCAGTGGATCTCGTTTTTATGCTTTTTTTGCCATGGATATTACATTGCAAGAACCCTATCCATTCTTAATCATGATGATAGTATCGTTTCTGCTTCTTGAAGTGGATTTTCGAAGAATTTTGATTCAAGCTGAATAAAGGTTAAACGTAAAGGTAAATATATAGAAAATGCATCTAAAAGAAGTGTATTTGGAAAAAAAACAGCATCAAGACAACTGTAATAAACTGCAGTAAGACAACAATTTTAAGCCTGAGTTGATCTAAGAAAAAAAAAATATATATATATACACACACACAGGTATAGTATTTGTTGTCTTATTTGTATTTACTTACAGGACTTTTGTGAAAATTGTATTGTATCAGTTCATGCATGTGCTAAAATATAACAAAATATACTTTTCTGTTCAATGGTTATATTATTTTTATTTTAAGAAAACTAAATAAAACCATTCTCTCCTAACATGTCAGCACCTGTATGTAACTTTACACCCCATATCTGAACTTCAAATCTTTATAAAGTATATTGATGTGTTGCTTATCTAGAGGTGCATCTTTGAAAAAATAAATACACAACAAAAAAAGAAGACGGGTGCAATATTGTGGTTGTGTTTATGGGAAAAAGCTCCAAGCTACATGTTGCATCTGAAGCATTATCTTTTTTTGAATAAAAAATCCTTTCTACTGCAAGTTAACTATTAAACTTCTCTTTCTCTGCACACAAAAACATGACTCACAGTCAAATAGGTGCACGTGCACACACACACACAGACACGCACACTTGCAGTGCAGACCACACACTACTACATTTAACAGCCAGAGAACAGCAAATTTATAACCAACACACGAAAACTGTATTGTAATGTTTATTGCTTTACATAACAAAGGGAAGGGTGTGTGGTTTGTGTTATAAAAATTATGTTAATTACACATTTTTTGTGCATTTTTTTTCTTAAATATGAGTTCACTGTCAGTTTATTTTTTAATCAAGAAAGTGAGTTGTGTAGCTGGGACTCACCACAGTTGCTTTCTTTGCCACATGGTGGTAGGCGACTTAAACATTCCTTATGAGCTCCTTCTCCACATTTAGAGCAATGATACCCTTGATTAAAGATCCCTCTATTTAAACAAAATAAAGCAAGAGCAGAAATTTCATCATTTTGCATTATTTACAAAGAAAGCATACTCATTTGCTAATGTAACATACAAAAAAAATTATTCAGGAAATTGTGATCTATAACATTCAAATTTCAAAATAAATCTTACATTTAACCTAAGCTATACATAGAATGGTCAAATACAAATTTCTCCTATGACCCTCAATTTAGCCTAACTACTTCATTTTAGACACACCCACTTGAGTTGGAGTGTCACGTTTTTTTTTGTTTTTTCTTTTTTTTTTAGGATTTAGAGGAAGTGTTTATTAAGCAATTGAAAATGTTTACAATGTCTAGTGGTCCAGCCATCCAGCCATCCATTATCTTCCACTTTATCCTCTACTATGTTCGCGGGGGTCCCCATGCCCATCCAGGGGAGAATGTTTCGTGCGCTGGGCAGATTTGGAAAATTCAATTGACCTTGATTCATGTTTTTGGACTGTGGTCGGAAACCAGAGAACCTGGAGGAAACCTACGCGGACACGGGAATAACATGGAAACGCCACCTAGATTGGGATTACAACCAGGAGAGGAGAACGTGCTAACCACTAAGCCACCGTGCCACCCTCGTATAACAATCATTTTACAAAAAAAAGTCTTCATGATTGTGTAATAGGACAGGAATGGACTTCAGGTATAGCATGCATTTAAAACACTTTTATATATAGCTGTTGGTCTTTGTTTTTGCCATCAAACCATGTTCCTGTCGCTGCTGAGATCATTTTCTCCGCTGCATGCCCTGCAAAGTCTGCACACTAATCATTAGCCTAATCTATGCAGTTGCACTAATTACCTTCAATAACACCCATTGCTGTCAGCTTCAGCTCACAACCTAACATATAAAGCATGTGAATGCTCTTGTTTGCGCTCCTGTAACGGAGTGTCAAATATCTTGGACAACTGTATTAATTGTTCTATTAAATCATAAGGACCCATTTTATGTCACACGTGTCCCACCTGCCATCTTCTGTTGGTCCACCACAAAAGAATGAACCAGTTACAGATCTTGGTATTCACATCAAATTATTCCTCCAAAGAAGAAATGGCAACCTCTACTTTAGTCAGCCCTTGTTATGGAATCAGAACTCACATCAGAACTACTGGCCATAGAGGAAAATGCGGCAAAATTGGAAGACATATCTTTCAAAAGGTGCCAAAATGTTTACAGCTTAAATGTGTAATGTAAGCGCTTAACCTCAGCCTTGCAACTGAGGTCATCCGAAAAACTGCGCCACACTAACCATCCACACCACAGAGGTGTCTACTAAACAGAGAGGAAACGACACTATTTAAGAGTAAAATTGACCAAGAAAAATCAAAACAAAAAAAGAGATAATAAAACACAGCATGATAGCAATGAACAACTAATAGGAAACACAAACACATCATAAAGCTGACCAAACATCAAGGCAAAATTTTAAGCAAAAAACACAAAAAAACAAAGCCAAAAATAAATTAATTGGACATAAAACACTGTAAAAGCAATAAACACACAAACCAACGACAGAGATGACTGCAAACGAACACAAAACAGTATTCCTGACTGCAGCATTCCAACCACCACTCCCCATGGGGGCACTATGGGAAATCACTCAACAAAAGAGGAAAATGCCCACGGGTGGAGAGGTAGATAAGGCTGAATCAAAAAAATGTCCAAGTGCACAATCTGCCGTCCCGTGCAATGGCATTTTGCACTTGGAAACATACTAAATTACAACCCAAATTAGTGAAGGGAAAAACTTTAGACCACAAACCTACTACTGACAGGGACCAATAAATACTCCAAGCTTACAATCAAGGATAGAAAATGTCAGAGTAAATGTAGAATCACTGCTGTACTGGGAAAACCCAAAGCTACTGCTACATGCCAAATAAAAAAATATAATTAATCACACCAAATACAACACATATGTTTTGTCAGGAGATACAGATTATAATTTGGAAAACCTCACCAAGCATATAAAACAGGCTTTCTGTATTTTCCTAGAACACGAACAAAGATCCAGCACTGAGTGCAAGCCTGAGAACTATAAATAGACATTAGTGTTGCTGTTTTCACTTAATGCTGATTGCTCTCCGATACCTTGGGAAATGTAGTCTTATGAAGCTGAATTTAATTAAGCTGCACATTTTGTACGCCCTAAGTGGCCATAGATAATACCTCTGACTGGTGCATTACAGTTGGGTTAAGAAAAGTTTTCAAAAGTGGTATCTTTTCCAAAACAAACCGAAGTGATATTTATGTTGGTACAATTTTAGGTATCTGAAGATTTATTTAGCAATTGCATATAATCTTTTTACTTACTAGTTATGGTATAAATAACCATATGCTGTTATGAGACCCAAACACTGACTCCATATATGAATGTAGATACAGTGTGCCATGAAGACCAGAACCACAAAGACCAGAAACAGAAAAGAAAATGAGATCTCATTGTATTGGCTGGAATGTCAATAAGCATCTTCAAGGTGCAAATGAGTCCAGAGCTGTGTGACAACAGTGCTACTTAATACATCCTCAGCCTCGATTGTATCCCTCAGTTCTATAGAGATGTTGCTCATGCTGCTTCTATTTGAAGCTCTTTTGGAAATGAATGACATCTGGTGAAGTAGCTGTCGGTTTTGGGAGCAATGAAAATGTGGTCCAAACTGAAAAAGGCATGCCAGAGATTTACAGGAAATGAGATGTTACTTGTGAAAAAATATATGTATGAGGATGATATTGCCACTAACAGTTTTTTTAGCTTGATTGATCAAGTCAGGGTGCATTTAAGATGTTCAATTTGTAGAATCTAGTGTTTTGGATGGCTCTACTTCAAATGAAAAGGGACTAGTGTATGTACCAGTGTTATTGAGTGTCAGGAAAGATTACTAAGAACCTTCATGAGGGTTACCATTTTTAATGGACAAATGCTGAATTTATAACCTCAAAAGAAGGGCAGCAATGATAGAGTACAGCTCTCTGAAGTGCACTGAAGAAAGAGGTGCTGTTACAGTGCAAAAAGAGAAGCCAAATCCAAGGTTCAGTGAAGCAGGCATTATCCAGGGTGACACGTTGGTGCTGAAGGAGCGAAATAGAAAAGGTGGAAAATGAATAAGTGTCCCTGAGGTATGTACAAACTGCATGGCAGAAGTGGTCGAACAAAGAATAAGTTGAAATTTAAAGCATCATTAGAGATGCCAGAAATACATATAAGACAATGGAGATAAAAAGTAAAATAAGGGGGTAAACATAGATTTTGGTGGTGGAGATGGTCAAGAATTCTTAGATTTTTAGTTGACCAAAAATTAAACTGAGCTGGTAGGAGTGTTATGTTAGGCATCTTGGCAACTACCCTGTCTCTTTTAATGTTGTCCATGTGATCCTTCGAAGTCTTTAAGTTGTTCAAGACCAGTAAAAATTCATCACCCTAAATCTTACTTAAATACTTTTGTTAAATATTAGTGTTAATAATTAACCCATATGGATAAAAAGCTAGTACCACAAAACATACGTTAGACTTGCATCTGATTGTGACAGCACAGACATAAAGTTGTCTTATACATTGTCTTATACACAGTAAAGTTGATTATACATTGCATACCAATCTTACCTCAACAGCATCTTGCAGGAGCTGCAATATGTAATCCGTTCAAAAGTGTGCATTTGAAAATCATGCAAGTTGCTGGTACCATTCTCTGGGCGAATATTGGAGCTGAATAAAAAATAATAAAAGAAACAGGGTATTGTACTGTATTTTTTTTGGTTTGCATTCTACAACAATTAGCCTTTAAACAATTCACAAACAATTATAGCTTTATGAACATACACACACATATTATGTCAAATTATTTTTTGTGTTAACCATGCCCAGTGCATGTCACAGCCCTTAAGAACCAACTCATGTTGCAAATCATGATGAACCTGTGTGTGTGTAGTGTGTGGACATGATGATGAAATATTTTTTTTTTGTGCATGCCGCTTGATGACAGCTCACCTACATAATTATGATAAACTAGAATACCTAAAAAACAGGAATGGCAAGGCTCTAGCACACACACACACACACTAACACACACACACACACACAAACACTCACATGGCCATGGCAAACTGATCAAGCCATTTCTTCTTTAACTCCTTGGTCTTGAAGAAGAACTCAAAACCATTCTGACCCTGGTTGTGTGTGAGGTAGAATCCATAGGACCACTAATAAAAAACACACAGACAAAAACACACTGTGTTTTTATTTACTTTTGGTGACATTTTAAATTTAATCTCATCTCATCATCTTCCAATAATCCTAAACTAGGGACTAGGGTCACTAAATACTAAATGAACATATTTCTGATTAAATAATAGTAATGCTAAAAACCACAGGACAGGACAGGACAGGACAGGACAAGATATTCCTCTATTGGTGCCACAATGGGGAAATTTACATTATCAGGAGCAAAGTGAAAATAATTGGGAAAATAATAATTGATTAATCTATATTTAAATACAATTTGTTAAATATTTTTGAGCAGAATATAAATAGTTTTACAATGTATACTTATTTAAAATAGCCTTTTATTATATTCTCTGTAACATAGTAAGAATAGTTATTCAATGGATTAGTTAGACAAACCTTTAATTTCATCCTTAATAAACAGAACCATAGGTGATGAGAACATGATTCATAACTTATTCATGGAGATTCTCTGTTGGTGTTCTTCAAGTTTTATTGCTCTGTCCTATTGTCTTTTCCCTATAGTCTTGGCAATGTAATACAGTTTTTTTGTAACAGATATGCTAAAGATCACCAAAACATTCCTTTTCCACTGCAAATACAGTTTGCTAGTCATACTTCTGGTGGACCTTTCATTGTAGATTACACATCATTAGTGAATCATTTTCAATACCAGCAAGACTATGTGCGATATATTTTTAAAACTGTATGTTCTTTACCTCAAAAACATTTAATATTGTTCATCCTAATTACATGTTGTAAACCCTGTATCCATATAGCGTTTCCTGTTGTATACATATTTTTTTCAGGATGAGTATGTGTTCTTCCAGAGTATAAAAAAATAATTACCTTATTTTTCCTACACCTGGCAGCATTATACTGTATTTAATGCTATAAATATAAGTGTAAGTATTTTTTTTTTCTCTCAGATTACACTTTAATGTTTTTCTCAGTCCTGTTATTTGTGTGTACATGTTATCAATATATCTTTATGTTTTATTTTCATTTTATTGTCTCTTCAGTCTCTTCACATAAATTTAGTTTTTAGTTCTTTTTCATATTTGCACAACAGTGACTTTTAAAAAATATGTCAATTAAAGCACTTATTTTTATGTATTTATTTTAATTTTAGTTTAGTTGAATTTTATGAACGTCTTTAATTTACCTTGCGGTTTTCCTTGTCTGAGGTGGGATTATTGGTGATTTTAAAGTTGTGGAGGTCGATCACCTCTTTCATCTCATACACATCTCCTCTTCTCTTACACACAATCACAGCTGCATCAAACAAAAACATGTGCCTGCAGAATAAGATAAAGAAGGACTAAATTAACCAAGATGTGTGTATATATATATATAGTTAATTTAGTGAAAAAGAGGGGAACAGCCTCTAAGCTAACCTGTCCTGTTTAGCACGTTTATCAACTGATGAGATGCGAACCTCTCCATCCATTTTAGGCCTTCCATAATTACACAGAGACTGGTTCTGTAATAACAAAAAACATAAGTGAGCATTCTCAGTGAACTGACAGTGTTTTCTAAAAAACTAAACAATGGAATAATGTGGTGCTCACAATCTTAGCATTAAGTATCTACAAAATTAATTAATTACAAATAATGTTTTCACAATTTAGACAGAAATTTTGTTAATGCTTTATATTTTTTCCACAAACAGTAAGGGATTTCTGGTTTATACAGTGTTGAAGAAAAAAAATGTCTTCACTTTTCCTTGCCTTTATTCGAGGTAAGCACTCAAAATGAAAGAGTGAGTGAAAGAGCGAGCGGGAAAGAAAGGGAACAAGAGCGACTCACAAGGTTTTCAATCGATTTCTGATACTGGTCAATCTTTCTTAATGTTTCGTTGTCTCTCTTCACCTCATTGACGTACTGTGCTAAATCCTTAAGAACACACACACATTCACACACATACACACACATAAACAAACACACACACTTATAAAAGATTGCCATCAAAAGCAGGATCTAGGGAAGCTTTTAGAGAAGGAAGAGTTAGTTAAAGACCAAAATCTCACAAAAATAAAGTTCAAAAGTAACCCATAAAGCACAAATGTACAGTAATATATAAGTCTGTATCTTCTAGTTGGTCTTATTCTGCCTCTTTTAATCAGGCTTGCTTGATGTCACTGCACTCGAGGAGGTTAACTGCATTTACAACACACCCTAATCAATGTTAAGTGGCTAATTTAGGCTAATGAAATCATGAAGCCCCTCTCAACACCAATAGCACACTTTTGCTCCTAACACTTACTGTGATTCAACTCTATTAAACATTTCCCATTCATCGTCACTCTACTTCATTACACATTACACTCTCCTCTCAATTATCAAATTCAAGAGCTGCTGATTCTTTTGAATGATTGACCTGAGATGTCATACATACAAATTTACATGGAGTCAAAAAATGCTCTTACTAAAAGTTAAACTTTACTAATAACAAGTGGTTCAAATGAGTTTGTTATTAAAATTTTAATGTATTTGTATCACAACTAAGTTCATTACAATATTACAGTAAAAATATAACATTTATTAGATGGTTTTAATAGTTACTTAGTGTTTATATTGTCTCTATTAAAAATTTAATCTGTGAGGTAGAATAAGAATTGTACAGTGTTTTTTGAACAGTGCAACTGTTTGTTCCTTTGAGCAATAAACTCTTAAACTGAATTGAATTTATTTGCACACCACTGAAGTACACCGTGCTGAAGGAACATTGTAGTAGTAATAGTAATAATAATAATAGTAATAATTCAATGACATACGACATGATTTAACATGACTTATAGTTCCTTTACAGTAACAATGTAAAAAATGACACATCACATATGACAGCCTAGCTATACCACAATATTGCTGCATATTATTGCTATTGTGTCCACTTGGCCGCTTTCTTCATGGTAGATTAACAATTACAACAACAGTAGAAAGCTTTCAACCAAACAACGCAGCTATATGTCATGGATGTATGGATCAATACTCCAAAAATTAATCAAAATGAACAAAAGATTGTTTTTACTGAATTTACCTTCATAGCATCCAAAGCGCTTCGCAAGTTACTTTTCTCTACTGCATCATTAGTATGTTTCATTAATTCCTGTTAAAATGTAAGAAAAGATAAATTTAACGTGACTAATGGAAAAAATAATATATATATATATATATATATATATATATATATATATATATATATATATATCCAACCAAAAAAAAAAAAAACAGGATTGTTCATTTGCTTCCAGATTACATAAAGACATACAGGACAAACATACAACTGGACCAATGGGGCTACAAAGTAGACCTGTGTGTTTGCCCATGTTGTTTTTGAACTGTTACTTATATTTGCTGTGTATTGACAAAAGCAGCCATTAGTACCTTGAAATGTTCAAAATATGTTGTTTGAAAATAACACGTTTAACATGTTCCATTTTCACCTTGCACAATGAACAATAATTTATCTAATAATTAACATTATAATAGAGATGCACTTGTTCTGTGTTTTAGTCCCAAACACACATACACACAAGCACACACACTTTCTCTTATTTTCGCTTTTACTCCCTCTCCCTTCCTGCCTCTCTTTCTCTCCCTCCATCTTTCTTCCTCAGTCTTTTTGAACTTAGATACAAATACACCAGTTGGGAATTATTTTTCAGGCAGCACCACCCTTTCTGGAATAGTAATAAGAAACAAAACTCTTTGAGTGTGTGTGTGCTCTGGGGTGGAGTAAACAAGTCAACAAGGCCATGTTGTGGGATAAATAGGTGTGCAACTTTTGTGTGTGTGTGTGTGTGTGTGTGTGTGTGTGTGTGTCCCCCCCCCCCCCCCCCCCCCCCCCCCCCCCCCCCCCCCCCCCCCCCCCCCCCCCCCCCCCCCCCCCCCCCCCCCCCCCCCCCCCCCCCCCCCCCCCCCCTTTTCACAGAATTCAGTAAGAAATTGATTGACATGTTTTTTTATTTTCCTTTAAAGTTTATAATGCATTTATAAATACTAAGATGAAGGGAAAATCTTATTGTTGCAGAATTAAATCAAAACACCTGCTGTGCCATAAAATGTAAGGAATCGCTAAATTGTTCACTGGCTTAAATGTAAAAAACAGTGCGAACGTGACTATTGTTTTGTTTTACCTAGTTACTACAGCTATTATTAATTAGCAGATTGATAAATAGTATATTTTCTATTATTCACATTTTGAATTTGATTTAATATATCCAAAAAAAAAATGACTGTCCCACAGGCATTCCAAAGTAACCTGACCTGGTTACCTCTGTTAAATGTTAGTGGTAATGAGAAAAATACATTATATTAAAAATAGCTCAGACAATATAGATGATAATTTCTGCTTACACTTAGTAATCTTAAAAACAAACATTCTTACTAAATACCAATCTAAATTGTTTGTGCACATTAATCAATGTATTTGGGTGTTGGTTATTGTATGATGATGAATATGCAGTGCTTCAACATGCCTTCCTCTACCTTCTCATTTTTCTACTGTTGGTCACAAGAGATTTTTATACATCGTCCCCTCCATTCATCCACCTGACACTCCCTCCACTGAAGCAGAGAGTACTGTCACACACACTTGATCTTCAATCTACAGGATACACATGCTTTCTCTCTTCCTCTTTCTCTCTTCCTCATCTTTTTACTGTCTTTTTCTCTAGCCATTTACCTAAATATATAATGATGGCAAAATGAATGTAATAAATTATAAACTCTGAGGCAGAAATTCAGTTCTTGAGTTGACATGTTATTCACCCAGGAATTAATAATTCCTCATTAAGGATAAACCAGGTTGCCAAAGAATCAAGGCAAAGTGTGAAGGCATTACAATAGACAGGTGCATCTGTGTTTTGTTCTAATACAGTACATGGTGCTAATGATATTACTCAATTGCACTAGCCATTTAACAAAAAATCATTAAAACACAGATAATGTGTATACAGTTAATTAAAAATATGTTTGCATCTTTGAAATACACTTACATAAAATGTATGTTAAAAAAGAATATTACGAAAACATAATTAACCTATCAAAATATTTTGGCCAATATGTGCTGCCTCTCATGGTATTACAGGGAATGCAGAGCTGACAATAAACTGCCATTTATGTTGTATATGATGTGTGAAATAGCACAGTAAATAGCATCACTAATGACATGACACATTGGCCAATAGTAAGCTTTGCAGTGCATTTTTCTCTACTGCTGAACTACTTACAAAATGTCTGGCATCATCACCCTAATAATCATTTTACTTATTTTACTTACTTTCATTCATTTTTTGCTTTGAATTAACATTGTATGCTCTATTTCTTAGACTCCTTTATTTCTAGATCCTGCTCAGTCACACAGTGCATAAACTATAAACTGCATTTGACATGTGATGGACAGCAAGAGCTTCACCATGAAATATTCATGCCAGAATACATTCAGAAACATCAGTTCTATCTCTCTCTCTCTCTTTCTTTCTCCTTCACACAAGCACACATACATGCACACACATTTATTTAAGTAAACATTTAGATTTATGTTTGGATCAGTTGTGCAAGAGGATTTAATTCTGCATTCAATTATGTTTTTGTGTCCAACTAATCTGACCCCCCCCACACACACATACATACCCACAAAACACACAGAGGACTTACTGTTGATTATGAAAGATTATGCTGCCCCCTGGTGTATATGCTTTATGCTGCATGTGCTGACATATTACTATTTAGAATATGACATTGTTTTTATGTTCTGGACCAAACTACTGAACCGAAAAGAGAAAAAAAAAAAAAACACATAACACTAGTGCATGTGCCAGACACAGAGTTGATAAGTGAGTTTCATCTGGTGGTGCTCCTGCATTTGCAACCTATGTAGAACATGGACAGTGAATTATGGCACTTTTACATTGGTACACTTTCTGCAAAAAATAGAAGCTGAAAAAAATTATATTTCACACATTATGTTAAAAACTGATTTGTTACACATTATACCAGTCTTGATGTCATTCTATGGTACATCAAGGAAGCAGTCACACTTGGAGAACCAGCTACATTAGTGCTAGCTACAGATTTTAGACTACTATGTATTGTAATCATTTAGTACTAAAACCGAAAGATCAATGAAAAGTTAAATCAACATCAACTAAAACAAACAATACACACAAGTATGATGCATGGATTAAGATCCATTTTTCTTTTTTTCTGAGGAATACAGTTATAGTATGATATAGTAAATTATTATATTGTGTCAGTTTGCTCTTTGGTGGCTTACACCTTAAAATATTTAAACTGAGAAAATATAAAGAAAAATACATCCATAAATAATGCTTGACAAATGTAAAACAGCATTTTTGTTTTAGCATTATATTCAATGGCATTTTGCAAAAAATTTTTAAATTATTTGATCATACATTTAAAATGTGTGTCTAATCCGAGGCACAACCAGTCTTAAATCAGATATTCACTGTCTGAGGAATACTAACTTCCACTTAAACTTTTACAGATTTTGCAATGGAACAACTTTTGTAACGACACAACAACTTGACAAAAGTGTAACATGGTATAAGAAAACTATTACGAGTTCAGACTTTGGAAATTTAAAGTTCATATGTAATTTGCAGATAAAATATGTGGACAAGAGATCCATATATTTTTTTGGGTTAATTTAAAGGTTAAACAATAATAACCAACAATCTACTTACCTGGAGAAGCAGGTGATATTTTAAAACTCTCTGCATTGGCACAACAAGAAGGTCTCTTAAAGTAAACTTTCCATTATTTGCTCTTTTTGCACAGACCTAGTAACACAGACACATTTTACAACAAAGTAGTGTATTTTTACATACAATACTTACCCTTCTTTTGTTTGTGTGTTCTTATGTTATTTACTTTGGAAATTCTGGTATATTATAGAATATTATTCTATAACATACAATCTATTATGGAAATTATAGAAATTTTGGTATATATATTTTTTCAAAGTATTATAATTAAAGAGCCAGAGTCAGTGAATTGTACTGAATGCGAGCAGCTACAGGGAGCCAATGGAGAGAAATGAGTAGTGGAGTGACATGTGTTTGCTTGGGCCGGTTGAATACAAGTTGGGCTGCAGAGTTTTTAATTAGTTGTAGAGGTCTGATTGTGGAAGCTTGGAGACTGGCAAGTAACGCATTACAATAATCAAGCCAGGATAGGATGAGGGCTTGAACTAACAGCTGGGTAGCATGTTCAGTCAGGAAAAGTCTAATCTTCCATATGTTGTAAAGAAGGAATCTGCAGGTATGGGCAGTTTTACACAAAAGACTTATATTTATGATTATGGTTTTAAAAAGGAATGACAAAAACTATTTGATATATATAACATTTTTAAACACAGGACACAGAAAATATAGCACATCTTTGTATTTCCAAAATAAAACTATATCTCCAAACAGTAGAACACCAACATTTGACCATATTGTTAAATATATGATGGGCATCTTGAAAGTGTGACTATTGCAATTTTTGTTAACTGATTTCCATGCATTTTTAACTGATTATTATAAAATCCTAAGTCCATAGACATAAAACATGCAATATTACAAGCGTACAGCAGATGGCAGAAGCAGACTGTAATAAAACACAGGTTCTAGCGAGTTTACCTCTAGTTTCTGCCTTACGTCCTCTTTTTCTTTACACAGTTCATCCAGACAAGAGATGGCTGTTTCTACATGGCTGCAGTAATTTCCATAAATAAGTAACCTGCAAGGAATGCGATAGATTAGCACCCTGTCATGGGTGTATCTGAGACGTTCTCCCCTGGATGGGCATGGAGAACCCCGCCACAACCCTAATAGAGGATAAAGCGGAAGATAATGGATGGATGGATGAGTGTAATCTTACCTCTCCTTGTAATCAATGAAGATCTGAAATAGGTTGCTGGCACTTTGTTGAATAACAGAGCTTTGCACATCCTGCAAAAGGCTTTTGTGTACTTTCACTAGGTCCTGTACCAAACAGCAGTTTGCAGATTGTATTACATCATTATTAAGCATTATTATATATGGCAGTGATTGTCATTTTACATTCAGTATAGCAGTACAGTTTGGAACTAAATGTCTAACAGGTAAAATGTCTAACAGGTAGTTGTCAATGTCATACATTAAGGAATATGTTTAATGTCAAAACCTAAACAACTTATGTTATCATAACCTGCTCTCATAACAACAAAGAACTGTATAAACAAAAATAAAGACCTTGTATCAGTTGTATTAGGCCTACAAATGTCCTTAAATAAGTTAATGTACACATTTTTTTAACTTTACCAAAATAACCTTTGTCTTCAAGGTTCAATGCTCTTTCTATGTAATTTAACTAAACAGTAATTAATACACAGATATATCCATTATTTTTCTTACAGGAATATTAATGAATACTCTTGTGATTTCTGCTTGTGTGAGAAACTGTTCCAGTGGCCTCATAAAAAACTGAAAACAAAACAACAAAAATGTGTCAGAGAAAGTACGCACTGTATCTGCAAAACAAGTTTAAACAAGGATGTGAGTAAACTAAAGATAATGAACTCAAATGTAATATCAATATTAATAACAATTAATAATATTAATAAAGACATGTATTGCTAAACGGTAACAAGAATATTAAGAACTATTTGTTAAGTAAATACAAATCTCATTTTAAGAAAAGTTGGAACACTTTCTATAATGCACTAAAAATGTAATTTGCTAGTTTACTTTTTATTTAACAGACAAAAAGAAAAAGCAGTTCAGTGTTATTAATGACCAGTTTGTATTTGTAAAACATAAAATAGTGAAAGAAAATAACACACACAGCCAAAAAAAATTTAAGTGTTTACTACTGGGTCAAATTACTACTCTATTACTACCAACCTTTTCGTTATTCTTTGTAATTATTTGGGAGTTGAATATATGAAATGTTCTGTTTATATTTTTGGAGGGGAATTTTACAATAGTACGAATTGCTTGGATGGATGCTTTATGTTATATACTTGGGCAAATGGGACTAAATAACATAACTGTATTCAGTAAGGGCCGCACAGTGGCTTTGTGGTTAGCACGTTCGCCTCTCAGCACTAGGGATTCCCGGTTCGAATCCCCATCTGGGTGGAGTTTCCATGTTCTCCCCTTGTCCGCGTGGGTTTCTTCCAGGTTTTCTGGTTTTCTCCCACAGTCCAAAAACATGGATGAAGTCAATTGAGTTCTCCAAATTGCCCCATATAGAGTGTGTATGTGTGAGTGAGTGTGTGCCCAGCGATGGATTGGCGCCCTCTCCTGGGTGTATCTGCCCAGCGCCTGAAACGTTCTCCCCTGGATGGGCATAGGGAACCTCCCGCGACCCTAATATAGGATATGAAGATACAGATAGAGATAATGAATGAATGAATGAATTCAGCAATTAAAAATTTTGTTCACAGTGCCATAGACACTAATGACTTCATGCCACTATATAATTTCATGTCCATTTTTACCAAAAACAATAGATGGATGGAATATAAAGTGACATGTATATAAATAAAACTAAAATACAAAATAAAATCACTAAAAAGAGTTTTAAGTAATGTGTTACAACATGCTTATCAACCAAAACTCTTGTTACTGCAATTTGGTTCTATAATTTAATAGACTTATTGTTTAAAATCTAACAAATACTGTATATTAAACAACAGCTAAAAACAGCTTTAATTTGTTGTTTCATTTATTGACGCATTGTAAATCTTCAATGGTATATGCACTTAAATGAATGTTGTAAAATTTCATACTTTTTCAATTGACTCCAAAGTTTCAGTGTACTTCTCCTCTGTCTGTTTGATCTCAGCCAAACAGCAGCTTCTAATATCTGTCTCAGCCTGTTTCTAAAATTCAAACACAAAATAA
This sequence comes from Corydoras maculifer, assembly GCA_019802435.1. Lineage (NCBI taxonomy): Eukaryota > Metazoa > Chordata > Actinopteri > Siluriformes > Callichthyidae > Corydoras > Corydoras maculifer. Next base: position 1,163,606 of record JAFMOD010000441.1, read on the forward strand.
AATTAATTACACATACTTTAAACTATATTTTCCTAGTTTATATTTGTCAACATGCAAGAGTCTTACTTGTGGAGCCTCAGCTTCCATCTTCATCAGGTCTTCATATACCTCACCTCCATCATCATCATCATATACACAGTCATAGAGATCTTCCTCATCTTCCACACCATTCTCACTGCAGATCAGAAAAAGAAAAGAGGCATTTTGAAAGAGGCATTCATACATGAACCAAATAATTCACACTAGAGAATCTTCACTTTTACAATAATAATATGTTATCTATTTTAGAATTACTTATTTCGGGGAAATAACTAACACATAGTATCATATTTCAGAAAATTGGAAATTAATTCTTAATCAAGATAGATTTCAGAATTTAAATTTCAGATACGCTGAACACTAGCATCCATTACTATGATTGATAGAGTCAATTAATTATATCAATCACTAATTAGGTGACTTGAAATGTTAACACATATTTGACATTTTGGCGGAGAAATTTTATATACAAGCTGTGGTGGAAGGCCATATCACCAAAATGGTGGCTAATTGAATGCCACCATCTTGAATTTAACTTAAGTTTTTAAAATTGAAAGGCATTTTAGCGCCCATAGGCTGAACACTGAACATTGGTAAACAGTGTGGCACTGAAATGCCTGACATTCCAGGAAGCCCTCTTTACTAAGGACTCTGCAATATGCTACTCTATTACAGTGTCTTAACTTTTTAAAGTATTTTTCATTTCTGTTTTCTATTAAGGTGAAGCAAGCTTAGCATTCACAACAATACCATTAGTTATGAAATGGTGAGAATAATGTTATGGTTAATGTTATGTTAATAGTATTTATGCTTAGGGTTTGGTTAAGTCTCTACGAATTAAATGAAAATCCATGTCCTCACAATGAGTGTGTGTGTGTGTATGTTTGTGAATGGGATGAGTCTTACTCAATTAGGTCCTCTAGGTGATTGTAAATATCCTCGTTTTCTACACTTTCTTCTGTTGGAAATGGCCTTGATAAACAGACATAGTGTTTAACAGACAAAATTGTTTAAAAATTCAGTCGTCTAACCATCATATAGGGAAGCACGTGGAAACAAGGAGAACATGGAAACTCTACCATGATTGAAATTTGAACCTGGATCCCACATAATAATAATAATAATAATAATAATAATAATAATTCATTTAATCATTATCTCCCACTTTATCCTCTATTAGGGTCGCGGTGAGGTTCCCCATGCCCATCCAGGGGAAAACGTTTCAGGCGCTGGGCAGATACACCCAGGACAGGGCCCCAATCCATCGCTGGGCACACACTCACTCACACAGACACACTCTATATGGGGCAATTTTGTAGAACTCAATTGACTTGATCCATGTTTTTGGACTATGGGAGGAAACCGGAGAACCCGGAGGAAACCCACGCAGACACGGGGAGAACATGGAAACTCCACCCAGATGGGGATTCGAACCGAGAACCCCTAGCGCTGAAAGGCGAACGTCCTAACCACTAAGCCACCGTGCCGCCCAATAATAATAATAATAATAATAATAATAATAATAATAATAATAATAATAATAATAAGATGATGAAGAAAAACAAGAACAATAACAACAATATTAGCTAGTGTATAAGCAGGATACAAGTTTTGAGCCCATACCTTATTCCAGTTTGTAGTGCAATGGCTGTGTTTGACAGTTTTGAAAGAGTGTCAATCACCTAAAATGAAATACATAACACATAAGCACAAAAAAACATTTTAAATCAATTGCAATAATATTAAAAACAGGAAAAGTTTTATTATAATGTTGCACTTGGATTAACATCATAAGTAACAATAATCTATATACATCTTAAGTTTATAAGGCTTAAATATAAACAGCAAATTGGACATACTGTGGCATGAATGAAACAAATAATAATGACATTAGCTGTGGGAAAATCTAACCAAAACTTGCTCAATATGTCTATTTATATAAAATAGAGATGTATATTCCTGGATAGATACCTCATCATTGATTTATGCAGAACAGTGTAAGATTAGCTGGAACATTCAGCTTAATTTTTATGTATTTAATGTATTACTTTGTTGTTGCTCTTTTGTGTCCTACTCATTCCAACTTGCAACTAAAATAGTACAAGTTAAATTACTGTAAAATCAAAGTGTGTCTTGTGTACTGTCAAAGTGTGCCACGAAAAATAAGTGTGTCTGTGTGTGTGTGTGTGTGTGTGTGTGTGTGCAGTGGGGAAGGTAGATGTAATGATTTTGACACTGTCCCTGACATTGATATCAGAGGCAATTTGACGTGCAAAAGTGCATATAAAGAGTGTATGGAAAAAGTATGTATATAAAGTCTTTAATACTGAGGTAAAAGTAAAGTGACATATGCAGTGAAGTAAGATTAGTGAAAATCGGCTAGTGAAAATATAAACAGTTGTGAAAATTGAGTGAGCACGTAGACCCATAAGGTGATAAGTAAATGGCCAGTTCTGAATGATACAGAGTTTAGCATTGAGTTTGTGTTGTATGTGGATTTTTGTGTGTTAAGGGGTAAGATAGGAAGGGGAGTTGAGTTCTGACTCTCTGATAAATTAATCTGTCCATCAGTCTGCTGATAGTAGTCCGGAGACTCTGCAGTCCTCTATCTGATGGCAGCATGTTACAAATCTGTGTAGTGAGTGTACAGGATCACCCACCATGCAGAGGGCTTTCCAAGTGAGGCATTGCGTTTAAGGGGTAATTCCACGAAAGTTTTGTTAACCAATTAAGCACATCTGTCCTTTTCTTAGTGCTTTACCACTGTTCCGGTTCTGGGGCATCCTGACCAACAAAAACATTTTTTTTAATTGATACCTTTGCTGATAGCCTTGAAGCCATGCTCTCACAATGTTGGGCACATCCCTCAAAATGCAACCTTCACCTTCATGAAATGCGAGCATTCTTGCGCATTTTTATTTTTAATAACTTAGCAGACTGGACATGCTATATGACAAAGAAATTAATTAAAATTCATTAATGAAATGTGCCATGGGCATTACTCCAAATGGATATCTAAATTACAAGGCAAGTAAAAGATGATCAGATGATCAACTGATTGTGTGTGTGTGTGTGTGTGTGTGTGTGTGTGTGTGTTTGTCTTTACTAGATGACATTTTTTTTGTGTTTGTTTTAAAGAATAGATCAGTTTATCTCTAAAAATTAACCCAATCACCTAGTTTAATGGTATTTCTGTATTAAATTGTCATATGGCGTTCTCCTTGTGGAACATAAGCTTGATTATTTGTATCAGATTTGTATCTTTTTTTATTTTTTGATAAACAGTATTTCAAGCTTTATCACATGACTGTTTCTCAATGCAATAGCATATATTTATATATATATGTAGATATTTATATAAAAAAGACAGACAGACAAATAGACAAACAGACATCTACGCATTCTGTGTATAAATAAAAATGCTTATATCAGCATTTTTTGTACTGGCACAATTATTTTAATTTTCTTTCATTTTGCTTTCTTCCTATATTTTTCTTACTTAAAAAACAACAACAACAACAACTAAACACATGCGACAGTGAGTCAAGAGTTGAAAATAAACATTTCCGTATTTCTATAGAATGCTTACTGGTTAAAACAGATTCAACAGATTCTGGGAATGTTTGTTAGCTCGGCTGGAAACTGGAGAGTTAGTCAGGACCATCTGGTCACAGAAGGTGGTTTTCAGATCTCAGGCTCATTACATTTTTACTGCCAGGTTTCAAAAGGTATTTACAAGCCCTACATTTTTATATGCCTGCATGTATTTTAATGCCAAAACACTGTTACACTTTTGACCACGTTCAGCAAATCAATTAATATGTCCTCTAACAGTCATCTTTAAATTATTCTTTACAATACAGTACATATATATTGTAAATATGCTTTGTGTAAATATGTTTTGTGATTATACAAGTCAATTTTTTAGCTTGGTTGTGGAAAAAAAAACTCAATCGTCTTTTAAATCGTTGAATAAATTGAACTGGGAAAAGACATTATAAAGTCTTGGATTCCTCATGCAGTATAAGGAGTAGATAAAAGATGGTTTCGCATTGGGTGACATCAACAGTCATTAATGGAGAAGGAAGTGTAATGGTTTGGCGTTGTTTTGCTGGATATAGCCACAGCATTTTGCAGAGCCATGCAGTATCCTCTGGTATGTGCCTTGTTGTTCAGGGGTTCATCCTACAAACAGATAAAGATCCAAAAGCTATTTTAAATAGCTGACTACCTCAGGTAAAACAGAACAAGAAGGAAACCTTGAAAACATAGAGTGGCTCGCACAGTGTTCACACTTGAACCCCAACCCATTGAGCTGGTTCAGGATAAACTGGACAGAAAAATTAAAAGCAAAGTCCCAAATATTTATAGAACTTCTGCAACATTTGTGCAGAACTTCCAGAAAAATATTTGATTTAACTAATAATTAAGAACACCACACGTGTGTTTGATTCAAAAGTTTAGAATATTATCTATACATTCCATGATCCATTAGCTTCCATTGCTTATTTGTACTATGAAGAGAATTAGAAAATGGTGACTGAGGACCGATAAACAGCTAATGTTTTAAGTACAGAAATAATGGACAAAAACTGCAAAACGACAAATAATTTCCAGGTACTTAATCTTAAATGGGTAAAAAGTATAAATAAATAAATGGTGATCTAATGCAGTAGTAAGTATGCCTCTGTCCCAGCTTAATCCTTTTCTTTTAGGTTAATGTGTTTCACCATGGCCGCACCCCTCAAAACGACGCTATTAAAACAATGTCCAAGCACTGAAGTTTAAGTATTTAAAAAAAATTGACTGTCATTTACATTTAGTAGAAACTTTTATCCAAAGTGAGTCACAAATATCCAACTTGGTTGGGGTCAAAGCACAGGGTTGGTACAGCACCCCTGGAGCAATGAGGGTTAAGGACACAGATTGGTAACTTCAATGAACGTGGGATTTGACCCCACAACCTTCTGACTGATAGCCCAGCACCCTACCCACTGAGCTACCACACCCTAACTGTGATGCTTTAACACTTTAAGCTGAATTATATGCAATTAAACAAACCTATACAATTAGCAGCATGGATAACCTTATTACTAAACTTTCAATATCTAATAATCTTAAACAATTTTAGGTAAATTAGCTTGTCTTTCCGTTCACCATTTAACCGGTTTGTTTCATTGGTTTGTGTGCACATCGGGGACATTTGAGCCATAATCCATCCCATTGTATTATAGTCAATTATTCTATCTGCCAGTGTACATGCAGGAAGCAATAGTATATTATACTTAAGACCATTTACTGGGAAAAACATGAGAAAAAACGAAACTGTTTAGTGTGCATCATGTGTTTTAGGGAAGTGTTTAGGGAGAGATAAAGAAGAAAGAAGAGTTCATAAACTTTTCTTACTCAGGTCATGACATAAATAACATAATAAATCAAAGACCATTGATTTCAGACAATGTCAGGCCTATAAAGAAAATCATAGCACATTATCATTGTCTGTTTGTGTCCTGAGGTTAAATAGGAAATTGCTTTTGATAGTAACCCCAGAGGCTCAGGCAATATTTCAAGGTAAAGTGCTTAAAAGAAGAACTAATACAGTGGGCTCACTTCACTAGTGTGTGCGTGTGCGTGTNGACATAAATAACATAATAAATCAAAGACCATTGATTTCAGACAATGTCAGGCCTATAAAGAAAATCATAGCACATTATCATTGTCTGTTTGTGTCCTGAGGTTAAATAGGAAATTGCTTTTGATAGTAACCCCAGAGGCTCAGGCAATATTTCAAGGTAAAGTGCTTAAAAGAAGAACTAATACAGTGGGCTCACTTCACTAGTGTGTGCGTGTGCGTGTATGTGCGCATGTATTTCACTGCACAGATGAATTAAATGTGGAGGACAAATTCCTTTGTGTGTAAGCACAGTAGGCAAAATGGATCACCTATCTCTTTATGCTACAGCAATAAATTCTGAGCATATATATCTTTATCAAGGATTAGAGTAACTTTTATCTATTTAAGCAATTTGGATTTCAATTCTGTTGGACTAAGCGGTTTAATAAATACATAAATACACTCAATAACACTATTGTTTTTCATAACAAATGGCCCCTTAAGGAGGATGAATTTCCCACTGAACCTTGGTCCTCACAAGCTTTCTTTTAATTTAAGGGTTTTATTTTTCCGGGCCATTAACTTTTCAGGTTAGTAATTTTTTAGACATTTGAACCACCACAAAGTTTGTAGTTAAACTATGTTACCTTTTTTAGTTCATTTAAGTTTTATTACTGCAAGAATCAACTGAGTGGTGGTCTATAGAATTTTAGGCACATTGAAAATTATGTACACACTACATTGCCCTACAGTATAAATTTTGATTCCTTTTAAGATTAAGTTTATTTTCTTATTCAGTGTATAGTAAAGTGTAAAATATTGGCTCAATTTAATATTTAAAAAAACAATAATCTATTTAATAAAACTATTTACCACATCAATAACAAATGCCCAAAATTTGAATTACACCATGGTAAATTAAAGCTGTTTTTCAAGAATTGAAAAGTTTTTTTGATTGTTTTTTGTTTATTGTTTTCAAAGATTTATCATACTATCATTTACTAAATGCTATGGGACCCAAAAAGGTAATACTTTTTTAAATATTGATGTAAAGATTTGTTTTCTTTTGATATATTCATAGAATATAATTTGTAAAGAAAATATGTTTATAAATTTGTGTTTAAAGTAATTAACCACATTGACTGCTGCTGGTTCCTATTTTCCGTTTTCACTGCCATGTTTTTACAGCCTGGAAGTGCCAACACAGCAACACAGATTTTACTGTAACAGATTGATTCCCTTAAGCCAAACCACAACAAAACAAAGTATACCTTATGAACGGTAAGTTCTTTGATCATAGTGGGTCCACAGTAATATGTGGTGTGGACAAACCATAAATATCTGACAGTAATCAATAGAGTGCATATAAATACGCATGCATGTACATTTACAAAGCCAAAGATAAACTCTTCCTTCTTATGAAAGAAAAAAACAGAAAAAAGTTTAATGTTTTGCACGTAGAAAATAAAGAGAAAATATATATATTTTTTTAAATGCATATTTTTTAGATGCATCCAAGTTAATTTTATTACTGATATAAAATATATTTTTAATACATAGTAACTAGCTTGGAAGGGAATTCATTTGTATTTTATGTACATTTAAATTTTGGGGCTTGAAAAGAAAATGAAAATGATACTGGACTTTAAATTATCAGGTCTCATTTCCTTATATTTACAGTATTGTACAGTTCTTGAACAATGTTATAAAGAAAAATCATGTTAGATTAAATGTATTAATAAAATACATACAGTAAATAAAGACATAACAGAGGCTACTCTTGCTTTTGAATCTAAAGCATCACACATTAACACTGCAATAGTATTTGAACAGCATTAAACAGACCGTGGATCCTGTGTAGAGAGAAAAGCAAACCAATTTGACAAGGGAAAGCACGTCGCACAATATTAGTTGATTTAAAGGCTAAAGTTTAAAGAAAGAATTTATTACTAGCACCAGCTTTAGATGTATCCACAGGTAGAACAAATTACGAATGCATCTGAGCCTAACTATCATGGCAAAGTGCACCACTATGCTGCCATGATCTTTGTGGATTAAAAAAAAAAAAAACAGGAAAAAAGGCAAAAAAGAAAACATTTTAGCCTTTTTTACCCTGTCATTTAATAATTTCTAAGAATCTACATGACGTTACCTGCCTAACTGATTCAATGCAGTAATTGCAACATGAATAGGTATTCTCCCTTCTTCATTACAAATGACAGGAAAAGTAGGTCTTAGATTGATAAACAGGATCTCAGTGCAAGAGCTTCCAAAAATGCCCAGCAGGTTCAGGTTCCCAATAATGCAGAACTAAAACCCTTGTTTTAGTGGGCAACATCAATGTGATAGATGTAGAGCAGACCACCACTTTTGAATTGCACTCATTCCATGAGTTGTGCTCTGGTTAGATGTTTTAACACATAAGAATAGCTACTGCATTAAGACAGTTCAGTACATTATGACAGTTCAGTACATTACAGTACATCAGTAAATTAATATAGTTCAGTGCATTCTAGGGCCAATGGTGCCTAAAATCAAGTAAAATATAAGTGCTGGCTAAAGCTAATTTTGAACTAAAATTATTATTCACATCACAGCACTAATGATGTTTTGCGTTAAGTGAAAGATTACTAAAGCTAGAGCTAATGATAAATGTGCAATTGCTGGAATGATGTCTGATGCAATAATTTGCCCTAGCCTCCTACCATTCAGATGTAGCAGCATATCCTATATGGTTGCTAAATTGTCCAGATAGTGCTCAGAAAGCAACGCTGACCTCATTAATAATTGGTCTTCTATTAAATGTACTCCACTCATGTCATGGAATGTCTTAACTATCTGGCTTCAAACTGCCAGAAAATATAAAACCATACAATACCTATACAATAACAGATAAGTCCGAATTTGGACAAAGGACATTCTATCCCCAGTAGCAAGTATAGAGAGAAAAACAGATATTGTAATAGACAGTAAGCAGATAGTTATAGACAGTAAACATATAGAGTGTGTGTGTCTGTGTGTACACACACACACATATATATATATATATATATATATATATATATATATATATATATATATATATATATATATATATAGGCGGCTCGGTGGCTTAGTGGTTAGCACATTCGCCTCTCAGCGCTAGGGATTCCCGGCTCGAATCCCCATCTGGGTGGAGTTTCCATGTTCTCCCCGTGTCTGCGTGGGTTTCCTCCGGGTTCTCCGGTTTCCTCCCACAGTTCAAAAAGATGGATCAAGTTAATTGAATTTTCAAAATTGCCCCATATAGAGTGTGTCTGTGTAAGTAAGTGTGTGCCCAGCGATGGATTGGCGCCCTGTCCTGGGTCTATCTGCCCAGCGCCCGAGACGTTCTCCCCTGGATGGGCATGGGGAACCCCACCGGGACCCTAATAGAGGATAAGCGGGAGATAATGAATAAATGAATGAATGAATGAATGAATGAATATATATATATATATATATATATATATATATATATATATATATATATATATATATATATATATATATACACACACACACACACACACACGCTCTTTTGTGTGTCTTGGTTATTAGCCTTGCTGCAGCATTTTGCACAGACTGCAAACGTGTCAAAGAGGATTTGTTTCTACAGCTAAAAAGACTGTTACGATAATCCAAACAGGATGAAATAAATGCATGAGCGACCATCTCAAGTTCCTTCTGTGACACAACAGATCTTAACTTTGAAAAATTTCTCAGATGCTAAAAACAGTTATGGACTAATGTTTTACAGTGATTGTCAAATGGTAAGGAACTATCAAAGATAACAACCAGATTTCCAACTGAAGGAGTTAAAAACGTGTTGCCTAATTCCCGGAAGTTTATCCTTAGGTGCAAGAATGAGAGTCTCAGTCTGTCTTCTTTGCATTTAACTGCAGGTAATTGTTGTTCAGCCACATTTTGATTTCTGATTGGCAGTTACTAAATTCAGACAGTTTGTAAATCTCTGAGCCTTTGAAAGAACAGTACCATTGAATGTCATTGGCACAGAGATGATAAGACACATTACTGTAACATTTTAAAATATTTCCTGAAGGGTATAAATACAATAAAAAGAGGATTGGGCCCAAAACTGAGCCTTGGGGTACCCCACAAGACAGTTGTGCATTGTCCGAGTAAACATGATTCATAAAAACAGTAAAAGACCTTTTAGATAAATATGATATAAACCAGTTAAACACTAAGCCAGAAATGCCAAACACATCTCTCGACTGACTTATCAAAACAGTGTGATCCACAGTGTCAAAAGCTGAAGTTAAATCCAATAAGACCAATACAGTATAGCACCCAAAATCAGCAGCCATCAACAAGTCACTGGAAACTTTTAATAATGCTGCTTCTGTGGAGTGTTATTTGCAAAAGCCAGGATAAAAATTATCAATAAGATCATTTCATCTAAAAATCAATTTAGTTGTTTTGCTACAACTTTCTCAAGAATTTTAGATAAAAATGGTAGCTTAGAGATAGGTCTGTAGTTTTCAAGCAGAGATGAGTCCACATTTGGTCTTTTTATCAGCTGACAGACAATAGCCTTTTTAAAACAGTTGGGTACAGAGCCAGAGCCAAGAGAAAAGTTTATCAATTTTACCACACTGGGGCCTATAGAGTGAAAAGGTGAGGGTGAGATATGGGCCCTAATGCTGTCAACCTTTTCTGAAAAATAGTTTAAAAAAACGGTTGTCTTTGTAAAAGTGCTTTCAGAATTTAAAATATGTGAAATAATTTTCTTAATAGTGTCAAAGAAGAATTTTGGAATTCGACCTTTGGACTGAATTAGGGCTGCAACAAAGAAACGATAAAAATCGATAAAAATCGATTATCAAAAGTGTCGATAATGAACTTCCATTATCGATTCGTTGGGTAGCATGATTTAGTGAGATTCCGTATCTCACATCCTGTCCCAGGCGTCCCGGGTTTTTTTTAAAAGTGAGGAAATGTCCTGGTTTTTAAATTACCTTCATTGGAGCATTAAATGTACAGGCACTAGGGCACTGCGCACGGCGCTGCGTCTGACTGAACAGACAATATTTAGTTCATTATTGAGGGTAACTGAGTATCATGTGTTATTTGGAATTGAGAGTTATTGTTAACTTTGGTTGTTAAGTGAGGGATGTTTAGATGAAACATTATTTCTTTCATTGTGCTATTCATTCATTACACAAAATGTTAACTTAAGCATTTTGAATAAATGCGTTTTGAATAAAATTATCATTTGTTATTGGAGTTTTTGTTGTTAACTTTTACAAAAAAGCATTTTTAATAAACCAACTGTAAATATCATGTTATTGTAGGATTAAGTGGACCTATGTTAAGTGCATGCCACAGTGTATGTACTTCCCCCAAGGTGTCCTGGTTTTCCCAAATGAAAATATGGTCACCCTATTGTTAACTGGATAATAACAGTGATGGAGAATGTGTGTTACTTTATATTTTCATTTAATTAGCTTAAGCTGTGTTTAAATTTGCTTTATAAATACATACAACTTGTACACAATTATCATAATTAATGATCAAGCTTCACGTTTAAATTTTTTAACAAAATATGAGTGAAGACACTGCACACTATGGGAGTAATAGGGGTTTGTTGCATTGAAAGGGGAATTAGGTAACATTAGAGCGACTCAAATTTGTGTAATTTAGTATTTTATTCACATTATGCTACATATTGTCAGTGTGTGTTTGAGATTTGTGTTTAATTGTTCTTTGGGCTACTTAGATGCCTTAAACTCATACTGTAAATAAAACCAGACATTTATGGACCTGCTTAATAATTGTACAGTGTAGCTGGTTTTCTTCATAACTACTGACTTGTGATGTTCTCATTTGTAAGTCGCTTTGGATAAAAGCGTCTGCTAAATGATGAAATTTAAATGTAAAGACATGGGGAAAAAAATATTTATCCGATTCATCGATTAATCGAAAAAATAATCGATTCATTGATTATCAAAATAATCTTTCCTTGCAGCCGTAGACTGAATGAGATTAGCGAAGTAATTAGTTCTAGCATTTTTAAGCATCTCATTTAAAGAACTGATCAGGTGACCTGTGAACCTGCAGTTTAATGCTCTTCCACCATTGCTATATATATATATATATATATATACACTGCAAATACTGAAAGCCTACAGCACCTGTTACTTTTGATTTTAGGTAAATTAGCTTGTCTTTCCGTTCACCATTTAACCGGTGTGTTTCATTGGTTTGTGTGCACATCAGGGTTCGTTATTTAGTTCCTATGTTCCCCTTCCTCCGTGCACGTGGTTATTTTGATGTCAGCTTGTGTCTGTGTTACCTCTGTTTTTGGGTGTCCCTACACCTTTAATAAATCCTTTTTGCCGCTACCTGGTTGTGCCTGGCTCCCTTCAGTACATTAAGGCGTTTCGGCTCTGCGCTTCCTATGCTCAGCCGTTCATCCCGGTAAGCAAGCATGACAGAACGACATGCCAGGAATTTTTGGGAGTCCTTAGCCCAGGTAAGCGCTTTCTAATTATTTATTTATTTATTTTAGTTTTTTATTCTGTCGTGTCAGGGTTGTAAACAAGACCCCGGCAGCCTCTTAAGGTGCGCGATCAAGCGCGATCCCGGGACGTCATCCAAGCCCAGCAGCAAGGTGCGTAAGGGGCGGGAGGATCGTGCTACGCCTGTGGGGCGTGTGGAGCCCGTGATGCGCGCAGCACATGAGGAACATGCTGCGGCTGAGGCTGAGCTGGAGCGCACTGCGCTAGAGTCGCGGTGCGAAGGGGCATTACTGGTGGTGTGTGAGGATGTGGGTGGCGTGAATGTGCCCAACCCCTTTGTTCTCCCTGTCCTGTCTGGTCCCCCTGTCTGTTACTCCTCTGTTGCCCTGTCTCTGGTTTTGGCTGTGGGGGTTTATATTTTTTGCATGCAGGATGGCGATCCTGAGGAAGAAATGTTATATAATGTACTGTATATAACGAGGTATAATGTAATATAACATATATAATGTAACATTATAATAATAGCTGTTTGTACAGTTTGTACAATTTTCTTTTTTAAGTTAAATTTCTCTTACCTTGCCAAAGTCACGTACATCAAACAGATCAAAAGCCTCAAACAGTTCACTCTTCTTCATGCCAAATACAATGCAACATGCATTCAGGAATGTTCTAATGTTCTTCAAGCACAGGAACTGCAAGCACAAAGTACATAAATATTTTGATACGGTTAAAGTAAATTATTTACATTTCAGTCATTTTATTTTCTTTAACAATAAAAGTCAAAATTATAAAAAAGAGTTACTGTTACTCTGTAAAAAGTCTTCTTTGTAAATGTGTGGGGCACTTAATATGACTTTGCTGGTGGTGGTGGTTTCAACATCTACAGTATAAATTATAGGACAAATTCTGACCAATTTCATTTAGTCTCATTACCACAGGTTTAAAAACTATTAATCTAGCCAGACACATTGTACGCTTTTATCTTAATAGGAATAGTTTGACAAAGGCTCTGCCCCAGTTCAAAAAGCAAGGTTCACAGGTAAGTGAGATTAAATTTGTTTTGGTTCTTAAAGATGTCAAGTGACTCCGCCTTACGGACAGAGTTGGGAACATCGTTCCACCATTTTGCAGTGGTAAACGCAAAAAAAATAATAGATGTGGAAGTACAAGTTTACATATGCCCCTCTAGATACATAAAATAATTCTTAAAGAAAATTCAACAGACATAAAAAAGGAACTTTTATAGCTGCAGGGTGCCAGGGAGGACCAACTAATACAGGGATAACAAACATCTCTGAAATATGTTTATTGAACTGTGTCTCTTGACCTGTGATTGAACAGAGTATAATTGATTAAATACAAAAACACAACCAACCAAAGGCTTACTCTTTGCAGAAAAAAATGACAGATCTGATACAACGAAAACTAAACCATGCATTTTGGACAAATGCCACTGCAACAATTTTTACAAAAATTGCAACAGTTAATATCTTTCCAAATGCTTAAAATGTATACTAAAACAAAGTGCATATTCCCTTTACTGTGCACTGAGTAATATAAACCAGGCATGAAATTTGCATTTTGGAAATGAAATTATTAAAATTATTTACGGACATTTTCTTGGGTTTACAACATTGTACACTTAACAGAATATGTCAAAAGCAGCTGAGATTCCCCAGGTAAACCCTTATAAATTAAAGGTTTTGGGGTGCAGGGACCTTATAACACAGTCACATATTCTGTCTGTAACACTGGTTTTTCACAGACTTGTAAACCTATTTTTTTATGTTTTTTTATTATTAATTTATATTGATAGGCCATAGTTACACTGTTTACAATACAAATACAAAGTCAAAAAAGAAGTAAAGTTATTTTTAATTCTGTAACTTAATTAGTTATTTATGCAAATAATGTTCGGTAGCTTGTATACCTTTGCTCTACAGTATAGTTTTCAGCTTATTTTTAACATCAATGTATTTTATCAAGCCTTATTGGTTGTATGTATTATATGGTTCTCGTTTTTTTTTTTTTTTTCAAATTAAAGTATTATATTTAATGTAAATACAGTTTATTATTACAATAATTGTTGTTTCTGTACCATTAGGCTGCATGCCAGCTTCCTGTGAAGTTCAACGGTAGTCATTTATTTCTATCTTGGGTAACATAAAAGGAAGTGGCTTCTGATCTTCTTTTTGCTTTTTTTTTGTAGGTGCATGCAACAGGTTGTACAATGAAGACAGCTTCTTATAATAATGTTGATTTGTTAATTTAGCCAAAATATTCACAACATTAAAACATTTCAATTGCGGTAAATATGATTTTAAGGTCTATCTTAAATGTATTTGTTAATTCATCATGTGACATTTGTACATGCTAATTAGCTACATGCTAGCTGCTGAGAAGCCAATAAAATGCCTCATAGAGATCTCAGTTCCTACAAAAACACAATGGTTTTACAACAACAAGGTCAAACAACTTCATTTGTTTACTTGAGATGTTGTGGAGGCAACAGATATAATTATCATGAAAGTAGGAACCATGATGCAGGAGTGTTTTTAAATCTAAGGAAATCTGCAATTATGCCATGCAGGGGGAATTTAATCTCAGCAGCACAAATTAGCAAGTCAACATGTTTAGCCCTGAAGAAAAGGTTAGTGTTTACACTAATTTTACGTTCCTCTTGTTATCAGAAGTGTGAATCTTGCAGACGCCCTTTTTAGGCATTCTTCAGTGACTGAGCAGCTGAAGGAAACAAACATGGAAAAGAGAATCCCATATTATTACTTGGGGGAAAGCACATTTTCCCCACTCGGGAGCTTTTTTTTTTTACAAAACACTATGGTGTTAGTCCAATTTCATGCTCTATGTTTATACACAACTGCTACAAAGACATTGTTAAACATGTCAAATGTGTTACATGTTAAATTTCCTTTTAAGTAAGCTATTCATTAATTTTACATACATATATAAAAACATACAGCTACATATTAAAGCCATTGATTAGGCTATGCTGAAAACATGGCAAAAAAATCCAGCAGCATCTTGATGTGCTTTGTGCAACTAATACTGACCAGAAAACTTTAATATCTATACCTCATTTTGTACAAAAATTCACAAATTTGTTTATTCATTTGCTTTTTAATAAAATCTTGATATCGACTTTTTAGACACACTTTTTAGATACACACGTGTGTATATTAAACACTGACCTGTTGACTCATTTGAGACTTGTACAATAATGTAGAGAGTGGTCCGCCACACGCGGTTTGAATAATCTAGTAACTCCACTTAGGTACAACACAGGAGCAGTAAGGATAATATAAGGAAGGTATTGTAGATTAAATAATCATCAAATCAAGCTCAACAGGATTATCAAATAAAGAATATGAGAGTTAAAAGTCTGTGAAAAAATCTAGGCATTATATTTTTAGATTGTACGTTTTTGGGGGGTCAAAATAAAAACACACAAAAACTTTTTTTTGAAATGAAAATTTTATCACTAGATATTGACACATAAAAATAAAAAAAAAGTATCTGTAGCATGACATCACACACTATATGGGAAAAGTTTAAATAAACCCATTAATCATGGAATCTGGATGTTTTTATTTTGTCAAATGAGTTGTGACAAATTTAAATCCAGTTTTGAATTCTGTCTTTAAAATAATATTTTTCCATTTAAGTCTGAAGTGTTTATAAACGCTATTTGAAAAACTGGCAGAGAAAAAGGAAGTGCTGCCTGCTGACAACAAAAAAAAATGCCTACACCAGCACACCCGGTCACTTGCCTGACCTACTCAACAAACGCTGATACAGACAAGCTCTGTCATAAAGTTGTCGTGTTAAATGGCAGCTACTAGTTTATGAAAACTCTACAAAAGCTAAAAATGGTACAAAAACACCCCTATGTTGCTTATCTCACTGTCACATTTGTAGTCTGGCAGTACATTTTGTGTATACGGTTATTAGGCTGTTCCAAGTTTATATTATGATGAGGTCCAAGTTTTCCTTGTGTTTGCTTTATTTACCACTGGTGCCAATCATATAAAGCTGAATATAAGTTTCTATTTTTGTCCTCTAGGTGGGGTAAAGTTTAAGTTATTTAAAATTACCTAGGAAAATCAACTCTGTACTGCACTGATAAGTAACTGACAAATGGCATGTTGCTTTAGTAGGTAAACATGGTAAAGCAAAGAAGTGAAAAGCAAAGTGAAAGCAAATGCATTGCTGCGGGGCAAGAGACTTCTGGTTCTGTGTTGTCCACCCTCTTTTATTTCTATTTCTTTCGGGTCTTTGCTTTGAAACTCCCTAGTTGTTTTGGATTGTGGGTTGTTTACTTTCTTATTTGCTTTTCTGCTGTTGTTGTTATCATCTGTACCTGTAGGGTTTCCAGCTGTTTGTATAACCATGTTGGAACACTGAGTTGTTAAGCACTTCGTTTTGGTTATGGATTGTTTTTTTTTTTGGGGGGGGGGCACTTTTGGGTTTGTCTTCATTCAACCACGTGATATCAGTTTGACAAGCTATTGATTGAGATGATTTTACCACTTCTGCAAATGATCTCTCAAAACGGACTATCTTCATTTCAGTAACAAGTTTTTTGGCTTCAGGATGACTTAGTTTCCTGGAGTATTTTATTCTCTGTATTTCTTTCTCTTTTATCCAGGTTGGGCATGTTTTGTCTGATGCAGGGTGTGGGCCCCCACAGTTCTTGCATTTTGCAGGTTTTTCACAAGGGCTGGCATGCTCTTCTTCCCCACATTTGTGGCAGGTAGCCCTGCCTTTGCAGGTCGAGGGTTCATGGCCATACTTTTGGCATTTGAAGCACCGAATTGGGTTTGGAATGTAGGGTTCCACCACCACTTTTATGTACCCTATTGCCAATTTTGCAGGAAGGATGGGTTTGTTAAAAGTGATTATATATGTGTTTGTTTTGCACAGCTCACCTTGTTTTTTAATCAAAATTCGTTTCACGTTTGTTACGTCTTGTGGTGTTAATTCCTGAGCAATCTCAGTTTCTTCCATGTCCAACAAGTCTCTGCATCATATTACGCCTTTGCAGCTATTAAGTGTTGGGTGGGGGAAGGCTTTTGTTTCGATGTTGGCAAACGATTTAATACTTAGCAGGTTTTCAGCTTGTACCTTTTTGATGCATTCTATCAGGATCTGTCCTGATCGTAGTTTCTTTGCATCTTTAACTGTACCAGCGATACCCATAATGTCTTTTTGGAATATGAATGGTGACAGTTTGGTTAGGCTATAATCAGGTTGTACAGATTCCAGAATAATGAACCTGGATTTTTATTATTTTCCACTGGGCCATATAGATTGCTTTCAGTATGTGGGTTCAGTTCGTTATCAAGGTAAACGGCGTTTGTGAGTTGTTTTAGTTTCCATGTTTTGAGTATTATTATTTCATCACCCTTGCTCCCCACCCACCATGGAGCCCAACAAGGGAATGCACAGAGCCACGGATATCCAGCAGGTTATACATTAGGGCTACAGGGGTGATATACTCAATACACTAGATGTAATAAGCGCTCGATTGACCCTTAGTCAGCGCCTTCTAGGGATCTCACAAGGGCTGCGACCTAGGGCATGTCCTGGCTAGCCGATTGATTGGAGCGGGCCACTCCAACCTCCCGTCTATGTGAAGTCGGGGTCAAAGTGTTGTGTTGAGGTAATGGAAGCCTCAGCTAGCACACCCCTCAAACACCAGGATCCCTTTCTCCCCAGACACTATTTGTCATCCCCTGCTAGGTTTATCTAACATGGTTTTATTGTGTTCTGATATGTAAAACAAAACAAAATAGGGTGGGTACTTCCCACTTACTTACTTTTCTTTACTATATGTCTTTGTATCTTTACATCATCTGTTTTGTGAAGATATAATAGCGTTAACTTCCAAAATTCATTAATAAGCCTTGAGTGACCCTCTTTCACATCTTTCAGCCTTAAGTAACCTCCCATACTTAAACTACTTTTGCATTTTACTTTTTACCAATCTGTCTATTCTAAGAATAGCACACAAATAATTTTTTGGATATGCAATCATCTAGCCAACACAATTTGGCATAACCGCCCCAGCTAAGTGATTTTAATTAACCTCAGACAGTGTGTTTACTTGATGAAAAATCAGATACTACATACAAAAAATGAAAAAGACCATTCAGACTGTTAGCAACAAAAATCAGCATCTGTGATGGCGTTGCAGTGCAATAGCACACAAAAAATTATAACATGCCTATATATAAATTTCAGCAGATGCTAATGTTTATTTGGGTATTTTTTTAAAAGTCATATGGGCACGGTGGCTTTGTGGTTAGCATGTTCGCCTCTCAGCACTAGGGATTCCCGGGTCGAATTCCCTTCTGGGTGGCATTTCCATGTTCTCTCCGTGTCTGCGTGGGTTTCCTCCGGGTTCTCCGGTTTCCTCCCACAGTCCAAAAACATGGATCAAGTCAATTGAGTTCTCCAAATTGCCCCATATAGAGTGTGTATGCGTGCGTGTCTGTGTGAGTGAGTGTGTGCCCAGCGATAGACTGGCGCCCTGTCCTGGGTGTATCTGCCCAGCGCCTGAAACATTCTCTCCAGGATGGGCATGGGGAACCCCACCGCAACCCTAATATAGGATAAAGCGGAAAATAATGAATGAATGAATGAATGAATGAATGAATTAATTAATTAATTAATTAATTAATTAAAAGTCATTAATTGTCCCCTGTCTCCATGTTTATTTCAGAAAGACAATAATAGGCTTTATTCTGCATAAGTACTAATACTGTGGATTCATAGACATAGATTACATGTTTGACTGGCCTGCCTGAAAACCAGATCTATTTCTTAATAAGAAGCATAAAGAAGAGTATCTGATAACTGTGACTACTGCCTACAGTGATCAACTAACTTACGACTAAACCTTGTACACAGCAAGTACACAGATAGATCGCTTTATTAATCCCAGAGGGAAATTTGTGTATTGCAACAAAAATACATCCATCCATTATCTTCTGCATCATCCTCTACTAAGGTCGCGGGGGGGGCAACCATGCCTATCCAGGCTAGAATGTTTCAGGTGCTGGGCAGATACACCCAGGACAGGGCGCCAATCTATCGCTGGGCACACTCACTCACTCGCTCAAACACATTCTATTTGGGGTAATTTGAAGAATTCAATTGACCTTGATCCGTGTTTTTGGACTGTGGGAGGAAACCGGAGAACACAGAGGAAACCCACGCAGACACGGGAAGAACATGTAAACCCCATCCAGATTGGGATTCGAACCGGGAATACCTAGTGCTGAGAGGCCAATGTGCTAACTAAGCCACTGTAATTTGTTGTGATAAAGGTTTAAGTGAATTTAAAAAATAAAATAAAAAGTCTTTATTTTTTATGTGTTCCAAATTTTCTAGGAATTGGGTTTATACATTAACTAAGTATATTCCACTTACTGTTTTGCACTGTGAATGAATGTTTATAAGGGTTTTAAACAGTGAACTGGGTTTGATATATAAATTTTTAATTTCCTCAGTTTTATTACAGCAGTATTTCTTTAAAATGTGTTACTGTAAGAGATAGATTTCTGCAATTCACTAAAAAAAATATTAAGAAATTAATTATCCTCATCCATCATCACGCTTAGTCTTCTGTTATAAGACACCAGGTAAGAGAAAATATCTTCCTGTCACAATATAATTGACATATTAGTATATTATTCATTACTACTTAGAACAACATTCAGATATTCAAGTAGCAATGACAAAAGGAAGTATACATGCGCATGTATGCATGCACACATACACACACACATACACAAAAAAAAAAAAAACTGTGTCTGAATGTGACTAATGATGATTCAATGAAGGAAGGAGGTATGGGGGAGGAAAGATAGGGGATGTGGGGAAGTCGGTGGGGGATGTGCAAGTGGTAGTGATGATTCACTTCTCCCTATGTTTCTGTAGTTTCACAAATTAAAATGTTTTTTCTGTAAAACTATAATTGGCAAGAGAATGAGTTCTAAATAGAATCTCTTTTTGCTACATGTTCTCAGACATTTACACAGCAGAGATGAACTATGCAGAAGGGATGCAGTTATATCCCTATATACTGTGTATGTATATATATTATATTTATTTATTTATTTATTTTTCTTGATAAAGTTTTGATTTAAACGCAACACAACAAGAAACATGGTTTAACTACAATGCTATATGCTATGAGAAAGCCATACATCCATCCATTCCTTCAACATTGCAGCCTCGGCCTCAAGCGCACCTCAAACAGAAAGTGGTAATAGAGTACAGTGGCTTTGGGTCAAATGGGTAAATATTTTAGCTTTTCTTTTTTTCTTTTATTTTATTTAATATTTTATGTATTTATTTGAGGTACGGCATAAATTGAATGAATAACTTGCGTTTTAAGTATGAATCACTGTAATTATATTCTTAATTCTTGTGAATTTCCCCATTGCGGGACAAATAAAGGTTTATCTTATCTTATCTTGTTTATCTTATCTTAAGCAATGATCTTGCTTCATTGTGATATAATGAAACTTAGCGCCCCTACTTGTGGCTTTTAGAAAAGTAGAAAAGTGTGGCAGAACAATTTGATAAAAAAGTATGAATGTTTAATGCATAAATGTAGTTATTAAAATTGTTAAAAAGCTTTAAAAGACAAAACTTTATCAATAATTTACATTTAATTTCCAAATC
This sequence comes from Corydoras maculifer, assembly GCA_019802435.1. Taxonomy (NCBI): domain Eukaryota; kingdom Metazoa; phylum Chordata; class Actinopteri; order Siluriformes; family Callichthyidae; genus Corydoras; species Corydoras maculifer. The sequence goes on from JAFMOD010000441.1 coordinate 1,184,474, forward strand.
GTATTTTTTTTTTCCCTTGCTGTAAAATCTACCCCAGGCCAATGCTATTGTACAGCTATCACCCTGTCATACGTTTATCAATACACTCTCTTTTTAATGAATATCAAATTTTGCAAATAAATTATATTAGCCACATAGCCAAGTGGATCAATTAACAATACATCTTTTTAAGGTGTGCCTAATAAAAAGCTTAAGCCCAGTTTGTGCACCTGTTGTTGGTGCTATGACTTTGAGACCACTCTACATCAGGCAGAGGAAACCACACACACTTTCAGAGGAAGAAACTCTCACTGTTCTCAAAATGCACTTTAACAGTCATAGTCTGTGACCTAAGTCACGCTCATAAGCTGGTAAAATCTTTAGAATTTTCTGCATACATCTGACTAAAAATGTTCAAATCCTAAAAAGTGAGTGCAGGGAATCTAATCAAACAACTTAGAAAAAAATCAGCCTTGTTCATTTAGGTCTTGAAAGATAATTTATACAAAACATATATGTGAGTGGCAAAACTACATAAAATGTTGGCAAATAGGCTAAAGATGAAATTACTGTCAGGTTAAAGTAAGCGTCCTGTTTTTTTTAAAGAACAGAGATCTATCAAAGTCTGATCTTTACATCACATGTTTTGTGATAAATTGTATCATGGCACAAACAATGAAGATTTATGATGACCTGAAAAGAAGTTATTCATGTTTATCAGGCTGAAAAAGGTTACAAAACCTTTCTAAAAGTGTTTGTACTTCAGAAATACAGAATGTGTAAAGTTAAAGCTTACTCGAGACTATTATCAACCTTCCCAGAAGTGGTAGACCAACAAATATACGTTAGTGGTTTCTGTAGGGTCACAGAGAAACGAGTTGTAACTGCTAAGCAACTCAATGCCTTTTCAACATTGGTCAATGATAATGTTCATAAATCCACCACCATTAGAACACTAAACAACATGGTGAAAAATGAAAACTGCGATACTGGAAACATGTTTTTTTGGTGAATAAAATAATTTTGGTTTAAATGACAAATGTTATGTTTGGAGTAAAAAAAGCATTCAAGCATTAAAAGCTGCATCCAGTCTGTAAAACATAGAAATTGTAGTAATCAGGTGTAACATGTGTTGTTGCATCTGGGCCAGGACAGCCTTCCATCATTCATTCACCCATTTAATTAAAAAATAATTACAAATACGGTGGCTTAGTGGTTAGAACGTTCGCCTCTCAGCACTAGGAATTCCCGGTTCGAATCCCCATCTGGGTGAAGTTTTTATGTTCTACCCGTGTCCGCGTGGGTTTCCTCCAGGTTCTCCGGTTTCCTCCCACAGCCCAAAAGCATGGATCGAGTCAATTGAGTTCTCCAAATTTAATTAAAAAGTAATTACAAATACGGTGGCTTAGTGGTTAGAACGTTCGCCTCTCAGCACTAGGAATTCCTGGTTCGAATCCCCATCTGGGTGAAGTTTTCATGTTCTACCCGTGTCCGCGTGGGTTTCCTCCAGGTTCTCCGGTTTCCTCCCACAGCCCAAAAGCATGGATCAAGTCAATTGAGTTCTCCAAATTGCCCCATATAGACGGTGCCTGTTTGAGTGAGTGTGTGCCCAGCGATGGATTGGCGCCCTGTCCTGGGTGTATCTGCCCAGCGCCAGCGCCCGCGCCCGTACCGTTCCGCTTTATCCTATATTAGGGTCGCGGGGGGGGGGGTTCCCCATGCCCGTTTCGGGCGCTATGCAGATACACCCAGGACAGGGTGCCAAACCATCGCTGGGCATATATATATATGGGTGGCACGGTAGCTTAGTGGTTAGCACGTTCGCCTCTCTGCACTAGGGCTTCCCGGTCCGAATCCCAATCTGGGTGGAGTTTCCATGTTCTCCCCGTGTTCTCGTGGGTTTCCTCCGGGTTCTCCGGTTTCCTCCCACAGTCCAAAAACATGGATCAAGTCAATTGAGTTCTCCAAATTGCCCCACAAAGTGAGTGAGTGTGTGCCCAGCGATAGATTGGCGCCCTGTCCTGGGTGTATCTGCCCAGCGCCCGAAACGTTCTCCCCTGGATGGGCATGGGGAACCTCCCGCAACCCTAATATAGGATAAAGCAGAAGATAATGGATGGATGAATGGATATATATATATATATATATATATATATATATATATATATATATATATATATATATATATATACACACATGTGTGTGTGTGTGTGTGTGGGCGGCACGGTGGCGTAGTGGATAGCACGTTCTCAGCACTAGAGTTTCCATGTTCCTCCCACAGTCCAAAAACTGGTCAATTCCATCCATACATTATCTACCGCTTTATTCTTTATTAGGGTTGCGGGGGGGTTCCCCATGCCCGTCCAGGGGAGAACGTTTCGGGCGCTGGGCAGATACGCCCACGACAGGGCGCCAATCTATCGCTGGGCACACACTCACTCACTCACTCATTCACACTCTATATGGGGCACTATTTGGCAAACTCAATTGACTTGATCCATGTTTTTGGACTGTGGGAGGGAACTGGAGAACCCGGAAGAAACCCACGCGGACAAGGGGAGAACATGGAAACTCCACCCAGATTGGGATTCGAACCGGGAATCCCTAGCGCTGAGAGGCGAACGTGCTAACCACTAAGCCACCGTGCCGCCCGGATCAAGGTCAATTGAATTCTCCAAATTGCCCTATATAGAGTGTGTCTGTGTGAGTAAGTGTGTGCCCTGCGATAGTGTGCTTGTCCTGGGTGTATCTGCTCAGCGCCCGAAACGTTTTCCCTTGGATGGGCATGGGGAACCCCACCGCGGCCCTAGTAGAGGATAAAGCTGAAAATAATGGATAAATGGATACATGTATGTGTGTGTGTGTGTGTGTGTGTGTGTGTGTGTGTGTGTGTGGTATGATTATACCATATATACAGTGGGTTGCAAAAGTATTCATACCCCTTTTCCATATTTTGTCACATTACAACCACAAACATAAATATATTTCACTGGAATTTAATGTGAAAGACCAACACAAAGTGGTATACAATTGTGAAGTGGAATGAAAGTTATACATGAATCAACAATTTTTTTACAAATAAAAAACTGAAAAGTGCGATGTGCAAAATTATTCAGCCCCCCTGAGTCAATACTTTGTGGAACCACCTTTTGCTGCAATTACAGCTGCAAGTCTTTTAGG
>JAFMOD010000442.1:0-29718 GCA_019802435.1 Corydoras maculifer
AGATACAGAGACAGAGAGAGATACAGAGACAGATACAGAGACAGAGACAGAGAGCATGTTTCTCTGATTATGCGAGAGCTAAAGGAAATTCTATTAGAGCTCTTTATTTTTCAGCCCGTATTAAAGCTCTGTGATTCTAAAATCCTCCAGCTGTGAAGAAAAGCCATCAAATGAAATTCACACAGCTGATTTACCCCTGAACTCAGAACAGCTCAGAGAGAGGGTCAGTTTCAAAGGTAAATAATGAAAAGTGAGTATTAAAAAGAAACAGAAATCAGAAATGTCTCACATCAACGAGGAGCCAGTCGAGCGCGAGGTACTGAGGCAAGGAGTAATTAAATACAACCAACCCAGGCCTTCCATTAGAGAGAGAGAGAGAGAAAGCTACAGACCAACTGTAAGCAGGTTCAATGCAGAACTCATTGATCTGATGATGTTTTGATGACCGCTCGTCCTCCAGAACATGATGTTCACATGTGTGAGTTAATAGGGCCTCTGTCTGGTCAGGATGTATTTTGGTGAGACACTGTGGCCTTGCGCTGTTTTAAGACAGCTACAGGTCTTGTGCTTATATGAAGCGTGGGGAAGACGGTGGAGTGTTGAGGTTCCTACACTTTGCCCTTCATCAGCTTCATATCTCTTCAGAACAGACACCAACTACACTAACAGCAGTGGAAATGAAGGCTCGCCGCTCGATAAAAGATTCAATCTAATCCTCCTCGTATGTACACTACATCAAACAGAGTGCTTCAGGGAGGGGGAGGAACATCACACCACCACAGCAGCACCCTTCTGCTCTCACGCTCAAACTTCAGCCTGATTACAGCAATTTGAGGCACGAGAGTGGGTTTAGTTTGGCCGACCTCGCGCCGATAGATCCACTTTAGTGAAGAGAAAGAAGGGCATACTGGAGAGAATGGAGACTGAAATGAAGAGGGTGGATACGCCTCCCGCAGCTCCTCCAAACAGTTCAGAGAATAATCGCACACACTCGCCACCGAGTAGAAAGACATGTGTGACGCGAGGCGGCCGTTAGAGTTATTTAAAGAAAATGAGGGAGGATTTGAACAATCTGAAAAAGATGAGTGCAGCAGGAGTGAAGGATCCACACGGTCCAAAACACTCTGAAGCGTCTTCACAGGCAGCCAGGAAAACATTTCCATCCAACTGAGAGCCAAACACAGTCCCTCTACACCGGAGGAAATGTTTTCCCAACACAGATGTAATCAAACCATCTCTGGTCCGTTAACATCTCAGTGACCAGGGACGAGGAAGTAAGTGCTGGTAACATCACTGGACTCTTCAGTTCACCCGCTTCGTGTCGACAGTGAGAGCGACTGCTGAACCACATCGTTCTACAGATTCCTCATCTCAGGGTTACGGCTCAGGAATATTTACTGCAGCTCCAAAAAAAGAGCAAACTGAAAATATGAAAACGTAAGGAATCCTAAATGATTCCAACAATAAACTACACACACACACACACACACACACACACACACACACACACAGTTCAGAAGTGCTGAGGTCAGTGATTAAAGTACAGCTAAAGAACTTCAGTGAAATGATGAATACATGAACCGGAGTCTGTATTTACATGCTGTGATCTGTTGCCTGTTCTGAACCGACTTCACGTCACTTTATGTTTAAATGATTTATGTTTGCAGAGAACACTCACACTGACTGCTCACTGTGGGGTCTGCAGTGGGAATGCTGTGACACTCTGAGCAGGTGGAGCGCGGGTGGGTTTGGGTGATTCCACACTGAACTACAGACCTGAACAAAATTATTAACACACTGAACTAAACTTTTTTGAAAGAAAAAATAAAATAATCCAGTTTTTACTGCTGTTTAAACTCAGCTCTAAATTTGATGAACAGTGAGAAATACACCGGTACCAACACCAGAACCAACTGGTGTTTAATGTGGGAACAGGACCTGCTTGTTTGCTGGACAGCCCAACATTCAGGTCTTCACTCTGCTGGATGAAAGCATTAGGGCTGCCGGAACGAGGGTTTAGAACACAGCTTAGGTTTTCTGAGGTCTGAGGTAAAGAAATAAAACACAGCAGCTGCAGCTTTTTACAGAACTATATATAGAGTCGTAAATCACACAAAGCCAGGTCTGATACTTAGAGTGAGACGGGTGAGAGACCTGCACTCAGAACTGCTCTCTAACCTAAAAGTGCTCCTGCATTTTTAAGCAGCACTCAGTTTAAAAGCAAAAACCTTAAGAGCCGCAGACGCTGCAGAGAACAAAACTGCAGGAAAACGTAGCAGGACAAATAAAAAAAGTGTGTGTACTTTAGAAACTCTTCCTCTCTGAGGGGTGTGTGTGTGCAGGTGTAGGTTTTTCTGTCCAGAAGCTGCTGTTTCAGTGTGAATAATTAATTAGGCCACAGATCGGCAACTCATTAATTTAGCTGCCAGCTGAAGCAGCTAAGATTTATAGAGTCGTGCTTTTAATTGCAGATGATAAAAACTTGTTTACACACAGAATCCTTTTTGCTTCTGCGCTTAAAATGTTATTCCAGTACAGAACATTATTCATCCTGTCACTTCCTTTCAGACAGGAAGTGAACACAAACACAGGTGACCTTGCTGCACTTCCTGTATCTGTCATCAACCAGTAATTCAGTTATTAATATTCATTATGCTGATTTTAAATGACTCCCGCTCTCACAACCTTTACATTACAGAACAGAGCTGCTGCTGCTGCGCTTCTGCAGGACCACATTCAGACACAGGAGCCTTCTGCGAGAGTGATGAGATGGACGAGAGTGATGAGGCAGCATGCAGGTTGAAGGTGGCGGTGATTTAAAGCTTGTGTTAAGGAGTTTAAGCAGAACCTGTTACTATGACGGCATCACTACCAGCACCATCCCATCCAAAACAGTACCACATGAAGTTCCATAAAAAAAGGTTCTGATCAAGATAAGGACTAGAGCTAAGTCATGCTGTTCCTCCAGGTTCTGTAGCAGGTCCAACATGGTACCATGTTCTTCAGAATAGGTTTGTAATGAATTCAGTGTATTAGGGAACCACAAAGATCAAAAGATGGAGTTTCAATTACAAAAGACTACATGAGGAAAGCTGCTGCTCTGAAATAAAGTCATGTTCTCTAGATAACCAGAGGAACCATGTGAGGAAGCAGGTCCTTGAATCCTGGCTGTGAAGGTGGACCATTTCTCTCTGTAGAACACAGTACACACTGCAGTGTAGAGCCATCAGCGATCTGATTGGACGTGATTGGTGTGATCAGCACTAATAACGAGTAAATATTTTAATTTCCAGCTCCAGATGATGTTATGATGCCACTGATTATTAGAATAACGAGGAGCAGGCTGTTCTGATGTCCCAACCCCAGAGCGCGACACTCATGCGTGCGTGTGGCGATGGCGGCCATGTGACCGCTGTAATGATTTGTGATGTAAAGAAACAGGGAGGCTGAAGCTGGAATAAAATAAAGATTTATTACAGACACAAGAAGCAACCACTGAGAGTCTGAGGTGAGGGTGGGGTGTGTGGGCGGTTCTTTAACCCACCACTACAGTGTTGTCATCGGGAAATTCGTAAAATGGAACCTCCAGGTTTAGGGGGGCAGGCCCTTTGCGAATGCGGCCGGAGGCGTCGTAGTGCGAGCCGTGACACGGGCAGTAGTAGCCTCCAAACTCTCCAGCATTGGCGATGGGGACGCAGCCGAGGTGAGTACACACACCGATGACGACGACCCATGAGGGGTTGAGCACGCGGTCGCGGTCGTGCTGAGGGTCTCGCAGTTGAGACAGATCCACCTCCGCCTCTGTGGCAATCTCCTTCTCTGTGCGATGGCGGACGAACAGCGGTTTGCCCCTCCACTTGAACGTCATGTTCTTTCCTTCGGGGATGTCCGACAGCTTGATCTCAATCTTGCTGAGCGCCAGCACGTCAGCCGAGGCGCTCATGGATGACACAAATTGCGTGACTGCCGTCTTGGCAGCATACACACCCACGATGGCAGTAGAACCGGTGACCAGGTACGAGAATGCTCGTCTGGCATCGCCGCTCTCCTGAGATGACTTTTTCGGGTCCAAGACTTCAGGACGGCGATAGTCAGAAAAATCCGGGACTCGAATATCCGTGTGTGCAAACCGCACTCCTGCAGGAGCTGTGGACAGTCGACAGGTTTCATATTAACATAGAAAATAAACTGAGAAACATTTAACCCAAATCTGATCTTCATTCTGAAGTTTAGATAAAGCTCTGTTTACATCAGAACATCACCTCTGAAACCCGATGAAGCCTGTAGCTCAACAACCCAAATCCAGAACATCAGCTTCAACCTTCAACACTATTATTATTAATAATTCCTGATTGTTTACCACCTAACCTCAAGAAACACAACGAGAACCCTGAAGTTCAAGTCATTTGTTCATATTATTTATATAGTGCTTTAGTACATCACAAAACAGCTTTACAGTGTTATATGCCTTTAAAACCTCAAAGAGCAAGACCAGGCGATAGTGGCACGAAAAGAAAACGTGAGGACAAAGGCTCAGATAAGATATGACTTTATTTGTCCCATTATGCAGAAATTAAGGAATCAAGGAAGGTCCCATTCCCGATTCCACCAAGTACCTCAAGGTAAGGCACCTATCCTAACCTGCTCCCCGGGTTTGGTACTCAGGGTCCTGTGTCCTGAGAACACTGTGAGCAAAATACAGCAGCATCACTTTAAATGCACCGGGATAGGCTTCAGCACACACAGGGTGTCTGATCAGGAGAATAGGGTTTTAAACATGAAGACGTTGCCTGTAAAACAATTCAAAAGTTTCAGGAAAACAATGATTTTAAATATAATCCACTTTAAATGACGTCATAAAGTTCTTATTGCCATTTTCATGACAAAGGCGCACGCGCAGCAATCAGTCTGCGTAAAGGTGAGATTGATGTTAATTAAAGAGCATTTAATATGTTATAATTAAAGCACACTATTAACTCCATCACATCGATGTGCACTGTGCCGCTAATGACCTCTAATTAAGAGAAAGAAATGTTAGAAAATCCCGTGTCCTTGAGAAGTTAGCATGTTAACGCAAAGCCGGAAGAATCACAAACCGCAGCTATTTCAAAGCGCAGGGCACCTAAGTAGTGTGTGTGGGCTCGCTGTCTCATACAGAGAGGAGGGGCGCACTAATCAACGCGGCTGCATTTGGAACGCGGCCCAGACTCACCGCTCAGACTGGCGGACACCGTGGCCCCGGTTTTGGGACTCAGGCCGCTCAGAGACTCGCGGCAGAGGACCGGCTTCTTCACATCCAGCAGCCGCAGCCGCTCGGTCCTCACAGCGGCGCAGGGAGGCAGCCAGCCGGCGCGCAGCGGGCCGCACACCGCCGGGTGAACGGCCTGGAAGAAGGGCGACAGAGATCCGCTCCGCGCTACTGCCACACTCGCCATCATTGTTCGTCTCTGCGTCACCGGAGCTGGGCGTGGCTTCTTTACGTACGTCAATCTCCGTCATGACGCATGGACGCCTGACGTCACGCACAGGCGGCACGTTTGATTTCAGTTCCAGTTGAATTTATTTTCATTCATTCATTATCTGTCTCTTAATCATCTATTAGGATCACACACACACACACACACACACACACACACACACACACACACACACACACACATATACACACACACACACACATTGAATTTATTTTATTCATATATAATTTTTATTTGGGGCGGCACGGTGGCTTAGTGGTTAGCACGTTTGCCTCTCAGCGCTAGGGATTCCCGGTTCGAATCCCCATCTGGGTGGAGTTTCCATGTTCTCCCCGTGTCTGCGTGGGTTTCCTCCGGGTTTTCCGGTTTCCTCCCACAGTCCAAAAACATGGATCAAGTTAATTGAATTCTCCAAATTGCCCCGTTTATAGTGTGACTGTGTGAGTGAGTGTGTGCCCAGCGATGGATTGGCGCCCTGTCCTGGGTCTATCTGCCCAGCGCCCGAGATGTTCTCCCCTGGATGGGCATGGGGAACCCCACCACGACCCTAATAGAGGATAAGCGGGAGATAATGAATAATGAATGAATGAATTTTTATTTGTCTACAGAACGGAACTAAATCATTGTATTTATTGTTGATACAAGAAATGAATATTACATTTACATTTAGAGAACATTACAAGTCAGAAGTTATGGAGAAACCAACTATACTGTAAATGAATCAAACCTGATTGTTATTTGATGCTGCACCCCCCCCCCTTTTTTCCTTTTTTTTCCACAGCAGGTATTTGTTAAAGAGATGCGTCTTCATTAGTCTCTTAAAACTGCTTAGTGAATATAGCTGTCACTTCAGACTGATGTTCTGCTTTATTAATAAAAAGATCTAAATAAAAAATTAAACATGAACTGTTCCTCTGTATAAGGTTAACATATATCTGATTTTTAAAATGCTGTTGAAGTCAATAAATCGATAAAAGATTCAACTGTCTGTAAATCACTGCAACTTACAATCATTTAATCAGTAAATTCAAAGACACACTGTGATGGCATGATGTTATGTGATTAAAGATCTAAACACACATTTATTTAGAAATACAGTTATTCTAATTAGGGTCACATGTCAGTCATGTTCATACTGTGAGGTGAGAACACTAAACCAGGGCGGCACTGCGTCGTTCCGTTATAACGCTTTGAAATATTTTAATAAAGCATAAAAAATTAAGCTGAAATATTTATGATTTTTTAAAGAAATATATCTTAAAAATACAATTCCTGCAACATTTACTATACAGTTGAACAGAAAATGTGTGTAATTTAATCAGGTGCTCTCAGACAGCAGGAACATTAGTTTGTGCTCAGCATCACTGTGTAATTGATAAGAAGCTGAGTGTGACATATCTAAATAGAAATCTGAAGTAGCACCTCACAATAACACAGACACACACACACACACACACACAGAATAATACACCTAATAGCACATGCATGCAAACACACACACGTACCCTTATGGTGTTTTATTTTTGATTGTACAGTTAACACATAGTTCATTTCATATACAAATGTAAATGAGTTTTATTACTTACACTGTCAGAATGATGATGTAATAATCTCAATGCTGTTTTAATTAGAATCTATTACTCACACTCCAGATTTTTTAATCATCAGACTGAATATTTAAAGGTATCTTATTAAATCTGTCACTGGTCATCATTTTAAAAACATATTAAACATTAACCTTTAAACATCATATAAAATCTTTAAATATTTACATCTGAAATGTGGTAAGAAAATTTTACATCTAACACTAATATCACCAATGAACTGAGCTGAGCTTAGTGTTGAGGTGGGGTACCAGTGTAGAGGGGCAGTGCTGTGGGGATTATAGCAGTGATGTGGTGTAGCAGTCTGGCAGTGTGATTCAGTGACATGGTGGTGTAGCAGTGATGTGGGGTGGCTGTACTCTGAAGCTGAGGCTGTAGGATGTTAGACTGCAGAGCTGATGGATGAGAGGAAGTGAATTACGCGGAACATCGTTTATCAGTTTGTACAGATAGCAGAGAGTTGAATAAAGACTTCATGTTTCATGACAATGATAAATAAACCCTGACATGGTCACTGCACTGAGGCACGGTGTGTTCTGTTAATTATACAACATGCTCTCTGAACTAACAGCGATCGTAATAATCTGATTCAGTGTTATTAAAAAGGACACCTCATTGAGGATTAGCATATAAATGAATTCTTAACCTTAATAACTGTACAGTTACTCCAATCACCCCACCTCCCATCCTGATCACTGTCAGCATGCTCCCTAAAACCCAGTGAATTTAAGAGAGCTGTTCACAAAATGAAAACAATAAGATTTTTATAGAAATCCAAAGATTTGTATTCTTAGATTTAGAAAGGAAAACATGAGGTTTGTTCTAGAAGCTTCTCCACAGTAAGTAAGTGTCACAAGTAAGTAAGAGTCACACAGCAAAGTCAGATTGGAAGTCTGATTCAGAGTCACTGTGGTGCCGCACCGGTTTGAATTTATTACATTCCTCCTGCAGCGTGAAGAATCACAATCCCTCAGAATCCAAGACAGAATAAACGAACCGACATTCAGCAACGAGACGCCACAACACTGCAGAGTACAGACTACAAATCACAGAGTACTGAATACAGATGACAGATTAGAGAGTACAGAGTACAGGATACGAACCATGAAGCATCAACATGCAGCAGAATACTAATAATCTAACACACCAAAATAAGGATAATGAAAAGGTGCTGACAGACATTTGGTTGTATTTATTTGAAGTTTAGGTTTACAGTGAAAGCTCCTGTATGTAATTGAAACATTTTAACAGGTTTATTGGGTCCAGTTTTTTTAACAATGCCAATTGATCTGGAAATGTGTTTTAAACATTTCATAGTGAACTTTTATTTTAATGTCTGTCTGTCTTTGCTCGTTTATAAAAGAGAACTTAATTACCCTCTGCTCTGAGCTCAGCTTTTCATGTTCAGAGTTCAACTCCTCATAATAAAAGGTGTTCAGTTAAAGCTCCTCAGCATCACAGTATCAGCAGCCTCTCCATTAACAAACCTTCAGTTAAAAACTTATCATTTAAATGACTGTTCTATTAATAAAGATCCATTATAGTGTTCAAGAGCACTTCCTGTTTATATCTGATACAGTGCATCCCATCTTCATTATACACACACACACACACACACACACATAATAGAGTGAATCAGCTTGTGCGTGTTATAGTGTGTATATGTTTATATAGTGTATTAAATATGTGTGTGTGTGTGTGTGTGTGTGTGTGTATCCTCACGGTTGTCTCTCTGTTAATGTTGTTCATGGTTTATTCAGTTGAGGACACTGAGGCACAACCTCACGAGAAAAAGCTTTTAAACTTTATATATTATTCTGATTCTTATTCTGAAACATCAAACAGCCCTCTGATCGTATTATAATAACACTGACAGTTCTGTAGGGTTCTATGTTCTTGTGGTTCTGTGTTCTTGTTGTTCTATGTTCTTGTGGTTCTGTGTTCTTGTGGTTCTATCTTCTTGTTGTTCTATGTTCTTGTGGTTCTGTGTTCTTGTGATTCTGTGTTCTTGTGATTCTGTGTTCTTGTGATTCTGTGTTCTTGTGATTCTGTGTTCTTGTGGTTCTATCTTTTTGTTGTTCTATGTTCTTGTGGTTCTGTGTTCTTGTGGTTCTATCTTCTTGTTGTTCTATGTTCTTGTGGTTCTATGTTCTTGTGGTTCTGTGTTCTTGTGATTCTGTGTTCTTGTGGTTCTATGTTCTTGTGGTTCTATGTTCTTGTGGTTCTGTGTTCTTGTGATTCTGTGTTCTTGTGGTTCTATCTTCTTGTTGTTCTGTGTTCTTGTGATTCTGTGTTCTTGTGGTTCTATCTTCTTGTGGTTCTATGTTCTTGTGGTTCTATGTTCTTGTGGTTCTATGTTCTTGTGGTTCTGTGTTCTTGTGGTTCTGTGTTCTTGCGGTTCTGTGTTCTTGCGGTTCTATGTAATTTAGTCTTAGATTGGATTACTGTGCTGTACTTTCTGGATTCTCTGGTGAGAGATGATCACGCCATCTCTGTCCAACTCGACTGTCTGTCTGAAAAAAAGAGTTTCAAATCCTTTGACATAGTTGAAGGTGGCAATGTATAGAGATTATTGAAGAAAGATAAAAGACAGTGGAGTTAGCAGATCAAAGTTCAGAAGGCCAGAAAGGTTGGTGAGTTTAGTTTCACTCAACACTCCATACAGATCAGATATAAATATATACACACTGTCAAAACACTGATCTGATCTCAGCTTTCATTTCAGCTGATATTTTCCCAACATTCACCTGAATATTTGTACCCTAGTCTTCACCTGCACACCCTGCCAACATGTTCTGAATCCTCCAACAGCACACAGTAAACGTCATTCACTTCAGTCACAGGTACTATGTGCACATACAAATCTAGAACTAATTCTGTGTCATTTCTATTTGGCTCTTCAGGAAATTTAATAAATGGGTTTCATGTCCGAGTCTGGTTCCTTTCAGGTTTCTACTGAATGATCATCACCTTCATCACTCATGGTGGATTAGACCTTCATTAATGCAGAAGAATCACAAACTAGAACCTCACCACTCATCTGCACCACGACAAAACCGTCCACAGAAGAAAACATTTATCAAAACAGAATCATTATTCATTCATCATGTTCATGTTCTCACTTTTAGAAATAATTCTTATTTATGAGTAATAGATCTCACAGACCCTGAAGGTTCTGACATGCAGAAGTAAAGAGTGTTTTTAAACAAAGAAGGACCAGAAAAGTACATCTCATTAATAAAAAACTACTGACAAAGATAAAATAACTCCATCATCACAGGATCCAATCAGAGGAAGTAGTTCTGAACAGAAACACAGACATTTCTTTGTTAATACTTTCATCAGAATGTCCTTCTTTTGATCCGTTTAAAGGACAAATTTATGTCCTTATCAGATAATAAAGTCCCATAATTCCACTCTCCCAGTGAGCGCCGCAGGAGTGGGGGACACGCTGACGGATGAATAAAACCTCAGGCTCTAATAAAAGAAGGAATAAAAGCCCTGTGAGCAGCAGCAGAATAATGAGCACGGCTTTACTGCCGAAATAAACTCACCTCCTGTAATTGTGAGTTTGTGGTGCGTTTTGTAGCGAATGCAGGAAGTGATGCCTTACAGTAATTTGGATTCCTGATGAAAAATAAACCCAAAGAAAAGAATCCATTATTTTAAAGACTGAGTCTGAAAAGTAAACATTAAATACAGCAACGTTTAGATATGAACACCTACATTTATACACAATAGGCAAAAGTATTAGGACAAATGCACATTATACACTGAAGTCCTGAAATTATTCATACCCCTGATATTAAAATGACGTTTATTCAACCAGAAAGTTATAAGAGCATCTCTCAGAATATAAAAGATTCTGATTCATCATGAAATAAATCTCAGTTTTAGATGGCATGTCCAAAAAGAGGCATGTCCACAATTATTCTTTTACAAAGTGACAGTCTATGGGGAAACCCAAAGGTCCTATATAAGGTTTTAAACATCTCAACATTTGGAAGACAGCAGCTCTTTACAGGTCAGTTGTGGACAGTCCTGCTTAAGACAGGACAGAACACTGAGGATCTGCTGCTGCTCACAATCAGTTTACAAACACGTTCTGCACTGCGGAAAATCAAAGAGAACGTGAGGGAAAGCCAAAAGTAACAGGACCACCACCAAGGCCATCCTGGTGAATCTGGGCTCTGCCAAAAGTCTCAAGGAGGTCAGTCCAACGGACGCCGCACACTACTGGACAGCTTTAGGACAGCACTGCTTTAGAAGCCCACATGGCCTTTGCAAATTCTCATCCGTACAAAGAAGAAGACTTCTGATCTTGTTTTATGGTCAGATGAAACATAAATTGAATTGTTTGACCTCAATGATGTATCTGTCATTTGGTGTGAAAAAAGAAAATGCTTCAACCCTAAGAACTCCACCTCAGTGTCAAATTAATGGACTGTCCATGCAAAGTCCTGACCTGAAACCAATAAAAAATCTGTAGAGCAAGCTAAAGCTCAGAGTGATGGAGACGGAGAGCTCATCGCTAAAGACAAACGAGCAAAAAGCGCATCAAGTTGCAACCAGCTGCTCAGAAAGGAAAAGGTCAGATTACTGTAATCACCAAGATTTATAGAGCCCCAAATATATCAATTATATTGAGTAGAATTGTTTAGTTATGTTAATAAAATTTAAAAAAAAACACATTTTAGGTAAAATCTGGTGCGAACCAGAGCTACAGGGAGTGGGTACCTGCACGTGTAGCTCGTAATAAATTAGATATGTGGTCAGAAAAATCCAATGTTTTGTCAATAAAGCAATGTTCCTCATGTTCTCTAAAGAGGTTGAATACTTTATAAGACACATAAAGGCTCTTTTATAAACACCAGAACCTGTTCCACTCAATCACATCAGTTGATGACAGCTGGAGTGCAGACTGGTGCTGAAGCTGACACACACACGACATCACAAAGCAGACCGTCTGCAAGCTGATGACCTGGATGCTGCCGGCTCACGTCTCACACGGATTTACCCAACATGCATCTGTGAATATGCTTAACTGTATTTTCATCTGCTTAACCCCCCCCCCGGATCTGTGGCATGAGGCTGAATTTTTATCGTGTTTGCGGGTCAGACGGAGGTTAGCGCTCTCGCCCGAAGGTCTCTGGCTCCATTACTCTCTCTCTCTCCACCCCTCCGAAGAGTACACACCGCACCCGAGAACTGATTAAAAACACACAGCGCTCTGCAGCTGCAATCCAGAGCTCCAGAGTTCGTGCTGTTCCACAGTTCGTTCCATCAGAGAAGCTTTTACTCTCATCTCTGATATTATCTTCAGAATGCAGCTCGCTTTCTGCTCCGTCACTCATGACTCGGATCCCACACTGAACTGAAATATGACCAAAAACAGGCTCAGTGCCACAGCGCACACACATCATCTACAAACATAATGTAAAGGATTCAACAGTTTGGGGAAGGTCGTACCAGTGAAATGTTCATTCTGAGATGGGACTTCCACAGATACACTGACATCTTGTGAGAACACTGTAAACACCACTTATACACAAACCCTAACCCCTAACCCGCTAAAACTAATTCCTAACCCCTCATCCACTAATCCTAATCCGTAACTTCATATACAAACAACACCTTCACCAAACCCCTCATACATTATTCATTTCCGCTTATTCTCTATTAGGGTCGTGGTGGGGTTCCCCATGCCCATCCAGGGGAGAACGTCTCGGGTGCTGGGCAGATAGACCCAGGACAGGGCGCCAATCCATCGCTGGGCACACACTCACTCACACAGGCACACTCTATATGGGGCAATTTTGAGAATTCAATTAACTTGATCCATGTTTTTGGACTGTGGGAGGAAACCGGAGAACCCGGAGGAAACCCACGCAGACACGGGGAGAACATGGAAACTCCACCCAGATGGGGATTCGAACCGGGAATCCCCAGCGCTGAGAGGCGAACGTGCTAACCACTAAGCCACCGTGCCGCCTCCCCTCATACATTATAGAAAAAAATCATTGTATATAAATCATAAGAAACTTTTAGTGGAAAGCCATTGTGAGTATAACCATGAGGTTGATGCTGACGTTTATTCAAGTTCAAGTAGTTTATTTATTGAGTGCTTTTTATAATGGTACATCGTCACAAAGCAGCTTTACAGTTTTATAACACTTTGAACCCCGAAGAGCGAGACCAAGAGACAGCGGCAAGAAAAATCTCTCTGTTAATTATAATACACGCCTTGTTTTTTATAAATAACATCTTATTTAATCAGCCTATCGTCTAGATGCCCTATTCCTCCACCACCAGCGCGAATCAGAGCGCCACCAAGAGCTAATCGATTTTCTCTCACAGGCTAAAATTAGCTTCCCACAGTTTGAGTGCAGAACTGTTTAATTTCCTCAGAGTGTAGAGACGGATGAGAGAGGAGTGCGAGAGCTTAGTACTGACTGACACCTCGTCGTTCTGTCAAAAACACTTCATCCAATGAAAATAAAGTAAAGAAATATAACTCATAATCCTCATGCTCTTCATCAGGTGATGGCGTTACTGGCACATTTGACCCATTAGCATTGAGCTCTGTAATTTTGACGTCAAATGTCAATATCAATATGCATCGCTGATTTCCACCTGCAGACCCGTATTGATCAATCGATACAGAGCAACAGACATTAACCCTGCTGTTAGGGGCTGCGTCTCAAATCAATACAGCCTGATGGAACTCATGCACTTTACCCAGAGATGTGATCAGATAAATAAAGCGAGGGCACGGGGCTCAGTACGTCCAGCTGTAAACCAG
The DNA here is from genome assembly GCA_019802435.1 of Corydoras maculifer. Lineage (NCBI taxonomy): Eukaryota > Metazoa > Chordata > Actinopteri > Siluriformes > Callichthyidae > Corydoras > Corydoras maculifer. The sequence goes on from JAFMOD010000442.1 coordinate 13,884, forward strand.
CAGAGACACCGATCGTAGACATCTGATCAGCGGCGCCCTCTGCTTCATCATGGCCTTCTCTCTCCACACATTTATCACCACCAGTTAACATCTAAACCTGAGCTCTGATGTCAGAAAGGAGGACCTCGAGTCTGTCATCGAGGTTCAGACGTATTGAGATCAGAATTCTGTATGAGCTGCTGGAGTATGACCTCTTCAAACTCATCACAGAATAAATCACATCACAAAAAAGGACCTTCCCCAAACTGTTACCTTTAATCACATACTTGTGAATCTCAAAGATTCAGGCTACAATATTTTAAACAACAATTTACATTAATTAGCACATACATATTAAAAAAAACTAAAACTGGACAAATAAAATGACGTCAATTCTGAGAAAAACAGCAAAAGAATTGAACATTAAAGGTCGAATATGAATCAGCTGAGATGAAGGATGCTGATCCCTCATCAGTGAGATCCTCATTAAAGTCTTTAATTACCCCACTGCAGTGTAGCTCATCAAAGCCATGTGGAATACATAATATCAGCTTAATTAAATTAATTAAAAGTGATGTTGGGAGGTTTAAGTGTCACTCTGTATCTCCGTGAGGTTCTACATTAATGAGGAAATGGCCCAGGACTTAGTGAGATGTTCTCCATCTAATTACATTCATTCTGTTCCATCAGAGGAATAGCATGCAAAAGTTTATGCACCTCCGGCACATGTGAATTTTTAAGTGAGTAAACGTGAGCAAATCTCTAAAAGGAACAAAAGTCAAGATAAATCATTTTAACATAATACACAAACTCAGGGGATAGTTTCAGAATAAAATGAGAATGCTGTAAATATTTGAACACCTCAAGACATTTGTGCTTTCATGGGAGTTTTCTAAAGTTCATAGATCTTAATTAGCTTGTTAGCACTGTGGCAGAGTTATTTTTCAGTAAAAGTAGGTGATGCTTAAATAAAAACTGGCGTTCTTAAACCTGGATAAAGCCTCGCACCTCAAGCTCCTTGATAAAATACGTAAAGCACACAAAGCAGCAGAATAAACCAGTTTCTCGTTTTTCAGAACACTTTCTAATGACCTGAAAGTAAAAAAAAACAAACCTGCAGGTAGTTTAGCTAAAAAGATAAATCAACCCCTGCTTTGATTGTAAGAGCTGCAGGAAGTGCCATCATACTACAGAGAGGTGGCGCTCTGTTATTGTAGCAGCACCTGCATCCATCTTCATCATGTTCATTAAAAATCATTAGAGGCTTTAAAATTTAGAGGAACTTAAGAAGCCTGGAAACAAGCCATGTGGACTGATGAAGATAAAACACGCCTCGGACTGCAGCGTTTTAATAACATTTGGAGTCAAACTTGGTGTGGATGAGAGTGGAGCATCATGGTTCACCTCAAAACGAGGAGCAATCTGAGAGTTTTAACATGAACTTCAGAAACATCAGTAAACACGTTCAGAACCGGAGGCGTTTCACAAAGAAGAATCTAAAGTGCTACAAAGGGAGTTTTCTGAATACTGACTGCATTCGGAGTGTGTGAGAAGTGCTTCATGAATGATTTTTTAAATCTTACATTTATCAAATACATCCTATTAAATACTGAAGACATTTTAAAGTTTAAATACCTTTAAAAAATTATACCTCCTTTAAAAACTCACATGTACATGGGGAGAACATGCAAACTCTTGACAGGACGGATCTGATCTATGCTCAATGGAAATGCAGGAGTTTGTAGCTGTGAGGCGAGTGCTGCTGTTAAAGGTGGAGCACCTGATTCAGGTGGAGGTTTTCTGATGGATTTGATATCTTTATTGAGTTGGTTTATGATTTTTAAATAAAACACAACATTAAATTTCAGCTGCGTTTTCACTGCAAAGTTCGACTTCAGTTTGAGGTTTAGGGTTCAGTTTGGGGAGGAAGGATCGGCGATGGGGTGTCAGTGGAAGCAGATGTTCAGTTTACAAAGCATTTAACAGCTTTATGTAAATAAATGAATAAAAGTTTAATCAGTGTGTGTGTGTGTTTTGGAGTCACAGAGAGACAGAGTGAAATTACTTCTAATATTAGGAATATTTAATAATCTGAACTTGATAATCCAACTTCATGTAATTTCTGTAAAAGCTTCTAAACTCTAAAGGAGGCGCCGCTCTCTGCTCTCTGACCCACTGCTCACTGCGGCTAATTGCTATTAAAGATGAGGCGCTAACAAGTAATTAATTATCTGTCTGTTTTGATTAGATCAAAGACAAAGGCTTTGTACCACACATGTTGATTTTGTAGAAGAAACCATGGGACAGTGGCTGAGTAGCAGAACCCCTGTAAATGTTAGATGCACAGCTGGACGGGGCCGGGCCGGGCCGGGCCGGTGAGGTGGGGTGGGGTGGGGCTGGTCCGGGGAGAGACTGGGGCGGGGTGGAGCTCAAATCTCGGTGCCAAAGTTAGCGGTGCAATAAGTTACTACTGCTACACTAAACCTGGAAGTACTTTCTAGCTTCTTTGTAGTTCCACTGTCAGGCTGCTGATTTGGCCACGCCCACTATGTTGGTTCTGTGTTGGCAGGTTACACTGCCGTTACATTGTTGTGGAGAACTACAGGCCTTGATATAACAGGGCTGACCATAAGAACTTTAAACCTTCAAACCTCTTTGTTATAAATATTCCACTTTTCTATGGGATCCTGTCCAAAAGCCTTGGTTGGAGAAAAAGGTGGGGCAGTGTGTGTGTGTGTGTGTGTGTTGTGCACATGATACAGGTGTGTACCAAGGATGCCTGTTGCTTATTAATCAAACTACATCACACCTCACATTAACCTGAACTCTCGGTGCACAGAAGCATAATAAGCATTTCACCACTAGGGGGCCTACCTACAGACATTTCTGTACACAATGCATCATTCCTCCATCCCATAATTCCTGGTGCTCACATGTGAAGGCTCTGGTCTGAATCATCTAAAGCTAAGTGCACATGCTTTAAATAAATCTGTAAACATGAAGAACATTTTTAAAGAATTAAGGACAAAATAAACCTGATATAAACCTGAGACTGGATGGAGAACAGGGTCATTGTGTCTTCTGTGTGTCTTCTTTGGTCCCAAATCATTTCTCACGTTTGGTGCCCGGTCGCTTTTATAATGAAGAGTTTTAATCATTCAAACAATTTCAGCTCCTGCTGTAGAGTTCACCTGCACAGCGGGATGCTCAGCTCCCAGCAACATTATCACATTAAACCAAAGCCCGACCTTAAAGGAACTTAGGAATCCGTTACAAAAACACTACAACAAAAAATAATCCATAAATGCGTTTATTAAAAACAAAATCGCTAATAATCTGGATTTTTGAAACGTAATCTTGTCCGGTTTTTGAATGAACGCTGATCATGTTTCCGGTTTCTCTAACAATCGAATACCGCCGTCTAGTGGTCAAATTACAGAACGCAGTTTAAAAATATACCTGGAAAATAAAATTTCTTCTATATCTATACCATTATCTGGCGCAGCACAATAAGAACCACTGATTTAAGTTACAATTTGTGTGCGAGTTACATGTACTTTATTTTAAATACATTTACTAAAGCGTGAGGAAGGTTGACCCTGAAAGTTCTGAGAACGTAGAAACTTAGCAGTAGAAACCTCACCAATGTTTCACAGGTCATTTTATTGCCATGTTAGTACAATTAGGTGCATTTCATTTTTCTCAGGTGCATTAGCTTCGCTGACGTTAGTTTACGTTGGGGTCTGAACTTCAGTATTATACATCTAAGCATCTAAAATGTTTTTAGCCCTGACTGAATCATGGGACACTCAGGGTTATGCTGTGGCTTTCTCTGAACTAAAAATAATTTGTTCAACTGATGATCACTCCACTAACCTCCATCTGCTAACGACGCCACTTTGATTTCCCACTAATTAGAAGGTCTTTAAAAAAGAACAAAGAACCATGGATGGATTTATGAAAAACAAAATGGAATAAGAATTTCTCAGGATTTATTATAAGTGCTGTCACCAACAGTGAGATAAGAGTGGATCAGACGTCTCAGATTATAGTCTCGCTGGTGCTTCGGAGCTGCGGTGCTCATGAGGAGTTAAACATTTAACATCATTATTAAGATCAGAATTTATTAATGCTGCAATCAGATTGAATAATAAAACCTCGAGGGTTAACTAACAGTGAAGAACTCTGGAACTAAAACCTGAACCATTTTAAATTAGCCAGTTCCTAAAGAGAGGCAGAAAAAAGATTCTGATAATTCCCCATGCCCATCCCACCCAGGATATTAATGAAGAATCTTTTTTGTAGGAGATGTCGCAGTGGTCACTCAGCGATTTAAAGGTGAATGAATTCTCTGTGATTCTTGGGTGGGGTTCAGTTCTGATTCAGATCAGAGAATAATGTTCTGCTGTGAGTTTGTTAGATTTAAGATGTTCTTGCTAATTATAGAACAAATAAAATTACATTTTAAATAGCATGTGACGCTAAAATGTAACATGTAACCCCCCCCCCCAAAAAAAAATAAAAAATAATAATAATAATAATTAACCCCCCAGGTTTCAGGTACATCAGTCCATCAGTGAGTGGTGCTGAAGGTCGTACGCGTCTCCCTGAGGAAGCTGGCAGAGGGAAACCAGCGACGTTTTCTTCATCCGTCTCTGATGTTTTAATCATTCAGCAGCTTCTCGCTCTCACCCCTGATTTCCTTCAGATCAATGCGCCCTTTTAAGTGCACTCAGAGCGGAGGGTGGATCGATGTGCTCCTGTCATCACTCCAGATGATGAAATGGACAGCTTGCTGGTCTTTGTCATTTGAAACAATGTCATACATCTGTTCTTCCTATTTCTCAGAGAATCTAACATTTAGTTCTGTATTTATTGCTCTGGCAGAAAATACAACTACAAATCCTACACTGCTGCAGTGGGGCGGAGCCAAAGGCTTAAACCCCACCCCCATATCTCACCCAGTCCTCTTCACCTCATACCAACACCTCACCCACATATCCACACAGAGTTACAGATAATGAGGTATAGAGGAGCTCCATGTGTGATGATGATGATGATGATGATGATGATGTAAAAGCTCCAGAAAAAACACAAAATGAGGTGGGTTTAAACGTGAAGGATTTTATCAAACTGTAATATTTATGAAATCACTGCACCATGGTTTTATTGGAGAGTTTTCATTCTCTCTTCAGTCTGTTCTTTAGGACAATAAACTATTGTAAAAGGACATATGTACATAAATAAACTTTAACTTTTATTTATTCTGAAACACTAACATTCACTCCACTAACATCCCGCTGATTTATTTGAGTCATGGTCGGTCATTTCTGATGTGAACCTGAGCTTTGGGACACGCCTGTTTACTGGAACTGTTTTCTTTATGTGAGATTTATTCAGCCTTTAGGGAAAGTACAAAATTAAATTATTATTTATCTTCAGGAAGTGCTCTGCTCTTTCTAGGGCACTCTGTAGGGCACAACACTCTTTAAAGGTCGTTTCCTCAGAAATGTTCCTCTAAGACATCACTTTTAAGTGGATGGAGACCTGAAGCACACTAATAAAAGCAGAACCTCAGAGCCACGCTTCATTGATTTTCAGGTGATGTTTCAGGAAATTGATCCAAGACAAGAAGCTCAGAGAAAAAGAGAGAGAGACAGACAGAGAGAGAGAGAGAGAGAGAGAGAGAAACAGAGGGCGGGAATGCTATAGGGAACAGAGACAAGAAATTGAGAAATAACTGAACTGAAACAGAGTCACGAATAATGTAAGAGAGGAAGAAGGAGAGAGAGAGAGACAGAGAGAGAGAGAGAGAACAAATGCACACCTCTGTGTCCCCTAATAACCATATGATTAACGTGGTTCTGCTGGACGCCAAATCTCAGAGTTATAGCATTATATTTTTAAATTGGCCTCTCAGGAGAATCTGATAAATCAACACACAGGTCATTAAATAGCTCATTATCTCTCAATATGATTCATGGTTGAGCACCTGGAAAAAGAGAGAGAGAAGCAAAAGAGTAGAAACCAAACTACCCACAACAACCCCGAACCGACCAAACTACAGACAAGATTTGTAAAGTTCATCAAGTTCCTATAAAGCAACCGCCCTGATAATTCTGACATCATCAGTCCTGCACACTCACATGTACCTTCCTCCCTCACCTGGCTGTGGGCGTGTTAGCTGATGTACCAGCAGGTGGAGGTGCAGGTGGAGGTGACGTGTGTGATGGTGGTGTGGGGACGGTCCTGTGTGCTACTGACTGATGACCGTGATGACTGAGCCGTTTAGCTGAGATAGTGGTGCGCGAGCTGGCACGGGGTGAGACGGCTGGCAGCTGATTAAAGGGTACAAGAGCAAGTGAATATGCCAAGCTGTGGTGGGTGGAGGGTGAGGCCTGATGAGTAGTGGGGGGGTGGAAGTGGGTCCATGCTGTCCTGAGTTCACTGCATGAGAAGAGAAATGGTTCCAGAGCCGTGTTCTCTATAACATTAACATTCTTCTGTTTAATATGAGAATAATTTGGGTGCGCAAGCACACACATACACACGCACACACATACACACATACACACACACACACACACACACACACACACACACTCACGCGCACATCTTAAAGTCACTGGTTAGTTCCAAAGAGCCCTCGTGGCTGAGTAACCCTCAGGTTCTTCTCTACAGTTATAATGTTCAGTCTAATGCTGAACTGTTCAAACCTCATGACATCATAACACGTTCCTCTTACAAACATCTGTCATCTTACTTTGATACAGACCATAATAATCAAAGAATCCTAACTGTCATCAGTAATCTTGTTATTTTTTATTCTTTCCAAAGAAGCAAAGTGAGCTGTCTGTCTGATTCTGTCTCACATTCATTACTAAGGAAGTGATGTCACACAAAACACATCTCAGTCAACACACACCTCTATTTCATCCGGTTTAACCTGAGCAACCTAAGAGCCTCCACTCACCCCCTACTGCACACACGCGCACACACACACACACACACACACACACACACACAGGGCAGATACATGACTGTACTAACAGTGCCAGTCCAGTGTGTGGCAGCGCAGATACAGTTCTGCATCGAGGAAACAACCATCAATTAAACAATCATTAATAAACAAATTAAACTCGAAATATACTGATTCAGTATGAGACATGAGAAGTGTGTGTGTGTGAGTGTGAGTGTGTTATAAATTCTGATTCAGTGGTAAAAAGGATCAGGATGCAATGTGTGTTTTCATGTTTTTGTGTGTGATGTGTGTGTGGAATAAATCCTGGTTTAATGGTCGTATGCATCATGTTGCTCAGTGTGAGTCCTAATGCATCTCATTCTGCATTCATTTATTTGTGTTCGTTAGGAACAAAGGCAAGTTCTCTTCCTCTCGCTCCCTAATGGACAGATGGTTACCACGGCGACGCACATATGAAAAAGCAAAGAAACAAAAAGCCTGCACTCAGACTCCAACAGGAAGAGTATGGAATAAAGAAGAGATCCATCTGAACACAGAGTTCTCCACATCACACATCACATGAAACCCAGTCCATCAGAGATACCTGAGAGTATGTGTACCTGAGCTCAGAACCCACAGCCCTGTGGATCTACTGGATCCTGCACCATCGTTCTCCACGCGGTGGAACCCTGAAGCCGTGATGCTCATGGATGGAGTTTGTGTTTAAAAGCTTTAGCAGTGTGATATCTAATCAGAAAGAGATTAGATTCCAATCAGCTCTGCTGAAGACAAATTCACCTCAGAACCTGGAAGTTCTGCAGCACTCGTCATTCTCACTTCAGCACCCCCATTCATCTCACTCCTTCTTCCCTGCTCCATTTCCTGCTGACTGGTACAGTAATATTATTTACATTCTCAATGTTCTACTGCGCATCCCCCCCCCCACACACACACAGCAGCACTTATTTTATTAAAATCCCAGCGCTGACATAAGCACTCGCTTTTATTTATGCCTGCATTCAATAAATTACAGACGTTCTTCATGAACAGGGAAAAATAAATTCAGCATCTACAAGAGCAATTGGATTTAAGCCAACGAGCTCGTAACAGTGCAAACCAAACACCGCTGTTCCACCAAACACTCCTGATTACACCATCCAAACTGTAACGCTAACACACACACACACACACACACACGGAGGAGCTGAGATGCAGTAGGTGGTATATCGTAATGAACCTCAGAAACTAGAACTCAGATGATCAGAAGTGTCTTCCTTGCTCAGGGATCTTGTGGTGTGTTCTTTAACCCACTAAAGTTTAAACCCTGCTTCCCTTTAACATTTACATCTCTGTTATTTAAATCTGCTGTTTTCACATTTAGAAATTCTCTTTAAACTCTCTTTAATAATTTAAATTCGATGGATTCAGACTGAGACAGAAACACTACAAATGTAAAGAAATACATTGATTACTTACCAATACAAACCATTATTGATTACCATTAAAACGGAGAGTGAAGGTTCTGAAGCTGGTGTTCTCATGTCGTCAGATGGAAGCTTTACAGGATCAGAAACAGTTTAAGATCCTTGTGTTCTAGACAAACTGCTCACCATCTGAACCCAGATCAGCTGTAATCCTGCAGCAGGCTGTTGGGCTTTATTCATTAATGAATCTGATTGGCTGCTGCACTGTTACTCTGTAAACCTTGGTTTTGGGTTTTTAACTGCTGTTCAATTTGTGACTCTGTGAAATGACAATAAAGGCTCATTAATATTCATTTTGAGCGGTACGGTGGCTTAGTGGTTTAGCATGTTCTCCCCGTGTTTGCATGGGTTTCCCCTGGGTTTCCCGGTTTCCTCCCACAGTCCAAAAACATGCAACAAGTCAATTGAGTTCTCCAAATTGCCCGATATAGAGTGTGTATGCGTCCGTGTCTGTGTGAGTGAGTGTATTTGCCCAGCGCCCGAAACTTTCTTCCCTGGATGGGCATGGGGAACACCCCCCGCCCCCCGCGACCCTAATAGAGAACAAAGTGGAAGATAATGAATAAATAATATTCATTTTATCAGCAGTTTGGTGTTTACATTGTGATGACTCTTAACCTCTGCTCTGTTAACTGACCACAATATTAGAGTTTAAATGGAATATATTGTGAGTTTAAGTCTCGGTCTGTAAAGCCGACCGTACGAGCTGCAGATCCATCTGATGCAACATCAGCATTCACTTCCTGTCACGTTAAACTCTGAACTTTAGAGACGGAATGTTTTCATCAAAAACTGAAAATGTATTTGATTTAATGATCTTTGGGTGAAACACTAAACCCTTCCCCTCCATAGTAACACAGACTGAAATCCGATCATCATCATCATCAGGTCTTTATTATGTTTATCAACTCAATTCAGCAGAGCAGCTCATATAAAATCACTTCATTTTAAAATCACTGCACATGGCTTTACACACAGAGTGAGGACGAGGGAATGAGACTCACACACACACACACACACACACACACACACACACACACACACACACACACACAGCTGAGGAGTCAGTGCATTAACTTTAACAAACGGAACATTTAGGTGACAGTGCAAAAGAAACCCAAATTCAAAACTAACTAACTAACTAACTAACTAACTAACTAACTAACTAACTAACCCTGATCTAAACCTTAGTGTTCATTAAATCCTGAGTCTGTTCTCTTTTAAAAAATTTAACTCTAATAATTAATTAAGGTTTGGTGCAAATCATAAAACAATTAGTCTGTAGATGTGAACTGCTCGTCCAACGTCCTGGTTTAAATGAGCAGATAATAAAGAAAGTGGGCGGGGTCTGTGCATGCAGGTGGCTACTGTACGTGTTAATTTAAGTTGAGTTTAGTAATAAAGAATAAAATAAATAAATCTGCATAAGTGTGAGAGCATTAAAGTAAAATGCAGGAGACCTGCTTTATGTTTTATAACATTGACCACGTCAATTACAGGAATTACAGATGGGGTGGAGTTATGGGTGCTGGGGGCGGAGTTACTTCCTCTCAGTACAGGAAGGTCCCGAAGCTGTCCATGCCGTTGCGTCTGAATTGATTTCCGTGGATGGAGACGAACATCTCCTGACTTAGCAGGTTCTCATCACTCTTCATGGAGCCCACTTCCTTGGTGCGGCTTCTCTGGGCTCTGCATTTTCTCATTGATGTTGCCAGTAGCTCCCGTTTGATGACCTCATTTCCTGTCGTAATCTCAGTGGGAACAGCAGGGTGGTGAACATCAGCAGCAGGAGATCCACCTGCAGCCTTGACCTCCATTTTCAGATCAGATTCACACTCTTTCTCTACAGAAGTGTTTTCTGATATTGAGGCTCCACCTTCTGTAACTGATGCTCCAACCCCTGCATGCTCCTCCTCCAATTCAGGATCCACTGAAACTAAAGAGATAATGTGGTACAGTTCTCACATCATAACAACATGGCTGAGTACATAACACCCCACACACACCCCACACACACCCCCCACGGCAGACATGAACTACTACAAAACATGGGTGATGGGTGGGGTTTGTACCTGCATCATCTGGTTTAACCAGAATAACTCCGTATCCTGAATTATTATGAATGACATTATTAACCATCGTGATCTTGGGCTGAACATCCAGCTCATCTGCAAAGTCCTACACCCACACACACACACACACACACACCCACCCACACACATTTATTACATTATTTAAGGTTTATTCTTTTTAAAGTCTGAATGTATTTTGCAGAACTGAAATCAAACATTCATCTAAAACTCCGCCCACCTCACCTTAATGAGAACGCCATCTTTACAGTGATGGATACCATTACCCACCAAAGTGCACACACTGCCGGGGTAAATCTCCACTCCTGCCCCCTGCACACACACACACACACACACACACACACATTTAAAGTTGAACAGAGGTGTTATATAAAGACAAACACAGTGGTTTATAGTGTGTAGTGTAAGGAGAACCTTGGCACCATACAGATCACACATCTTCATCTCCAACTGAGCCGCTGTACGAACGATCACACCTGTACTCTCACACTGCAACACACAGTTCTCCATCTCACACACTCCCTGCCTCACACCTGCACACACACATACATGATTATTTTATATTCAGGGTCAGTAATGAAGCAAACTGAACACCGTCCCTCTCCAGTTCTCATACATGATCAGAGATGGCCCCTAACCTGTAGAGTGGTACAGTATAGTACACACTGCACACTTTATTATTTACACTGATGAGATCAGGACGGGTTTGGTTACAACATTCACACAGTAAATCACACCCCCATCTCCACCTGACACCATCACCCCATCACCCCCCCCTTTCTTCCACACTCCTCTTAGCATCAGATATTATGGATACACTCACACAGGATTCCCTCGATGGCGTCGTGTTGGATGAATTTCAGGTTGTAGATTTTAACCTCAGCACCGATCGACTCAACAAACGTGTCTCCTTTATTCTGTTTCTCAATCACGATCTCGTCAGGCAAACCATAACCTTCAAACAGCACAAGAACAACGTCAGGAGAAACCATCTCAGAGCAGCGTCTCAGAGCGGCAGCAGCGTCTCAGAGCGGCAGCAGCGTCTCAGAGCGGCAGCAGCGTCTCAGAGCTGCTCAGATTCAAACATCAGAACAAACTTCACCTTCCAGCACGATGGAGTCTGCAATACTGAGGGGCTTAGTGATGATGTAATGACCAGGGCACACCATGATGACATCACCTTCATAACACGATGCCACTGCTGCGAACGGGTCGGCGTGGAACTGGTACAGAAACAAAACGGTTTCACACACACACACACACACACACACACACACACACACACACACACACACCAAGATGAGGAGAAACACACAGTAGACTATATGTAGAGAGAGACAGATAGACAGTTCTACAGTGGCGGTGAGGTGAGACACCACTGTACCTGCAGCTGGAAGTCTCTTGCAGAGTAAAGTGGGAGGAGCTTATCGTTCATCAGGTTATGGAGCGACTGAACACTGATACAGGAGGAAACAATATGAACCGTTTTACTGCCGTCAGGACGACTTCCTTTAGAAGTGCTTGTGTGCTGAGTACAGTTCATCCTGTATCCCAACACGTACCTACACACACACACACACACACACACACACACACAGGGAGACAAAATGCAGCTGTAGCGTGTGATGCTGTGATGTTGACAATAGGGGGAGCCCTCTTGACTAAGTTATCTGCAGTATCTGCCCCTTTTAGTTTTGCTGCAGTAGTCAGTTATGCTAAAGTCACATGCTGCTCTGTGTTCTTACGTCATCACTACGTAATTACTGAGATCTAACGTCTCTAACTTCCGTATCTATTTCCTTTGAGGTTTCATCAGCTCCTGAACCATAAACCACCTACAGACTTTCATCTGCACTAAGGACACAACACTCCACACAACAGGGTGTGGTGAAGAGTTGAGAATTACAGAGAATGATGCAACATGAGGGGGAAGGACAACACCGCAATCAGAGATGGGTTCTGACCTGAGCAGCGGGTTCTCGATGATGCGCAGACGGCGCTGCAGCGTCTCCATCTGCTCGTACATGCGCAGACCCTCAACCATTGAAACATTATCCACTTCTGTCTCTGAATCGCTGCTCAGACCGTTCCTCAGTCGTGAGAACTCCCGAAACGTCTTAGTGCAACGCTGCAGAAGAGAGTGGTACTCCACCACCAACCCCCCGGGCACACGGTCCTCCAGGATATCATAGTACCTTTACACAGAAACACACACACTCTCTGTAAGAGTAGAGTTCAGATGTTCTCATCAATCAACTGATCAATCAGACTGTTGAAGCGATGTGACCCTGTGATCTGGTGCTTAAAGGACCGTCTGTTACTTCATGAGGACTGCTGGTCTTTAGAACTTAAGGTTCTCCTAAAAACATACATCACCTACTCATGACTAGAGACACGGGTCTGTAACGGATGCACACTGCCACCTGTTGGTCAAGCACTGACTACTACATGTTAATATAAAATTCTCTGAACAGATTCTGAAAATTAAGTACACCCCACATTCATACACCAGCTCACTGATGTTTATTTGAGTGCAACATCTAAAAGAGAACATGCAAATGAACGCCAATAAATCTCCTGTAGAACATTAGGGATGGTACAAATGGATGAATCTTTATTAAAGCAGGGTTTTGAGTTTCAGTCTGCAGGATTGTTGAATGCTGCACTCAAAATCAACGTGACAAAAATAATAAAATAAAAAAAAATCCACTGAGCCACCGCACTCTGACCAATCAACACCCTGCAAGGAACCTTCAGATAACTGCCTACAACTTTTAAGGAACAGTTTGGGGAAGGCCCTCTCTGTTCTATCTCTAAGTCATAAAATAATGAACTGATCCACAGAATGAGACCGCGTACAGAATACAGAATCAATAAGGTGTTTGCTGCCACCTGGTGGTTAAGATCTGTTCATACAGGTCATTTTTGATTTTAACTTACAGTCGCAAGCGAGGTTCCACACACCGAACAAAGTAATCAAACTCATCATCCTCATCTTCTTCATCCCACTGCCTCCATATATGTTTATAGAAAAACCTGCAGAACCAAAGGACACCAAGTGGAACAATTAATCTGATCAGATCATTTAGATAATCAAAAACAGGAACAAGGCGGCACGGTGGCTTAGTGGTCAGCACGTTCGCCTCTCAGCGCTAGGGATTCCCGGTTCGAATCCCCATCTGAGTGGAGTTTCCATGTTCTCCCCGTGTCCGCGTGGGTTTCCTCCGGGTTCACCGGTTTCCTCCCACAGTCCAAAAACATGGATCAAGTTAATTGAATTCTCAAAAATTGCCCCCTGTAGAGTGTGTCTGTGTGAGTGAGTGTGTGCCCAGCGATGGATTGGCGCCCTGTCCTGGGTGTATCTGCCCAGCGCCCGAGACGTTCTCCCCTGGATGGGCATGGGGAACCCCACCGCGACCCTAATAGAGGATAAGCGGGAGATAATGAATGAATGAATGAAAAACAGGAACTATATAGAACCATGTGGGCAAAGTGCACTGAATAAGATTAGTTTTAGTTCTGGATTAGGGTTATATGAGGGATTAACTTCATTCTGTAGCCCTCATTACGTCTGTATCGGTCTTCCTTCTTTAAGAATGAGCGCTACATTAAAAGTAATGTAACTGCACAACAACAAAACACTCAAAGCACATTGTGGTTCAGAGGAACCGGTGATGAAAAGGAGAAACAAACGAAGAAGAAAATAGTTAATGTTCTAAACAGATTCATTAAAAACCTTATCTGTTCCGGTCAGACCCAGAATGATAAAGATGGAAATAATGAGGACCACAAACTGTCTGTGATCTAAAGTCCAGGTCCAAAGGTGAACCAACAAAAGGAAAAAGCAGGGAGATACAGACGTGCAGACAGAGACAGACGGGTGTACCTGAGGTGCTCCAGTGCTAGAGCAGTTTGATCAAATTCTCCAGATTCATCAAAAACTACCAGAAGTTCCTGCAGAGGAACTTTATTCAGCGTAGCTTCCAGTAAGGTTCTGATGGATTCATCTGTCAGATCACATCCTCGAACCTCACACTGCAGAGGAACCACCAATTCCACCAGCACCTTCAGCTGCTTAAAGTCTACATCCACCACCTGCAGCCATCATCCATCCACAAACACAGATTTCTCCATGTGATATTGCAAGACTTTATAACCGATCCACACAGTGACCATAACTGTTCCACATCGCACTGACCAATCATATCCCCTTTTGTTCTAACCTGGTCATTTCAGTCCCAGTGAAGACGTTTCTATGGTACCCACTTTCTTTTCTGCAGTAATCTGGATGATTCTGATTGGTTGAAGCTGCTGCATGGTTAACGTCGTTCTGTATGAATAGACCGCAGCTGCGTTTGTTCTGATTGATTTATTTTATTTATTGTATGTATTAATGACGCTCTTGTTTGTGTGTGTGTGTGTGTGTGTGTGTGTGTGTGTGTGTGTGTGTGTGTGTGTGTGTGAACTTGCTGCATGGTTAACGTTGTTCTTTCCGGCGAACGCAGACCGAAACCTAAGACTTGTTTTAACAGTGAACAGTAAATATTTGATTAATAATAATCATTATTGATTTCATTCATGAGTGAGTATTAATCAATTAACTATTGAAAGCAAAACGCAGATCCATGTCTCCATACTGAGGAACATCAGGGTGGAGGTTTTGGTGGGGGTTTAAAATAAGACTTACCTCCACCAGCACATCGAACACCTCAGTGTGCCACACAGCGCGCCAGTCACATGCTTCCACCACCTTCTCCAAATAATCAGCCATAAAGCTCCTGACCTCCGATGGTTTACAGTCACCTACAACCAAACATCACAGTAACCACCACCTCCACCTCCATGAGTGAAAATACAAATACAGTGTGTTGATGACATGGTGGCAAGCGCGCGTGTGTGTGTGTGTGTGTGTGTGTGTGTGCCCCTGATTGAAATGGATGAACTTGTGAGTCTAGACGTTGGTGTGAACTCAGTTGGTGGAGCAGTGCATGCTGAGTAAGGTGGATGCATCATGTCCATTACCGAGAATGTAATCCTGATACGCTTTAAACCTCTCATAGAAAACCAGCTGACTCGTCTGAAAGACAGCTGGTAATCCTCCATCTCCAATTGGCTCCGCCCGCTGGAGCAGGGTACATGCTGGAGCATCAGTGGACACATTATCTGTACCACTGTCATCATCTTCATCCTCCTCCTCCTCCTCCTCATCATCATCATCACTGCTGTGTTCATCTTTAACTGGAAAGAGTTCTGAAAAGTAAACATTTGGTTTTATTTTCCCTGATCCCCATCTCACCCTCACCACCTCCACCCTGATCCCC
>JAFMOD010000442.1:32912-44032 GCA_019802435.1 Corydoras maculifer
GTGAGTGTGTGTCTGTCTGTGAGTGTGTGTCTGTCTGTGAGTGTGTGTGTCTGTCTATGAGTGTGTGTCTGTCTGTGAGTGTGTGGGGGGTGTTGGTGAGGATAATGATGGTCAGGTTGTTTTATTATTAATTATTCATGTATTATGTTGTATAATATTGATGTATCATTATTAATAATTTTTTTGCAGTCTGGCTCTGAGAAGGCTGCAGAGGTTTTCAGCAGGGCGTTTCTGAGGAGCAGCGTTCCTGAACTGAGAGGTCAGACTGATGAGGACCTTCTTCAGAGGAAAGCCGTTATTCTGGAATACTCTCGAGAGAAGAGGGAGAAGAAGAAAGGAAAGAGAACAAAGGCTAAAGGACTGAACGCCAAGGAGAAGCGGCAGCTGAAGGTCTTTCAGCTCAAAGCAGAACATCAGCGGTGTGTAATGGTGTGTGTGTGTGTGTTATGGTTCCAGGTGTGAGGTGTCCGTCTTCTGATGCGGTGATGTTAATATCCACAGGTTTGAGCTCTTCCTTCCTTTGCATCACTTATGGAAGCAGTACATCACTGACCTCTGTAACGGCCTGAAACCTGACAGGTACACACCCCCAGACATCCTGTTCCTTCATCCAGACCCAAATCACTCATACTGTCCCACGTCCCTGAGCACTGAAAGGAAAGTGTGTGTGTGTGTGTGTGTGTGTGTGTGTGTATGTGTGTGTTTCTGGGGTTTCAGTAATCCACAGATGATTCAGCAGAAACTTTTGAAGGCAGATTTTCATGGTGCCATTCTAACAGGTGTGTGTGTGTGTGTGTGTTCATGTCTTTATGTAATAATGTATATTTAGTGATTATCTCTGATGTTTATAATGAGTAATAAATGATGAAGTATGATCCCATGGTCTTAGTAACATTATGACATCACTACTCTCCCCTCAGTCGTTCGGTCTCGATGTCCGTCGTATGTGGGAGCCAGTGGGATCCTGGTGCAGGAACTTAAACATGTATTTAAGCTGATTGGTGAAGACGACAGACTAAAGAGTAAGCTTCTGCTTTGATTTATATAATTATAATATTTAATAGAGTTTGTGATCACATGACTTTAACATCAGCACTGATCAGCTTCAGTGAGAGAATAGAATCACATGCTGTAACTTAACTAACAATTATAACTAGATGTTTTTATTAAAATAGTTATGTAAAGAAATATAATTTCTCCCCATAGCAATTCCAAAGAAGAACAGTGTGTTCAGAGTGGAGGTGGGAGATTTTGTCACTCATATTTACGGCAGCAGGTTCGAACTGCGCTCCAGTGAACGATCAGCAAAGAAATTTAAAAGCAAAGGCAGCATCGATCTGTAACAGTCCTCAGATGCAGTATCCTCACAGAGCTGAGGTGGCGCTGTGGAGCTCTTCGCCTCATCCAGTCTCTTCTTTATGCTTCTGAACTGAATCGTGGACAGGACGCTGTTCATCCAGACTTTTATAAATGACTCCTGCTGACTGCCAGGTGTACTTAACCGAGGGGAAGTGAGTGAATAAAAATGTTGTGTTCATGTTTTTGACCAGCAGGTGGTGCCAGTGTTGATGCTTCATTAAATGACAGTTCTATGTGCTTCCTGTGGTTGCTCGTCTCCATGACGTTTTTAATGGTAAGCTTTCCCTGATGGTTTTAGTGATGCCGTAATTAATCAGAATTCTCACTGATCATTCTGGAGAACGTCCTGCTGTTCCTCAGGTCTGATGTTCATTAATGATCATATTCAGGGAGACAGCAGTAACATCTGGGTTTGGATTTTCATTGAAACTGGATCCTTTAAGGCAGAATATTCTCAGATATTTTTCTGGATCAGATCTTGTAGTGTTAATGTTGATGTGCTGAAGGAACCGTACTGCTGGTTTCAGTGTACGGAACCTGAGCATGTCTGCAGAATTACATCGAATCTAAATGGAGCCTAAACTAAAGAAGAACCAAAGGACATTATTCGAGCTGGTTCTGACCTTTCTGAGGACAACACTGCGTTCTTTGCTTCTTCACATTTCATGCCATCGAAAACACAGCGAAGGCTTTCCTCTCATTTACACTAACTGCAGGTTAAATTAAATAAGTTTAGATGTTGATGAAGGTTCTTAATCTGCGATGGATTAGTTCTTTAATTATTTTTTAATTCTTCTCCATCCGTGTCCAGAGATACAGTACACAGGAGATTCAGATTTGTCTCATTCGCTTCTGTTGCTCCAGTAACATCAGACCAACTCTGTGATGATGAGATTGGACTCTGTGACTTTATAATTTACAGGTTTCATCAGAGGACAATGTTCCTAAAATGTCTGATAATTAATTAAATAAATTGAAAGAAGCTTTCTGTTTGAAGGGTCTTCGTGGTTTCTGTGTGAGATTTTAACAGAGTGAGGACTAACTCATCAGTCCAGTTCCTCTGATAATACAAACGAGCAGAGATGAAGACAAATATAATATGTGAAATGTTTCAGAAACAAAATTTCTACTGTAATCAGAACTCTGACTCTCAGAAATAACCTCACAGATTCTGGGACCTCACAGATTCATGGGGAACCCCCCCGCCCCGACCCTAATAGAGGATAAAGTGGGAGATAATGAATGAATGTTAATATTCTTATAGCTGATATATTTCAGGGAGAATGCTTATGTTATAGTTATGATGTCACTTGACTGATTAGTTCAGTTTTCCTGTTATAATATTAACGGTGAAACAGATGTCACTGATCAGAATAAAAACTCATCAGTAAGGCCTCATTTAGAAGAAAATTAAAGTTTATGTATATATGTTTGAACCTGATTCTTCAGCCAGTGTTTCATCTCCATGCAAATTAGAAAGAAAGCGTGGAACCAACACTGCGCATTATTTCTACACTTTAAACTATTTTTACTGACAGTTTTAGATATTTATCTTATGACTCTGGTTTACACACACACACACACACGGTTTTCTCAACATTTTTATCTAGGTTTCATTATGGATCAGAAGATGAAGGACATAATGCATCTGAACCGTGAACTGTAAGATGAGAGCAGCATTTAAAGGTTCAGTAATGGGAGGTGCCGTGGTTGGTGGAGCTGCTGCTGTTGGGGAGCTCCTGCTCCTGCAAGTCTCTCTCTTTCTTTAACTAGGTGGAGTAGCTGGAGGTTTGCTGGACTGGATGACGAGTGGTGAGTTCCAGTCAGTTCGTCAGATCCTGATGGAGCTAACCCCTGAGGAGAAGATGAGGGGATGCTCTGCTGTGCAGCAGGTTCTGGGTTCTCTGCAGTGGAGTGATCTCAATCAGCTAAAGTTTGGGACAATAACTCTTTGACACAAAACGTGAGGTCCACCGTCCAGGACTACATCTCTTCCAACCTCGGAGCCATGGTGAAGTACGGAGACTGATCCTGGAACAGCAGCAGCTCTGTGTTATCATTAAACATGTGATTTAGCAAATCAATAAACTTTAGGTTCATGTAAAATCATGTTTTTGTAATATCCTGAACAGCTTTCACCGCTGCGGTCACATTCAGCACGTGGTTGGAACTCAGCGCTGACGCAGGCTTTAAGTTAATAAATTCTTTTTTTATGACATTTATTCATTATTCTGGTGCTTTGTTGTGAATGGCATGGTGGGTTAGTGGTTAGCATGTTCTCCTCTCAGCACTGATCTGGTTAGAGTGGAGTGTCCATGTTCCCTCTGTGGCCGTGTGGGTTCTCCAGTTTTCTCCCACAGTCCAAAAACATCAGATTATTCTGGTGCTGTGTTGGTAATCTGTGTTTTCTCATTTTAGTTTTATTGTCTTTTAGACCAGCCTTAGGTGTGTGTGTGTGTGTGTGTGTGTGTGTGTGTGTGTGTGTGTGTGTGTGTGTGTGTGTTATACATTGTAAACAAGTGACAGGTGAACAGTGACAGAAACCAGGAAACATCACAGTTATGTAACTTGAACATGATAACCTAAATAATCTGAATTACACTGTGTGTGTGTGTGTGTGTGTGTGTGTAGATAATAATTTCTTTGTTTTTTGTGTCTGTATTTTCATCATTTGTTTTCAGTAGAATGTTCAGAAGCTGAAACAAGAAAAATCACAATGTCCAGATATTAAAAATCAGATTTAATAAAGTTCAGGATTTATAATCCAGCAGTGAAGCTGCTTCCTACTGAATTGTGCTGTTTTTTTATCTGTAAGTTGCTTTGAATAAAAGTATCTGCTGGATGTAACTGGGCTTTGTGTTTTTCATCTTTTATATTTTAAAATATTTTAATGTTGTTAATTCAAAGATAATTAAAAGGTGAACGTTGGTTCTTTGTAGTTAATCTGATCTCACATCAGCGGGAACTGAGACCATGTTTATTAATATTCTCTCATTTAACCATCACAGCTTTACATTTACTTCTTTGATATATATGTGTTATATTCATTAATATAAAACCCTTTAACTCAGAACACTGTGATGAGATAAATATCAAAATAAAAATAGAGATGAGTTTTTCCTGAAAAACCACACAGACGGGTTCCTCACTGCCAAGAACCTCCAGAGACGGAAAACCCGCACCAAAAAAACCACAGACCACAAACTACAGACAGACAAAGACTTTGATTATTATTATCATCACATTTGAAATGTTAACATCCTTTATCTTTCTAATTTGGTCCAACTGTAATTCATCATTACAGAGATCAATCTGGAGTCAGGTTTTAATTAATGACTGATCGTATGGATTCCTAATGGAAGGAGAACCTCATGGAACTGGTGTTTCCCATCAAACACATCCTCCTCCTGATGGGATGCTGTTCTGAGATCAGCTTAAAACACATAAGGAAATACACACACACACTTTTCATCCATTCATCCATTATCTTCTGCTTTACCTCGATTAGGGTCGTGGGGGGGGGTCCTCATTCCCAACCAGGGGAGAACGTTTCAGGCGCTGGGCAGAAACACCCAGGACAGGACACCAATCTCACAAACACACTCTATATGGGGCAATTTGGAGAATTCAATTGACCTTGATCCATGTTTTTTACTGTGGAAGGAAACTGGAGAACCCGGAGGAAACCTATGCAGACATTGGGTTTGCTAACTCCACCCAGAGTGGGATTCAAACCAAGAATCCCTAGCACTGTGAGGAGAACATGCCAATCACTAAGCCACTGTGATATAAATATATGTATATTTTGCTTGTTTATCATTAATTTGTGTTAAATAACTTTATTTTTCTTGTCTGTGATGTGAACCCTGATTAATAGATGTTCAGGTAACAGCTGCAGATGTTTCCAGCTGCTGATGTCAAAATGGACAGAATATTTATTTATTCATTCATATCACAAGTTTAATGAAATGTAAAAATGCTGAGTCTGAACTCATTAATGAACTCATTAATGTTGAATGATTTTATTTTAGTTTACATCACATGGGATTCCTGTCATTAATAACAGTAAGAAATAACTGAGTGCTTCCTGACCGAAGATGTGGAAATCCCCAAGTACCAGGAAGAAGGTGCGACAGGGTTATAAAGGAGAGAGAGACTGTTTAGACACACTGCTTACGAACACACACCATCACACACACACACACCGTCACACACACCGTACACACACACCGTACACACTCTCTGAGGATCTACGTGCTGATCATACACTCCTGATCCACTCTGCACCGTCAGGTATAAATCTGATTTATTTCTCTCTTTTATTCTGAAGAACACAGAACTCTACATGTTCTTCACCTGTTTCAAATAAAGATTCAATAATTTATATTTATTTGATTACATGTTATTTATGTCGTTAAGTTTCATAGTTGATTGAGTTCTTTAATAATCTTTTAATAAAAGTATTTATTAAGACGGCGGCACGGTGGCTTAGTGGTTGGCACGTTCGCCTCTCAGCACTAGGGACTCCCGGTTCGAATCCCCGTCTGGGTGGAGTTTCCATGTTCTCCCTGTGTCTCCGGGTTCTCCGGTTTCCTCCCACAGTCCAAAAACATGGAACAAGTTAATTGAATTCTCAAAATTGCCCCCTATATAGAGTGTGTGTGTGAGTGAGTGTCTGCCCAGCGATGGATTGGCGCCCTGTCCTGGGTCTATCTGCCCAGCGCCCGGGACGTTCTCCCCTGGATGGGCATGGGGAACCCCACTGCGACCCTAATAGAGGATAAGCGGGAGATAATGAATGAATGAATAATTATTAAGACATAACGGTGAGCATGAGCAGAATTATGGAAACAAGTCTGTGAACGTCTTGTGATCTCAGGTTCACTCATGGCCAAGTTAACGGTGAACCAAGAGCGTGTGCTGGCTGTGCAGAACTCCTTCTATCCCGGAGGAAAGTGTCTGCTGGCTCCAGGACGCATCCTGATCGGAGAAGGCCGTCTGCTGAAGCAGTGCAGGAAACGTGTGAAGCCCAAAGTCTTTTTCCTGTTTAATGACATCCTGGTGTACGGCAGCATTGTGCTCAAGGGTCGATGGAACAACCACCAGCAGATCCTGCGTTTGGAGGAGGTGGAGCAGGAGGACATTGAGGATGGAGAGGTCATGAAGAACCAGTGGATTATACGCACACCCCACAAGTCCTTCTTCGTCTCAGCAGAATCTCCTGAGGAGAAACGAGCCTGGATGGAGCACGTGGAGCGCTGCCGTGCCGAGCGCCTCGGTCGTCTGGGTTACACCCCCCGGGTGAAGAGTGCCTGCATTTGGGTTCCTGACATCGCCTCAGATCGTTGCATGCGCTGCTCCAGAACCTTCTCTGTTGCTCAGAGAAAGCATCACTGCCGAAACTGTGGCTTCGTCGTGTGTAACTCCTGCTCTAAGGAGCGCGCCATCCTTAGACACATCTCCCCCAAACACGTCCGCGTCTGCAGCTGGTGCACCCACGTCCTGCCCTCAGAGGACCTACGCAGAGCAAACCAGAAGGCCAGCTCGCTGGAGGTTCCTGAGTATGAAGGTTCCAGTGATGAGGAGCTGGAGAGTTCCACACCGGCTCGGCGTGATGAAGACAGCATCTCACTCTACTGCTACTTCCATCCTGAACAATTCAAACCCCACGTGGAGGAACGTTAAAAAGAAGTGCACTCACCTGTGCTCACGCTACTCTACTTACACACTTTCTAACCAAAAGAATGTGTCCATGGTGTATTTTAGTGTTCATGTTTTATCTATGATGAGAATGATATTTTGCACATATTTATTGTTAATGTATCTGATGTCTTCTTGGTAGCACATGACGAGATTCTGGTTTAGAAAACTTATTTGAGGAACTGGCTCAGTTTCCACAACAACATGATTTCAAAATCTCACATAAGAGCTCCTGGGTTCCTGATTTGGGTGTTTCCAGCTCTTTAACTGGCTTTCATTCAAATGTGTCCTCAGGAGCTTAACCTCCTGAATGAACCTGCAGAACAGGATGAAGATCCAGGCTGCATTCTCATGATCAACAACACAAATCACCTTCTGAACTTCTGAACCTACATCATAAGAATGGTGAATGCATTAGTGTAAGATTAATGAGCAGAGTGAAATGTGTAGTAATTACACAGTGACGATCAGATATTCAGACGGTGCTGCAGGAACTAAAACACTTCATCAAAAGACCTTGAAACTCTCTTGTCTGAATGTATTGCTGTTCTGCATCTATTATTATTCTGCACTTTATTCCTAAAAACGACAAATAAAAATCCAACACAAAGTCTCTAAACTCGTTCTCATCACCTTCACTTCACAACATTCAGAGT
Source organism: Corydoras maculifer (assembly GCA_019802435.1). Taxonomy (NCBI): domain Eukaryota; kingdom Metazoa; phylum Chordata; class Actinopteri; order Siluriformes; family Callichthyidae; genus Corydoras; species Corydoras maculifer. The sequence goes on from JAFMOD010000442.1 coordinate 40,628, forward strand.
GAAAGATAAACCGAAATTATACGTCCTCACATTTTAATATCACATTCCACAGCGTGGCACGGTGGCTTAGTGGTTTAGCATGTTCTCCTCTCAGCGCTCAGGATTCCCGGTTCGAATCCCCATCTGGGTGGAGTTTCCATGTTCTCCCCGTGTCTGTGTGGGTTTCCTTCGGGTTCTCCGGTTTCCTCCCACAGTCCAAAAATATGGATTAAGGTCAATTGAATTCTCCAAATTGCCCCTATAGAGTGTGTGTGTGTGAGTGAGTGTGTGTCCAGCGATGGATTGGCGCCCTGTCCTGGGTCTATCTGCCCAGCGCCTGAGACGTTCTCCCCTGGATGGGCATGGGGAAGCCCCCCCGCGACCCAAATAGAGGATAAAGCGGGAGATAATGAATGAATGAATTCCACAGCGTGGCGGTCTGAAGGTTAGCACTCTCACTCCTCTCTGTCTGCATCAGTCTGAATGGGATTCAAACAGATCAACCTGAAAATGCACCAGTTACACCGAATAAACACTGCACACTAAACACTGAGATCAGATCACAGATCCTCTTATTAAAGAACTCACCTTTATAAAAAATAAAAGTTATGTTACAAAAATGATTAAAAAAAAAGGGTCAAAGCCTGTGTGTGTGTGTGTGTGTATGTGTGTGTGTGTGTATGCTTGTATTACCCCAACATTTGTAGGAATGTGGAAGTTGTTTTCTTCTTTCAGTTTAATAAAGGGAAGGTTGGGGGGGGGGGTAGGAACTATGAAACACATTTTGTTTTAATGTTTACAATTAAAGAAGAAAAAAAGAAAAAAGAAATAATAAACTAAAACAGAATGTTAACCGTGTTCTCCACACGTCGGAGTGATTAAGCGTGTACTTTAGTTCTGTATGTGTGTAACAGAGCTCTGGATTACAGACCTGAAGTGAACGACTTCTTTCTCAGAAAGCTGGATGAGAGTGAATTGTGTAGAAGCTCTACAGGAAGTGAAGACATGACGTCACCTTCCTTCTGCATTCACAAAAAACTGACCATTTCTATCAAACACCATGAACACGGACAGGAAGTGACATATCCTCACATGAACACTCACTCATTCACCAGTCACCAGCTTTATAACACAACACTTTATTTCTGAACCAGCATCACTCATTCAGCTGCAGATGTTAAAATGAAACATCTGTACGACCTGTGTATTCAACATTCATTGTTCTTTATGCTACATTCAAACTTTATATGAACAAACCATAATAAGTTTTACATTAAACATGTAAGTTTGATATAAACAAAAGTTTCCTGATATTTTATTCTAATTAAATCTGAAGGTTTAACCTTTGCTGGTGATTTGATGATATTGTTTTATTTAAGGCATGTTTTATAACAGAAGATAAATATTCAGCGTTACTGTAATCCTTCTGTTTGTATCTTTTTTTTATTTAGTTTTAAATTATTTAATAAGTTTAATTCAGATTAAAGGGACTGAGCTTCTGTTTGGCGTCTTAGCGCTTAGTTCCGTCTCCATATTGTATTTCAGCCTGCAGCTCACTGGTGATGAAGGTGAGAAGAGTTTGTAGAACCTTCTGCTGCAGTGAGACGTTTCCCATCACCAGTGCAATCAGCTGAACTCCATCCACCCAGGTCAGTGACCCCAGCACCTCCATGATCTGATTATACAGCCTCCTCTGCTGCTGAGGAGGAAGCTCCATCAGGATCTCAGGCACTGGTTTAAACTGCCCACTGGTCATCTTCCAACCCATCAGACCTCCGAGAGCCGCTCCTAAACACAGCGAGGAGACGTTCCATCATCATCCACAGCTTCACAGCTTATTTATTTACAGTAATGCACACGCTCTCATGCCTTATTGCTTTAATAACACATGGTGGCACCATGGCTCCTGCCTAATAACAGGAAGGTCCTGTGCAGTTTTTCTTCCCAAATAAGAAGGAAAATAATTTTTAAAATAAACTTCAGAAAATGCCTCATGTTTTGGAAATAAATAGTAATAATTATAATTACAATTATAATATAATAAGTAATTATAATAATGTTTAAATTCTAATAATAATTTACCGAAAGCAATGCCGGGAGGTCCCAATAGCAGACCCCCTAAAAAAGCACTGCCCCCGGCAACCACCGCCCCGGTTCCAGAACTCTTCACAGCTGCCTTAATCTGACGATCAGTCGAGATCTCGGAGCAAAGCCGCATCACAGCTCCAACACGATCCATCAGCACCTGCACATCAAAGCCCATCATCATCATCATCATCATCATCACATCCCTAACACCACAGCATGGTCAGTACCCGCCCGGCGCTGAGGAGCCTCCTGCTGTGGGATGGACACAGAAAGACTCCTGAATAATTCTTTATGTTTTTATATGGTTCAGTTTGTAACATGTTAATGTTTGTTACAACAATAATTATTAACAGTTAAATTAAATAGATGTTTAATAAAAACTGTAATAAATTTTGATTGTAAAAAATAAAACGAGGTCATTTTGGGGCAACTACAATCATAAATATTTCTAATTAATGTTAAAATAATGTTAATAATAATCATATTATATTTCAGTAAACTGCATCACGTGGAGCTTTAATAAGAATAAAACAATCACTTATTACAGTTTGTATTTAATGTTTTAGAAAATAAATTATAACTTTATAAATATAGTTTGTAAATGAATACGTTTATTTTGAGGTCCCTTTAAAGTTTTGCTTCGTCATGAAAACAAGATGAAGTGAGATAACGTTCTGTCGCTGCTCCTTCAGATCGCGATTAAAGATGATGAAGAGAATGAACAGAATTAACCGGAGATCAAAGACTTAATTAAGATTCATTCATTATTCATGAATAACATTAAATTCTGAACCTGAACTTTCACTTCAGCGTCGCTTTACTATCCAAACAACTCCAGGTTGCCAGACACTCCGTCTCAAAATCCTCCCACTCTGTTCTCCCTCTGTTCTCTGTTCAATTTCAACACACCAGTGTGGGAACCTGGCAACATGGTGACGTAGGAGGTTGACGAATGTTGACGAAAGTAGAGTTTAAAGGTCCCGGACTTTTAATCTATAAATAGAACTTTAAATTTAAACGTTTATTTGAGAAACTTTAGTTTGTTTCTGTTCTGAGGTTTTACTGTCTGCGCTGCTCTTTACAATAAATATGAACAAACCCTGATAAAAACACTACAAACTGCGTGTAGAAACCAACAACCACCCCCCCCCCACACACACACACAGATACACACACACAGATACACACACAGATACACACACACACATACACACACACACAGATACACACACACAGATACACACACACACATACACACACACTCACACACACACAGATACACACACACAGATACACACACACTCACACACACACACACACACACAGATACACACACAC
>JAFMOD010000442.1:55985-69817 GCA_019802435.1 Corydoras maculifer
TGGTGTGTGAGTGTGTGTGAGTGTGTGTGTGGTGCTGCAGTGACTCAGGATCAGTTGGATGAGGGGACTGGTGTGTGTGCTCATCTCTTGGGATTGCTTTATAATGATAGGTGTGAGGGTCGCTCTCTTTCAGGTCTTTGTAGAATTTAATTGCCCTTTTTTGTATTTTAATATTTAGAGGGTAACGGCCTCATTCTGCCCTGCATGCGTTGTTTGTGGTGTCTGTGCACCTTTAAGATTATTTTACAGAATTCTGCATGCAGGGTCTTAATTGGATGTTTGTCCCATTTGTTGGGTTGTTGCTGGGGCAGCGGACCCCACACCTCACTGCCATACAGGGCAATTGGTTCAATAACCCCTTCTAATATTTTAAGCCAAATTCGGACTGGAATTTCTACAGGGGTTTGTTGTTTTATGTAGAAAGCTCTGCTTTTTCTCTCAGTTCATTCACTGCCAGGTTGAGTTTAAAGCTTCCAGAGGAGCTGATGGTGAGACTGAGGTAGGTGTAGTGTTTAGAGTTTGAAGCTTCCAGAGGAGCTGATGGTGAGGCTGAGGTAGGTGTAGTGTTTAGAGTTTAAAGCTTCCAGAGGAGCTGATGGTGAGGCTGAGGTAGGTGTAGTGTTTAGCGTGTTCGATTTGCTGTGCTCCTAATGTAAATGTGTGTTTTGTTCCCTGAGAGCTGGATCTTTTTTGGAAGGTTAAGATTTTGGTTTTCTTGAGGTTGACTGTCAGGTCCAGGTCTGACAGTACTGCTGCAGCAGGTCCAGGTTCTGCTGCAGACCCTGAGCGGTGGGAGACAGCAGGACCAGGTCGTCTGCATACAGCAGGAGTTTCACCTCTGAGTGGTGGAGAGTGAGACCGGGTGCTGGAGAACTCTCTAAGATTCTAAGTTTCTCTCTGTCTCTCTCTCTGTCTCTCTGTCTCTCTCTTTCTCTCTGTCTCTGTTTCTGTCTCTCTCTGTTTCTCTCTGTCTGTCTCTCTCTGTCTCTCTGTCTCCCTCTCTCTCTCTCTCTCTCTCATGTTAATGTCAGTGTGAAATATTAAGAATTTCTTTTTGTAGAATGATTATCAAATACCAAAAAGTTACAAGGAGAAGGAAGCATTCCGACAGCTGATTAGAGAAGGTACGTGTGTGTGTGTGTGTGTGTGTGTGTGTGCATGTAATGTTTGAGCTGAATGGTCTAATCACTCAGTCGTGGTTCTGATTGTCTCAGGGATCCGTAAGAAGGAGTGTGGTGCTCCTGATGAGGAGGAAAACTTTGAAGAAGCCATAAAGAATGTTAACACGGTGCTGAATCCCACCAAGGTCAGGACGCAGAGCCCTTCTCCCCCAAAATTCATACACACCCACAACCTCACTGTACCGTCCTGTGTGTGTGTGTAGATCAGCAGCAACGTGGAGGAGATCTTCAGCTCAGAACAGTGTGAGAACATCACCTCACAGGTCTGTTCCTGATCAGTAATCACTAATTACATCAATGATGTGTAATCCTGATCATCTGCACTGTGATTCCCTCATTCATTTCATAAATAAATGAAGATCAGAAGTCCTCAAGAACCCATCAGTTTTAAATCTGCAGCTGTTTATCGTGTGTGTGTGTGTGTGTGTGTGTGTGTGTGTGTGTGTGTGTGTGTGTGTGTGTGTAGACGCCGGTGTTTTGGGTAATGGCTCGAGGTTTAAGAGATTTTGTACAAAACGAAGGAAACAGAAAGCTGCCTCTGCGAGGAAGTGTTCCAGATATGATCTCTGATTCAGATAAATTTATTAACTTACAAAATGTGTATGTATACACACACACACTCACATGCACACACACACACATGCACACCTTGTTAAAACGTTTAATTTTTCTTCAATTTAAGAAACGTAATTTATTTAATTTTGTAGAGTGAATAATGCTGTGTGTGTGTGTGTGTGTGTGTGTGTGTGGGTGGGTGGGTGGGTGGGTGGGTGGTTAGTTACCGTGAGAAAGCCATGAAGGATGCTGCTGTTGTGGCGAAACACATTGAGGCTCATCTTCAGGCTGTTGGAAAAGTAAGGATTTGTAACATTATTTATTATTATTATTATTATTATTAATTCATTCATTATGATTATAAGTGTTTAATGAACATTTACTGTTTATATTAAAAATGTAATGAAATGTAATGAGCACCCTGATTGTGAGATACAGCCATGTTACTTTAATGTGACAGTTATTACTGTTGCTAAGTAAAGATCAAAGATAAAACTATTATTATTATTATTATTATTATTATTCTGTAGTTTGAGTATTTTTAGTAAAATGATCTGATGTTCAGCTCTGTGCATGAGGTTTAATCAGCTGTTCTGATCTCTGATTGGTCCTCTTTCTTTACTGATGCTGCAGCCAGCAGAGAGCATCTCAGAACACGACATCCGACTTTTCTGTGAGTGATGCTTCATTTCAGAAGTTTATAGTGTAAAGTAATCTAAGACTGTATACTGAGCATTCTTACTTTTAGGTGTCTATATAAAGAATTGTGTGTGTGTGTGTGTGTGTGTGTGTGTGTGTGTGTGTGTAGGTAAAAATGCAGCGTTTCTGCGTGTGATCCGCTGCAGGTCTCTGGATGAAGAGTACAGCACTGAAACTGTGTGTAAAGATGAAATCAGTGAGTTCTGATCAGAATCCTCTGCAGATTCGAGTCTGTCTGACCGCTGAGCATCACCTTGGTGCTGAATGATGATCAGTTCTCTTAATTAATGTGATCAGGAGGTGAAGGTCCGTCAGTGCCGAGTCTCCTGAACCATCTGTTTAGTTTAGTCTAAAGTCTGAGGTGCAGTGAGCAACATGTAACAGAACCATCTAAAGAACCCTTACAACATCAATCACTTACACTGAGCTGAGTAGTGTGTGTGTGTGTGTGTGTGTGTGTGTGTATGTGTATGTGTGTGTGTGTGTTTTTAGCCTCCTGTATGGATAATCCAGACAGTGAGATGGTTCTGTATCTCATGCTGCGCTCTGTTGATCGGTTCTACCAGCAACATTCTCGTTACCCAGGTACCAAAAAAATTTAAGAATCATATATTAATAAACATATGCATGAATACTGATTGTGTGTGTGTGTGTAGGTGTGTATAATTATCAGGTGGAGGAGGACATCAGTAAGCTGAAAGTGTGTGTGAACAGCCTGTTACAGGAGTTCAGCCTTAACGTTAATGTTAAAGACGACTACATCCATGAGTTGTAAGTTCCGTCAGTCAGTCACTCACACACTGTCTGACCAAAACATGTTCTCCACCTGGATTCTTCCACGTCACAATATATATAACACATCAGAGTCAGTTCCTCATTTAAAGCATCATGTGAAGGACACATTCATCCTGTGGTCATCTGATTCAGAAGGTCAGATTATTAATTAAAGGTAAAGCCGTTCAGCAGAAAACTAGAGAGACCTTTTAATTGGTCAGTCAGTGTATGAATAGCAGTGTGTCATTGTTCCATCACCTCGGCGTTTAAACCTGATTTATACTCTGGAACATTTTTCGCGCTGTGTTTGTTCAGTCTTCAGAAGATTCAAATTTTATAAAATCTCATAAAGTGCTGAGAATAATCATGTTCTGAATGAATGAGATCAGCACTCTCCCTTTTGAGATCTTCTTCATAGGACATCAAGATCTGATCTGCACATATAACAGAGCAACTTAGACTTTATTAGACCCTGAGCTCAGTGTGATCAGTGTGAAGGAACCAATCAGAGTCATTCACCTTTATAATGTTTTGTTTGCTGAAGCTGTCGATACGGAGCCGCAGAACCTCACACGGTCGCAGCCTTCATCGGAGGTGAGATATGAAACACACCCACACTGTAAATAAATGCACTTCAAGACTTTATGAATCATTGATGTTCGTTATTTTATTTCAGTTTAAGTTCATTTATTTCTATAGATCTTTTTAAAACAGTACATTGTTCAAAGCAGCGAGTTCTGTGTAGTAGTTGTGGTAGCCGTGGTAATCTGGCAGTGATGTGGATGTGGAGCTGATGATGCCTCAAAGAAACCACGTTATTAGAAAGGAACTCACCAAATAATTTAATAACAAATGATTTGTATTTGATCCACCACCTGATCTGCACACTGATGTTCTTTTGTTTTGTGGTGCTCAGGTGCGGCGGCGCAGGAGGCCATCAAACTCATCACACATCAGTTTGTCCCCTTTAACAACACCTTCATCTACAACGCCATGGTGCAGACCTCCGCCACCTTTCAGCTGTGAACAACCCTCCCCTCCCCCCCCACACACAGTGACTCTAATATTCATTAATAAGTATGATAATGTGATGAATAATAATGTCACTGTTCTTGAATAAATCTTTCTGTCTGATGAACTTTTGTCTCATGGCTGATGTGTTCATTCAGTCGGTCAGTCGTTCTGGCGTCAGATCCTGAGGTCACTGAGTATAAAGCCAACTGAGACTGTGATGATGAGACTTACAGCATTTTTAAAAATCTCTTCAGGAAGAATTTGTTATTGAAATAAATAAACTGTAAAAATAAAAAATCTAGGTTTCGCAACTTAATCAATGAGGCCGCAGTTCAGCCTCTTCCACCTTCACCTGACCTACTGACGTCCCTCAGCCCTGAGTCCGTCTGGATAAAAACACAGACTGACTGACTGAGTGAGTGAATGTTGATGTAGATCAGAATGTGAGTGTCAGATGGATAGGTGATACTGAAGTCATGCTGCAGGTGGCGCTGGTACTTTGATGTGCACATTGGTGGTACTTCCTTATTGGTTTTAGTTTCTGTTCATAATTGATCTCTGATGAGTTCTCGAGGGGAGAACCTGACAAACTCACACACCTAATGAACCGGACCTGGACGTGATGATGAACTGTCAGGGTGACACCTGAATCTGTCCAGTACTGAACCTTACAGAGTGTGTGTGTGTGTGTGTGTAAGAACATGTCATTGGTGTGTGTGTGTGTGGGGGGGGGATGGTAATAATTGACTAAGAGCCAAATATTTATATAATAACTAACATTACTGCATGACTAAACAAACATGAGGCGACCTCTGTGTGTGTGTGTGTGTGTGTGTATGTGTTAGGTCACTTTCACCTTGAATGTTAGTTTCTGAGTCTCAGTGAAATTAAAACTTTACCGTTAACGTAAGAAAGGAATTTTATTTTTTATTCAACCTAAAGCCACACAAACATTGTACTAATACAATTCATTAGATATTCAACACCTTGGTGTGTGTGTGTGTGTGTGTGTGTGTGTGTGTGTGTGTGTGTGTGTGTGTGTGTGTGTGTGTGTGTGTGGTTCCTTTAGACACTTTCACGGAAGAGAAGCTGAATGAGATGAAGGGATGAAAGAAAAGGCAGCTGAGCTGCTACAAACCCTGCAGTGTGAGGGAGAGCAGCTGCACACACACACACTCACACACACTCACACACACTCACACACACTTAGAGTGTATATATGGTGTTTAAACCCTGGTTATCAAACCTCAGTGCACTAACATATTAATACATTAATGATCAGAAGAGTGAAGAGTCTGAATTTATTTAATTTGTAAATTCATCCACAAAGAACATTCACATTTAATATGATTTTTATATTTACATTTGATCATAAGTGTGTGTGTGTGTGTGTGTGTGTGTGTGTGTGTGTGAGAGAGAGAGAGAGAGAGAGAGAGGCCCAGATGGCAGTGAGTTCATGTTCCCCCATCACCCCCTCAAACACATTCCTTTCATAAATCTGAAGCTCTGTGTGTTTTAACTATCAGAGTACGATCTGTGTGTGTGTGTGTGTGTGTGTGTGTGTGTTTTAATGTTGATGTCTGTCAGTGTGTCTCCTACAGGAACATTATGATGATGTTAAAGTCAGTTGATGCTGTAGAACCTTTTGAACTCATTTTGTTTAGGGAAGGTCACTTCCTGTTCAGCACTGACTCTGTCCTGAGGACGTTCTGTTGAAGCTGGTGCTCTGAGTTGTAGGGGAACACTGGACTTTTGTCTGGCCCCCTAACACATTCATGTCTTTACTTTTGTATGATGACGGTCAGTGACTGAGCGAATGTTGAACAGGGTTGTTGATTGGTAGGTTTTCTTCAGGATGAATCGGTCGTCTCTTCGAGCCTTCGTAATAAAGAGAAACATTAAGTGGGTTTTGAGATGCCCCTCCTCTGCACTGACCCCTGTGAAGTGGGCAGCAGGTTTATTAGTTGCTCTGAGCAGATTAATAATCCCATCGTTATGAAGCAGCAGTAATCTGAGAGGCGCTGCTGGATTTCCAGCTGTTACCCACGAGCGGCCGTGTCCCAAATCCATACAGATGAGATCTTAATCTGATTCTTTATTAATTGAAGGTTTAAGTTCCAGTCTACAACGGCATTTTGGAGAGGGACCTCAGTTTGGGGAAGGACCTTTCCTGTTGCTCTGCTGGTTCTGAATAATGGTGAGACAGATGGACAGACAGACACCTTGAAATGACTTTTGTATTTTTGTCATGTTTATTTGAAACCTTTAAATAAGACACAAAAGAATTAAGTGGTTGCAGACTGATTCACTCGTTCATTCATTCTGTTCACTCATTTAAACGTCGTTAATAAAGAAGGAAATGATATGTGGATTCTAAATTAGATTATATTAGTAGATGCTAATTGAATAACCTGGTTAAATTTACGAGCCCCCCCCCCCCCCGACGTCGTTCTTCACTCCAGTGGGACGTTCTGTCATTCATTCTGTTTTTTTTTTTTTTCCAATTTAAGTCTTTACCTGTTTTAAATGTTTTTTCAGAGGGACTCTTATTATGTCCTCTTGTGTACATTCAAAGGTCATTTCAAGCCGTCTCGACAGCCTGAGACACAGCAGCGCCATCGGCCTCCACCACATCTTCAGCTTCAGACAGCTTCGAGTCGTTCTTCAGCCCACAGTTAAGTTCTTGTTCGGCCACCACACCGTTCACACACTCCTTCACCAGGAGCTCAGCAAAAAGCACAGGATCAGCTTCAGGAACGTCTACGTGAGGGTCTATTGGGCCATCAAGAGGAGAATCTACTCGATCACCTTCATGATTATCTATAACCTTCTCATCATGCTCACCATTTTCTTTAGAAAGCGCTGAATCAGGTTCCTCTGCTGTGCCAGTGCTCCCACAGCCCCCATCATCCACCGCCTTGGTGTGAACACTGGAGGAACCACACGGTTCTTCAGGCGAGATCTCATTGGCTGAAACAGATTCCGAAATGATGATCTCAGGGATGGGCTCCTCACATGTTATTGCCTCAGGGTCTTCTGAAGATTCTGGTTTGATGTCACTCTCTGAAGTTGAAGGTTCTGGTTCTGAAGCCTTAGATTCAGGTTCTGGCTCTTCTGATGCATCTGTACCCTGCATTTCATTTAGAACATCTTGGACTACGTCCTGTACTACCTGCACTGCTGTAGTCTCCACCTGAGAAGCCTCGGATTCTTGTGATGGTCCCGTGTCAGTCTTGTCAGCGGAGGCAGATGAGGGTTCATTGAGATCTGGCTCTTGAATCGAAACCTCATGTTCTTCTGAGGTACCAGTTTCCTTTTCTGATGCCTCTAAATGTTTTTCTACCTCAAGACATTCTCCCTCTGTATCTTCCAGGGCAACTACAACATTCACTGTTACTGTTGTTTCTGGTGAAGCTGCAGGTTCATGTGGTTCAGCGACTGGTTCCTCTGGAACAGTGTCTTCTGGTAAAGATTCATTTGGAGCTGATGGTTCTTCTTGAGAGGCTGTACTTTCCACTGAATGAGAAACATTCTCTTCTGGTGCAACTTCTTGTTCCTCTGAGGGAACCGTAGCCAGTTCTGTAGAACTATCTTCCTTCACTGAGGGAGAAACTACTTCTGAAGGGACCATTGGTTCATTTAGTGATGGAACCTTTTCCTCTTGGACCAGTTCCTGTTTCAGAATGCTAGGTTCTACTGGTGCTGGAACTGTTGATTCCAGTAAGACAGCAGCTGTCTCTACAGGGGCAGATACAGGCTCAGGGGGGGCTCCAGCTTGTTCTTTTGATGCATTTGTTGGTTCCTCCTGGGCTGTAGTTAAAACTGGGACTGCCATAGCCAACACTTGTGGTACCTCTGTTGGTATTTCTGGAGCTGGTGTAGGTTCCTGAGGTACAACTACCGATTTCTTTGGAGCTGGTGAAGGTTTTTCTTGGGTGGCAGCTGGTTCCCTGTCAGGGGGTCCAGGTTCCACTGTTGCAGCAGGTAATACAGGGTCCTGTGCCACAGGAATTGGTTCACCTAGAGCTGAAGCAGGTTCCCTAGTGACTTTGTTTCCTGTGGCAGATAAAGGAATGTCTGGTTCTTTTGCTGAGTCTTTAAGAGTCACTGAAGGTTCTTCTAAGTCAGCAGCAGTTTTTTCTGGGGCAGCTTGTAATTCCTGTGGTGCAGAAAGAACTTCAGGTGGAGAAGCTGTTTCCAAGGATGAAATATCCTTCACATTTTTTTCTTCCACTTTGGTTACAGCACTTTGCTTAGGTGGAACTTCTGATGGAGGAACTTCTGATGGTGGAACTTCTGATGGTGGAACTTTTTCTGGTTCCTGGCTGGGTTCCGTCGCAGACGTTACCACCACTGTGTTCTCCTCGTTTTTGTCTTTAGGGTCACTGACATCGTAACCCTTCTTCTTCTTGCTCAGTTTCCCTCCCATGTTGGAGCCCTGGAACAAAAGTGCAAGAATGTATTTTTAAGAATGATTCTCTTTTTTAAAGGTTCATGGGTCGGAGGGTTGGAGTAAGGGGCGGGTTAGTTAGTGAGTTAGTTAGTAAATTAAACCTCGTGAAGCAGAAGTTACAAATCTATTTAAAGAGGAAGGTTAGAGTGATTTAAGGTGACTATTTGAAGGGATTTGATTGGTTAAAACAGTTTAGAGGGCGTTTCAGTTGATGGAGGTATTGATCTGATTGGGGATGATGTCATGTCTGGTGCAGGTTGGTTCAATCAGAACATATCTCAAACTCTTTGTGTTAATTAGGTAATGGAGAAAAGTGAAAACCTCGATCAGAGAATCGGCCGCAGACGCGTTAAACTCAGGAACGCTGGCTTAATTAAACATGACGGAGGTGAGGACTGATAATGGCATCTCTATTCGCAGCCGCCAGCTTCGGCTCCCCTTTAAAAGGGCATTCACTTTATTCACAGAGAGTCTGTCTGTGCCAACAAAAAAACTGTTTGAATAGCATCCAAAACCGGCGGGGGGTGGGGACGGGGGGTGGGGACGGGGGGGGCGGTAGGACGAATGAAAGACAAATGGCTGCTGGATGGAAACTTCGTCGGTTCCTTGTAAAGTCTCTTGATGAGCCGTGTGTAAAAGGCGGTGGAATCCGGCGCTGCTGGTCTTCAGCATGGGTTCTGCTCTGAAGTTTCCATTTTTGGAATTTCTCTCATGAGAGATAAACTTAACCTCTGTGTCGTGGGAAAATAACGCCCCCCATCCCGCCAGGACTCAACGGAATAAATCAGAACACAAACCGTTCATGAAGTCAGGTTTGGAACCGTCCCTGAGAACGTGCAGAACCTCAGCGTGTTCAGCTGGACGATGGGCTGAGCTCAGAGCGGTGAGGAGATAAGACTCCAGCAAACGCTCACACAACAGAACACACACCCAACACCCAACCGGGTTCAGTCACATGACCTCAAACGGCCCATGGTACACACACCATCATATCGCACCATGAACGACCAATCACAGAGCTCGCTGCAGCTCTTAAACAAGTCCTGATTACATCAGCAGCTTAACCCTTTATTCTACAACCAGAGCTCTGAAGTGGAGCTTCTGAGAACAGATCAGCTGTATAATCACTTCTGATTGGTCAGTGTCTGATCTTCTGTGCTGCAGTCGCACCGACGTGGTGGTGCAGGTGTGTGTGTGTGTGTGTGTGTGTGTGCTGCTGCAGTTTAAACCCTGTATCACTCACTGTACACCCCGTTACACTCCTCCACCTCACTGCTCCACCCTGTGGATGGAGAATCAGAGACAGCAGGTCATCCTGCTGCACAGTGTGTGTTCTCATCCTCTGATCCTCCATCAGGGATACAGGATGCTGCAGGGATACAGGACGGAGGTGGATGAACAGCAGAGACAGAGTTTAAAACCTCCAGCAGCAAAAAGCTGAAGAGCTGGAGCAACAAACACTCGCTTTCAGAGTCTGTAACACACTGGGGAAGGCCCCTGCTTCAGCATCACCGTGCGTGTGCCGACTGATGATGTCCTCAGTGTGTGTGTGTGTGTGTGTGCTCTTTATTGACGGGCAATGGATGCTGCTGAAGGTTGGAGTGAATGAATGAGGACATCGCCTGGAGGCGGGGTTAACTCTACACCCTGGACTCGGTCACACACCTAAACACCACACACTCACAGACTGCTCAACTCCCCTGAGTGAGGCGCTCTCACACCAAAACACTTTGACATGTTCTCTCTTCAGTGTCCACAAATCAGGAAATTGGTCGTCACGGTTATTAAATCTCAGAACTGTGCGTTAAAAATCTGCTATGAAATGATTTACATTGTAATATATTTTAAATGTTGGATCATTTTTTAACTCTAATAAAACTTAAGGTTTATTGTAATTTTTCTTTTTTAATTTAAATGAATTTCTAATTTAAATATAAATTTATTTATAGCTTTGTAATTATTCATTTTCATAAATCATAAAAAAATCATAATCATAAAAATTCAGTTAACTTAAAGTAATTACCTTATAACCCCATCAAGACAGGAGGCTGCTGGTGTTGCCATGGTGACTGTCTGGGGAGGGGGATGCCCTGGCTGCCTATAGCCACGCCCTGTTCAGTAGGTAGTGCTCTGTGTATTGAGCGCTGGTTTATGAGATTCACAGTCCAGCTGATCATTAAACATCAGATTAATGTCCACATCATGCACATGGACCCCCCCCCCCCGCAGTGCACTTTAAAGGATGTAGGAAGTACAGAGTAGGGAGGCTGTGGGGGGCAGTGTTTAATCTCGCGAGAGTTCCACTGAAGCACGTGGATCTGATGGAGCTGTATGATCAAATCCACATTTATTAAATGATATTAATCTGATAACTAATCAAGAGTTAGATTACAGCAACATCATGATGTAGATCAAACGTTATGGTTCTCACAGATCCATGAATGATGAGCAGCAGTGGAACATGAAGGTGGAGTGAATCATTACTGTAACGCTGATGCAACACTTTTAATTAATCAATCATTTAAACGAGAAAGTTTCCCTGCAAAGATCAAATGTCATGAATATAAAATTTTACACATTCAGATCTGTGTGTGTGTGTGTGTGTGTGTGTGAGTGTAAATGACATAAAACGCATTTAAATTTGAGACTACACTGCGACTGAAAGCTTCTCCATCATCTCACGAGATTAAAGAGAATCATTAAAGCAGTTTGTTCAGTGATTTAAAATCTACAATCAGAGACACATCACGAAAACGTGGAACAAAGAGACCAGCCCTGACTGGAGTGCACTACTACACAGTGAGTGTGTGTGTGTGTGTGTGTGTGTGTGTATCCTGCAGTATTAAAGGTGTCAAATAAGAGCTGAACTTACCTGTGTTCCTGTAATCCGGTGAGTGAGTGAGTGAGTGAGTGAGTGAGTGAGTGAGGATGACGAGGATGAAGTGAACACAGCTGCTCTCACTCTGAACACTCTTGGTTGGTGCTGTTCCCTTTCTTCCGTACCTCCTCCTCCTCCTCTACCTCCTCCCATTAAACCCCGCAGTGGGGGGGCCGGGGACATGTGGCTGTACTGCTCTGTCCCACCCCCTTCCTCCTCACCCCCCTCTTTCCCTCCCTCCCTAACCCCTTACCCACTACATTATACATGCACTTCATTCCTCCTCAGAGCAGAGCCACATTTATTTAACCTCTTATCCCGTGACTGGTCACTGCGGCAGCTGCATTCCTCTCATACTCACAGAAAGAGACCAGTCAGGAAAGATCCAGAAACGAGAAACACAAAGGAGAAAGCCGTAATGGCTGTATGTAGTGAACATACTCACCAGCTTTGTTAAAAATATATACATCCCAACACACAAGATTCTATTAAGATTAAAACTCTGAATCCTCTGAGATCAGAAGTGTTTAAACTGCAGTCCCCATAAAGAGTTTCAGCTTTACTCAGCACTAAACCCTCCAACCACTAGAGGGCAGCAGTCGATTCAGTACAGTATTTCCACAGTAATTACAGAGTGACTGTGATCTGTTGGTTTCAGGTTATTATTGAAATAATTCCTGGTATCTTTGTTCCAGGTTATTTTTTGTGGATTGATGTCTGTAACGTTCACTGAAACTCAAACAGCTTCACTGATTTTTAATTCTGTAACATTAAAGCAATAAAGCCCCCTGCTGTGCGTCAGGCCAAACATCACACACTTCTCCTGATTTATTCACCATAAGGACCCCCCCCCCCAGGACTTATTGCTTTATTAAGATGTGTTTGCATTCTCCTTACATCAGACTGTTTACACACACACACACACACACACACACACACACACACACACACACACACTGCATGCAGATCGATAATCAATAAGCTGCATCTGTCAGTGACCTCTGATGTTGTATATGCAGTGTTCACATGCGCCCTTAGTTTTATATTAATCCTGCTGTATCAGCATCCTGTTTAGAACCAAATCTCTTTCTCCAATTTTCTTTAACCTTTATTTTATGTAACAGTGATGAATAGTGCCCTAATTCTCATTTACAACTATATTATTTTTTAAGTGACCTAACTGTTAGAACATATATATGCTCTGTACATTTATCAATCATCAGTCAATGCTCTTATTTATTGGTGTGTGTGTGTGTGTGTGTGTGTGTGTGTGTGTGTGTGTGTGTGTTTGTACAGACTGTTTAATAAAGTGTTCATTTTTCCAAAAATAAAATTAGTTCAGTGAAAATCGCTGATGTATAAATAGATTTAATTTGTTGTTGTAATATTTGACATTTATATTATTTGATGTTCTTCAATGAGAAAGTTCAAACTTTAATGTAGACAGTGATGTGTGGACTGCGGACTGATGAACTCCAGGTTCGATTCATTCCCTCAGTACGTGTGCGAATAAACGACGTCACGGAGGAAGTTTGTAATAAATTGCAGTGCCCTCTAGTGACAGAAGTTATACAGCACATGATATTTTTTCTTCATTATTACAGGATAAAGTCGTATAACAGTTATTTATACTTTGGTTGAACCAAATATAAATTCCGATTCCAGATCATGCTGTGCTGTATAAAGAGTTCCTGTTTTCACGCTGTCGTAACCAGCTCTGCGTTTAGTAAAATAAGTGCTGGGGACATTCCACTGTCCACTGTCCAGCTGACTGAGTGCCACGTGGAGAGGACGGTGGTTATTTGTTAAGCTGCCCTTAAACAGCAGATGGACAATAAGAAAGCACACTTAGTACAACTACTTTCATTTTGTTTCTTTTTTTAAATACATCAGGAAAAACAACAGGATTTTATATTTCAGTAATTCAATAAATTAACATTTAAAACTTGTAAAAACATCAGCATGAAATAGTGACGTAAGTAAAAGGAAACTTTAAAGGTGCATTACTAAATGTAATCGACAGGTGGCAGCAAAATACTGCTAATAATAATAATAATAATAATAATAATAATAAATGGTCATAATGATGAGGTACATAAGAACACAGTGATAATAATTTCGGTGTGTATAATATAAACTGTGAGAGTCATTTATAAATGTTATTTATTATAAGAACAGATATTTAAACTGAACGAAAATAAAGAATAAAGTAAAAAATTGTCATTAAGTGACTGTGTGTGTGAGTGTGTGTGTGTGTGTGAGTGTGAGTGTGTGTGTG
>JAFMOD010000442.1:123697-144357 GCA_019802435.1 Corydoras maculifer
ACATCCACCCAAACATCAGAGCTCTTTGTAACCAGTTCCTCTTTCGGTTCATTAATGAGCTGCTCTGGCAGAAGGACACGGGAAGCCGGTTTGTGGGTTTATATTACAGCGTCTTGGTGAAACGCGTGTGTTCAGTCAGGATGTGAATGTGTTTCTTACGTTAACTTTTTATTATTAAAAAAACAATAAGAACGAATCACTACATTACCCAGAAGGCAACGCTATACGCTACAGGTCACGTGAGCCATACCCTGCGGTTTATTAGCCGATGTAAACGTCAGTTTGATATTGTTAATTGTTAATTGTTAATTGTTAATTGTACGGTTTTTTATTTCGATTTAAAAAGTATTTCTTTTTAAACCGGAGCGACGGGAGTATCATCATCATCATCATCATCATCATCAGAGTAAAAACAACTGAAATGTAACAAACATAAGAACAAACTATCACCTTTAATCTGCTGCGCGGTTTGAAATGTTAGAGTTTCTGATCTAAACTCATTTAAAGTGTTTTTATATCATTGTCCCCAAAATAGAATAAACGTTACAGCGCCACAAACAGTAAAGACTACATTACCCACAACCGCACCGGGGAGTCCACCAATCAGAGGCGCCGCTGTTAAAAAAAAAGGAATAACTTAGTAATTGCTGTATTATTTATTAAAATGATGAAGTGTAATTATAGTAATTAATAAACCTGATGTTATTTGAATTGAGCTGAATGCTGCCCCCTGCTGTTCATACACTCGCTTTTGTTGTTGATATTTTTCGTATTATATACATGTATATTCAACATTTAGATGTACAGTAAAAACTCTTCAGTTTTTCTTTTGTGTAGATGTTCTGAAATCTTTATAATACAAAATAAGAAAATATAAATCTTTGAAACTGTAATACATGCTTTAAATTGTTTGCACCAGCAATCTATAGATCATTTATTAATTTAAGATCATTAGATGAACATACACATTAAAACAAAGAGACTCTGAGGTCAGATTATTTAGTAGAGAATAACAGTGCTGTATTTAATTCAGATTAAAAGCACATACTGCTTCATTCCAGTCTTACAGCCTCAACTATAAACTCAAATCGACTTCATTCAGTTACATACAAGATTAACGTCAAATTATAACCACAGAACAGGGTGAGGGTTGTGACCCCAAATCAGACTTCAGGTGTTGGATCTTTTAAATCAAGATCTCAATGATCCTGGAGTGAAGTAAGAGCTTCATTTTAATGACCTGCATGTCACCGGGTTGTCCAACAGAGGGCACTCTTCCTTGCTGTGTCACACAGTGAAGGACTTGATGAAGGCTTGTTTCCTGAACAGCCTGAGTGATGTGGAGACAGCACAGCTGAATTGTTCTCTCACATGTCAGACATCAGTGGAAGAGTTCTGTTCTGCTGCTCCATCACAGCCTCATACGGGGGAAGTTCATCTAAAGATACGGATGAAGCTGATACAGAGGCAATGCTCCGCCCCTGACCATCCTGAAAACTAACTGGATAAAGAAGACTACCATCAGCAGAATGCCCCACCCGCTCCACATAAAGGAATGTGTGTGAGGGGTGAGAGTATGGTGGTGGATCATCTGTAGGGATGAAGACCTGCGTGGCCCCCGGTCCGACACATTCATCATACCTGAGGAGATAAAACACAACCCGTTTAGATGATCCTCAGGACTCAGGATTCACAGCACGTTTCCTCTCTGATCCACTCTCCAGCAGATCTCAAAAACACTCTTCTGAAATGCTTCACTCCTCCACCTACTTAAACAAGAGGGTGCTGACATTGTCTACATCTCCAGATAGGAATGTGAGTGTTCCATTGTGATCCAGAAGTTCTCTGACTAAATCTGTATAAAAGATCTGTTTAATAACCGACATTGATTAGAAACAGAGATTTAATATGAAGGTATGAATAATGTATGTAAAGAAGCTCCTCCTCATTCTCTCTGCGTTCTCCTTTGGGGAGCAGATGTTCGTCTCTGAGTGGGTGGATGAGGTGCTTCACCACTGTGTCCATCCTGGTCCGGTAACACTGTAGATAGTCTGCAGGTCAGGGGTCTTATTTTTAATAAACACTTGGCCCTCTAGTGACCCCTGAATGATGCTGGTCCTGAACTAGGTTCTATGTGAGGATACTTTTCTGAAATGCATGTGTAGAAGTTCCACAGCACCGGAGAGTCTGGAGAAGGTTCCTCAGGTGTGTGAGGAGATTTGATTTGATCCTGTACGGTGTGAACTCCAAGGTTTATAAGATAGAATAAACCTTTATCAGATCCATCATGAAACTGCAGAGAACATGCTCAGCATAACGGGAAACATGAGAGTTTATGATCATCATCAGCTCATGTTCATTTGGATCAACAGTTTAGAGATGAGAGGTTTATGAGAACCACCAAGAACAAGAGCTCAGTAAGAAGAGGAAGAACCAAATCAGTTTAAACAACATGAATCTAATGTTCTAGAGCTGAAACACACCACACCCTCTGTCCTACAGTGTGTGTGTGTGTGTGTGTGTATACAGTCACAGATGGTGGAGGTGGAACTCTGAGCTCAGGCCACATATGAGCCCAAAACCTGTGGCGCTTAAAGAACTGGCACTTCTGTGAGCACACACACACACACACACACACACACACACACACACATGCAATCCTTGCAGTACAGAGCACTTGATTTTCTGAATGAGGTGTTTCTCAGGACTGAACTGTGTTGTGGTGGAGTTTAACTCGTATAACAGGAATAATGAATTGCAGAGCAGCACAGACTCATGTCAACTGTGAAGCACGGTGGAGGCGGATATCAGAACAGATTATCTCTAATATAGACATACAGCTGCAAAACGAGTTTTGTCTCAAAGTGTTTTAAATATTGTTCTAGTCTGACCTCAAATATCAAATATCAAGCTGAGACAAAGCAGGTAGGAGGAACAGTTTATTTGCAAGGTGGAGGTGCAGAGGACTTACTGAGGGGGTGCATCAGGATAAGTGATGTTGAAGTATGAAATTGTCTCCAGATCAAAGTCAAAAGCTGGTGAAAATTCATCAACACACGTGGACCTCAGGTCACCCATAGAACCTCCATATGAGAACCCTGAGGACAGAAACAGAAGCAGACTGAAGGACGAACTCTGTGTGGACATCTAATGAGCTCCAGCTCTCAGTCAGTCAGACCCAACATCCTGGACATGCTACTGACCATCAGTGTTTAAATGAAGACTTTTCTTCTTCTTTATGCTCCCGATGATGATGATGATGAAGGAGAGGAAGAGCACGAGTCCGATCACGATACCCGCTACCACCAGTGGAGAGGCGAACACACACATCTCACAGCAGTAATCATGGGGTGAGCAGCACCGGGTCCAATGTCCTGTGAGTGCACACACACACACACACACACACACACACACACACACACACACACACACACACACACACAGTCAATGATGTAACGGTGAGCTGATGCAGTCTGGAGTGGAGGTGCAGAGTTGTTTCAGCTCCTTCAGTTCAGATCCACCTCCACCTTCAGTCTTCACTTCAACTTTCAACCAGTGACCATTTAAATCAGCAGCAGGTCAGGATGAGGATGAGGATGAGGAGGAGGGTGTGTGTGTGTGTGTGTGTGTGTGTGTGTGTGTGTGTGTGTGTGAAAGAGCGAAAAATACGAGAATCCAACTCTGTGGTGTAGGGGTTAGCATGTTCTCCTCTCAGTGATGGGGATCCAGGTTCAAATCCTGATCTGGGTGGAGTTTGCATGTCCTCCCCGTGTCTGTGTGAGCTTTCTCCAGGTTCTCCGGTTTTCTCCCACAGTCCAAAAACATGGATTCAAGGTGAGTCAGCAGAATCAGTGTGTCCAGCGATGGACAAAATGTTCTCCATTGGATGGGCGTGGGGAACCATGGATCACATTTGAGAAGAAAGGAACACATGGTCACAGGTCTCTGGAGAACTTCACATTTTCAATTCTGGATTTGTTCCATCTCTCACTCAGGAGAGCAACAGAAAGGAAAGTGGTATAAGTGAGCGAGCGAGCGAGACGGAGAGAGGGAGAGAGCGAGGAGGAAAGTGGACATCATATTAACAGAAACCTTTTTAAATCCGTTTAGAGTGAAAGGGAATCCGAGGTCAGCTCAGTCAGACAGAGAGAAGGTTCCAAACATCTCTGATTATAACAGCAATGAGAGCTGGTTCCACTCCATGCTTCCTGTTATTATAATGAGGATCAGTGGAGTAGAGCAGGTTTAGAGGAGGAACTGTTTCAGTGGAACCCCTGCACAGAGGCATCTTCATCCAACATCACTGTCTGACCAACAGAACATATGTGATTTTGGGCTACAGGCTTTCAGACTCCATTCCATTTAGATCTGCAACTGGGCTGCAGAGAACACCACGCATAGAACCATGAGCACAAATACAGAACCAGAACCAGAACCAAACTGAATCAGAAGAAGAAGAATGAAAGGACTAATGTCCTGTTTTTAATTTATACAAAATAATAATGAAGAGAAATTACAAAATGTTTCATTCAGTCCTTAATCAGATGCTTTGATCCAGAGAGACTCACAGATCTACTCTCAGGTTCTGACTGCTGTCTCACTTTGAGACCCGATTGAACGGAAATGTTTCAGGAATTCAGACTCTCAGCTCTCAGACATTAATAATTGCGCTCAGATCAATGGATTTCAGACATTTCAGCATATGATTTAAAGTTTGTAGACACCTGACAGAGAACCCTCTGTGAAGTCTGAACTGACTGAAGACTTTAAATGAAATGAAAACAGAGCAGGATTCAATATGAGATCAATCACGTGACATCATGTCTGATGAGATCTGGGTTCAGGTTGACAGAGTTATTGATGATCAGATTGAAATTTGAGGTACATTAAAAACGAGGAGACCCCGGTTCTCCTGTAGATCACTGTGGATCCATCTGAGAGCCTCTTCTGTTTCATTGAAAGCAGTTTGGAGGAACAGAGCTGATACAGATGGACACACTCGAGGACGTCCCGTATCAGGATGATGGAGAGGATGGATTAGAGGATGGAGTTCAGTTCCTCTCGTTCTGAAACGAGACCCTGGATTTATTCTGAACACATGTTTCAGAATGAAAAGCTGATGAAGGATGAGCTCTCTGATCTCACAAACACACCCTGAGGTGGCGTGACGGGATCCTCTGAACCTTTAATCCTCTGAACATTGAGAGGATCTCTGTGTTCATCTCTGAGATGATGTTCTGTAATACAGTGAGTTCAGGGGAATCTGGATTATTCAGACTCCTGTTTATGGTTCTGGAGCTGAATCTGGCACTGAGGCAGGAGGGCACACAGCCTGCACAGGGCACCATGCCCACCGGCACACGAAGCTTAAACCTAATCAAGGAGAACCTTTAACCCACCACACTGTAGGCACAGGCGCATCTCAAACCCTGATATGATGTTCTGCTGGTTATTAATTCTATCTCCTCTCCTCATTACCTCATTTCCTGCCTCCTGCAGCTGCACCCACATTCTGCTGATCTGTTGATGAATTATAGATGAGCTCAGCAGATCCAGAGTCAGTAAGGAGTTCAGTCTGAAGGACATCCAGATCTTACACATCTTACCACAACGTTTTACATCTTTACTTTTAGGACCCTGCAGAGCTTTATTTGCTTTTTACACCAACAGGTGGCCGACGTTTCTCTATGATAGCGATCCATAGTGAGACGTTAACCGCGCACCTCGCAGCTTGATTAGGGATTTAGAGTCCTCAGATTTCCTGACCTCATCCTCATCCAACACCTTTGCAAACGGAATCTTTATGTTTTTAAAGAGAACAGCTGCGGTGCCGGGTCGGGTTCTGTTCTTTGGACAGATGAGGTTACAGATCAGGATCGATGTGTGAGCTGAAGGTGCTTTCAGGTCTGATTGTGTTACAGCTGCGGTTTACTGAGAGGTCACATGACATTAAACTACACACTAACACACGGCGCTGCCGCCGGCAACCTGTGTTCCTCACATCAGTGTCTGATTCGATTTTAATGATGAAAACACACACACACACACACACATTCATGTACAAAAACACACACGCATGTTCATGTACATACACACACACACACACACACACACTAATAATTAATGTGTAAATAAAAAAATCTCATTAAAACATATTCCAATGTAATTAAATTTCATCAGATGTTTGTTATGATGTTTTTAATGTTTGATCATCTGACTTTTCAGTCTAAATCTGTAAACTTATTCATAACATCAAAGGAATCATCATTTATAATCATAATTAAAATAAATAAAAGATTTTACTAAAACATAATCAGAACTCTTTTACCTGAACATGTGAGGTCCAACTCTGACGTCCTTCATCTCCTGATGAACGTGAGATCCAGACGACGCTGGTGAAAGCTGAGGATTATCATCTGTAAAAACAGACTGTGATTAACTATTGATCATGTGATCAGATTCACCTCTCTTTTGAATTATTCAGATTAACTCCACCCCTTTCATCACTCTGCTTTAATGGTAATGAATTAATAAATATCTTACAGGTGTGTAATGCACCTTAGTTTTACAGGTGTGTGTGTGTGTGTGTGTGGTTACCTTAGCTCTGTGTGCCATTCTGTCCTGATCTCTTTTATAAATATCCCTGAAGTTCGGGTGAGGCAGCGAGACGACGAGCTTCATTACACTCCATGATTCAGCTCATCTACAAACACACACACACACACACACACACACACACACACACACACACACACACACACACACACACACACACACACACACTCATCCTCCAAAGCAGAGGAGGAGACAAAGTCCCACCACCAATCACAACACCCTCCCCCTCCATCCTTTACTTATTTCATCTCTCTATCCCTTTTTCTTTTATGTGATATTTAAATAATGATTAAAATAATTTGTTCATTAATTATATTTTAAGATAATATCTTAAATCTCTATTTTACTAAAAGCTTAATATTTTTATTCATTCATTCATTCATTATCTCCCGCTTATCCTCTATTAGGGTCGCGGTGGGGTTCCCCATGCCCATCCAGGGGAGAACGTCTCGGGCGCTGGGCAGATAGACCCAGGACAGGACGCCAATCCATCGCTGGGCACACACTCACTCACACAGACACACTCTAAACGGGGCAATTTATGAGAATTCAATTAACTTGATCCATGTTTTTGGACTGTGGGAGGAAACCGGAGAACCCGGAGGAAACCCACGCAGACACGGGGAGAACATGGAAACTCCACCCAGATGGGGATTCGAACCGGGAATCCCTAGCGCTGAGAGGCGAACGTGCTAACCACTAAGCCACCGTGCCGCCTTAATATTTTTAAATCATGTTAATAATAACAATAATATTTAATGTCAGAAGTTCACAGTGCTGTGGTGCTTCGACCGAAACACAGAATTAAAAGGTGAGGTTTTATAATTACAGTCAAAAATGAGCCACCATGTGAAATTTAAAAATCTGCCGCCACCTTCTGGACACACCTGTGTATTACACTGAGTTTTCATGTTTGAAACTTATTTTGGAAACAAAAATGGTCGTGTTTGTTAACTGCGAGTAGTGTGTGTGTGTGTGTGTGTGTGTGTGTGTGTGTGTGTGTGTGTGTGTGTGTGTGTGTCAGAGAAAGCAGAGACTAACTTTGTGGAACGAGATCAACAGTATGTACAATTATAATTGCATTTGTGTAAAATTGACTATATATAAAGTTAAATTAGAATGAGCTGTTTATAAAGATAGGGGGCAGTGTCACAGGTGGGTCCTATAGTGAGATATTCAGTATTCTGTTATATTGGGTTGGGTTCAGTGTAAATCCAGTTGTCAGAAGGTAAAGTTTTCGTCGTGGCTGAGATTTCAGGAGGTGACAGGAAACCGAAGTCTGTGAAAATTTTTATTAGAAAATGATCAGGAAATAAACTCAGAAACATCATGTTACAGCTCAGAGTCTGATTACAGGTCTGATGATGGAAAGGTCTGATTATCAAAGTGTTATTCCACAATTATACCCCTCACAGTTAACTGAAGAACTTTAAAATAAAAGTCACCTGAATCAAGAATCAATCACTGAATTCAGTTGTTTTTTTTTAAAGAACTGTTTCCTCTGATGAAAATAAGAAAAACAGGAAACTGATCCCATGTGGTGTTCCACTCAACAGATAAGAGAACAAGAACCCAAGTTCCTTGACAGGAAGTGGCTGATTGAGTGGGTGGGGATTGTTGATAGTGTGGAGATGAACAGCTTCCAGTTATTGTGTGTACAGAAGAAATGTAAAAGGTAAAATATGAACTCTTCATTTTTAAATAAGTTTTAAAATGTGTGAAAATAACCTGAAGGAGTCTGAGAGGTTCTGGGTTGAGCAGCAGGTCAGCGACGCCACCCGCTGGTCCTCCAGCTGAACACCTCACCCACGACAACCAACATCCCCCAACATTAAACTGCAACGTTCACAAATCCTCCACCCAACACCGGTGTCTGACCTCACCCACAATCTTCTGAACGAACGGAATAAACTGCTATAAAAACATAATGTAGAAAGAATTGATGCCATTATAGTGACAAATAGAAACAACGCCTCCTGTAGGTGTAAAGTGAAGGTGTCTAAATACTTTTGTTCAGTTAGTGAAGCTTAATAAACTAAAGCTGTTCAAAAACACGAATAAACAACAAAAACACTAAACGTTGAATCTACATTAATTAGTGATTTATTTTTAAATTCATTTCAAATAAAAAGTTATAAAACTCAGAATGTAAAGAGCGTGTGAGCTGCAGCCCGACTCGTTTCCTGACCGCTGACCCGATTGGACCCCTGAGACCCGTCCAATAAAATCACAGCACTCTTTAATTCTGTCAGCGCCTTGTTACGGCGCTTCCTCTATTCCTGCTCAGCCTGACCTCCAGACCTGCTCCTGCTGGAGCTGCTGATGGTACAGATGGAGAAGCATGAGGTGGAGATCTGCAGCTTCACATTTCAACATCCAAAATAAAAATGAATACAGCAGAACTCCACTGAACACCATGAGAACTGACTGTGGAGAACAGATTAAACTCACAGCCACAGGACAAAAAGAAATGTGATGCTGACGGATGTAAACCCTCAATCACGAGATGACCTATGACATCATCAGAGAGCTAATAATTAAGTCTGATGATCAACCAATGAACGAAGACTTCAGAGATGGAATTACCATCAAGATACCAATCAGTCTTCTCCTTCACAGCCTATCAAATCTGAGGCCTATCCCAGCCAGTGAGCAGTCCTGGTTCAGCCCTCCATAATCAAAGGAACAGGATCGATTTCATTCATTCATCCTGATGACACCCTGAACGTCAGCAGCTCATCTCTGTACAGACAAAAGAAGAACATGCAAAACTCTACATCAAACAAACCCAGTCCTCCCAACCTTCCTGTGCAGGTTAAAGGCATAACCTTTAGAACTGTATGTTAATTCCAGTGGAAATGATTTAATATGTGATTTATTAATGATATTTATAGTTGTGTGTTGAACCTCGCTGGTTAAATTTGGTGTGTATTGTATTTTTTTATTTTATAACGGGGTAATTTTTTAATATCACAAACACCAAACTAAAGTTTTTTCTTTCTTTTCATAAATGTAAAAAAAGTTTTAAGAGTAAAACTGCGCGAACGTTCACACGAGCGTCACCGTGACGTCATCGGACGCGTGCTTCCTCAACCTGAGGAGCGGCGCCATCTTCAGGTGCGATCAGTACGAGGCGGCGTCGTGGTCGTAGCCGTACAGCTGAGCGAGCGTCTGAAACCTGGGCCCCCAGTCGCTCAGCAGGTCGTAATCGATCTCCGAGCCGTGCGACGATCCGGAGCACAGCGAGCTCAGCGAGCCGGCCAGCGACTCCGAGCCCTCCAAACCGTAAAGGTGCAGCGTGTCGTACGGACCCCCGTCGCGGTCGTGATCCGCCTCGTCCTTCTTCACCTCGATCATCACGGCCATGTCGTTTTTACACGCGGGGGGTTTGTTGACGACGGCGTACATGGCGGCGGACGCTGCCCCGACCCCGGCGTCCTGCCGCACGGAGCTGAGGATGGAGACGTCGTAGCCGTTCGTGTCCATTTCTCCACCGCCTTCCTCGTCGTAGCTCACCAGCTGCTCGTGAATCTCCCCTGAGGATTTACCCAGAACGACTAGCGCCTCCTTCTGGTAGCGTTTACGCAGCACGAACAGAATTACAATCACTAACAAAAACAAAAATAATGCAAAATGACAGATTAACACCTTTAATCATAGAGTTCCCTAAAACACGTACAGCATACACTACACATCATCAGCACCGTTCACAACACACACATCCTCAACCGTCACACACGCCGTGTAGTCCGTGCAGGTGGAGGTCTTACCGAGGATGGTGACGATGCAGAGCAGGATGGCGATCAGGGCGCTGACGCTGACGCTGGACCTGCTGTAACTGAAGCAGTACTCGCTTCGCCGCTCTGCGTCACATTTGCACATTTTTATGGGCAACGCTGTGACGCTCTTCTTGGGTGGCTTCCCTCCATCAGTGATCTCGATTTGCAGAACGTTCTCCTGCGATCTCTCAGAGCTGAAGCCTCCGTGAGTCACGACGATCTTGGCCGTGTTATCTGTTAGACGATCAATACTGTACAATTAACCCGGCGCGGCCGGGGGGGAGGACTGAACTGAGACTTTGAAAGGCCAAATACACCAGAATGAAGACAGAATGAAGACAGAATGAAGACAGATCAGCGTCCTGAGTGGAATGAAGTTTCCTCACTGATCACATGATCCGATCATCAGGACCAAGATCATAAGGCAGACTCACCCAAATTATCAATCAATGAGAAGTTTGAGTTCATTTTTGCCAGAGTGAAGCGAAACGTCTCAGGGTTCTCATCTTTATCGGTGGCACCAATAAATCCAACGACCTGCAAACGACCGAAACCGAGAACCTTACACAGCTTTACTAAAAAACTCAAACAATCTGAAAATCATGACTTCATTCAAACACATTGATCCATGTTTTTGGACTGTGGGAGGAAACCGAAGAACCCGGAGGAAACCCACACGGACACGGGGAGAACATGCAAACTCAGATTCGAACCTAGCCCTGAGAGGAACATGCCAACCACTAAGCCACCGTGCCTCCATAGTTCCTGTTTAGTTCCTCTTAATTATACCCAACGTTTACACTTATGGCGGCACGGTGGCGTAGTGGTTTAGCATGTTCTCCTCTCAGCGCTAGGGATTCCCGGTTCAAATCCCCATCTGGGTGGAGTTTTCATGTTCTCCCCGTGTCTGCGTGGGTTTCCTCCGGGTTCTCCGGTTTCCTCCCACAGTCCAAAAGCATGGATCAAGTTAATTGAATTCTCAAAATTGCCCCTATAGAGTGTGTCTGTGTGAGTGAGTGTGTGCCCAGCGATGGATTGGCGCCCTGTCCTGGGTCTATCTGCCCAGCGCCCGAGATGTTCTCCCCTGGATGGGCATGGGGAACCCCACCGCGACCCTAATAGCGGATAAAGCGGAAGATAATGAATGAATGAATGAATGTTTACACTTATTTAAAACCAATATCTTAGCTACAGCGTGTCTGCTGCAGTGTTGATTATTGAGTTCATTGATTATTGATTTCATTGATTATTGATTTCATTGATGTGTTAACGGTTCTGGTACTCACGGTTCCGTTCTGATCGTAATCACAGACGTACATCTCGCCCTTATTGACCAGCTCCGGCTCATTATCATTAATGTCCAGTACATCAATAGTCACCATCACATATGATTTCTTCCCTGAATCACACACACACACACACACACGCACACACACACACACACACACACACACTATTTCACATGTGATTGTGGTTGTGTGTGTATAGTGTGGTTGTACATGTAGTGCAGTTGTGTATGTTGTGTGTGTAAAAGAGTGTGTGTGTGTGTGTGTGTGTGTGTGTGAATGGTAAACAGACCATTGGGTGAACGTTCCTCAGCTGTAACATGAAACTTGTGTAAAGGCTGAAGTTCTCGATCGAGTTCTTTGATCAGAGTCAGAACTCCAGTTTCACTGTGAACCTCCACCGGACTTTTCGGATCTTCAATAGAGTATCTAGAACATCGGCATCCCAATTCATATTATATATCATTCTCACAATATCTATGAATGCAGAGCATCTGAATAATAATAATAATAATAATAATAATACTAATAATAATAATAACTGCGGGGTGCTGTACCTGATTCTGTGTTTGCTGCTGTCGGTGTCTGATGCTGAAACTGCTCCTATAACGCTTCTGTACTGTGGCCCTTCTTTGATTTTGAAGTTGTACTCAGACTCGGTGAAGACGGGAGGTTCGTCCACGTCCTGGACGTTAATGATGACCTCTGCCTTTTGAATGCGTCCTTGATTTTCAGGAACCGTAATCACGCCGTCTTCTTCAACTTCCACAGTGAAGCTGTAGCTGCTCTGTTTCTCATAATCCAGTTCCTGTTGGAGGAGAACATCACCTCAGGATCAAACGTTCACTGACCCCCCCTCAGGTCCTCAGTTCTCCTGGTTCCTGATCTCATTAAGTTCCACACTTACGCAGTCTCACGTCATTCAGCCTTTAATGATTTGCCCTCTTAAGGGAACATTTAAAAACACTATGAGAACACACTGAAACAGAACTTCATACTTTTTTAAGAATCAGCAATACGTCTTTGTTCTGGTCCAGATCAACGTCGAACTGTTCACTCCTCAGGGTCACCGAGGGATTTTTATTCTGCTGCTCATCCGGATCTCTGATGCCGATTAGCCCCAATCTCGAACCCCGACTCGTGTCCTCAGGTACATCAAATTTATAATGTTCTATAAAGAAAAGAAAATCCTCAGATTAAAATGAAAATGTTTAATGAGATTCTGATGGAGGCTCTGAGGGTGGAGCTGGAGGGGGTTAATAGAGCGATAGCATTTGTATTAACACTGAGAAAATGAAAACATTAAAAAAGAGAAGATTAAAGAAATATTTTTAAATTTGGAGTGCCAAAAGAGGAGAACCTGTTAAATGCTCTGGTGTAATGCAGTTGGAATGAGCTCTGTATCTTTAAGTTTAAACGTTGGTTCTAATCTGGTTCCAGTTCTGTAAAAGAGGAACCATCTCCTGTGTGTTTTATTGAAACCGAACCTCAGTGAGGATCAGATTGAGGATCAGATTCAGTCAGATTGAGTCAGTGAAATGTGTATGGTGTTCTGTTTAGAGAATCAGACGTACTTTGGGAGAAGCCGGCCACGTTGTCGTTGACGTCGTTGATTTTGATAGTGATGACGGTGGTGTTTTTTTTCCCTCCATCTATTCCCGGAAGATCAGACGCCTCAACCAGCAGCTTATACTTATCATGGATCTCACGATTCAGATTATCCACAACTGTTGATATCTCACCATCTACACACACACACACACACACACAGTGAGTGGGTGGTGATGGTGGTGGATGAGTGTAGTTGATGCAGTGAGGTTCCTGACCTGCACTGATTTTAAACATGTTGGTTCCATTCAGCAGTTTGAAGATGAGTTTGCCGTTTGGAGTTTTGGGGTCGTCTGCATCCGTTGCTCTCACTTTCATCACCAAGCTTCCTAATGTCACAAATACAACAACATATAAAATGGATTTGTTCTGGACAGGACGCTCAGAATGTTGCTATAAGAACCCACAGTATGCACACAGTCTGGTATAGTTCAGTATAAAGATTCAGTATAAAGATTCAGTATAAAGATTCAGTATAAAGTTTGCCTGGCAGGGCTTTAGCAGATGAGCAGTTTTATTGGTGTGTTGGTT
Organism: Corydoras maculifer; assembly: GCA_019802435.1. Taxonomy (NCBI): domain Eukaryota; kingdom Metazoa; phylum Chordata; class Actinopteri; order Siluriformes; family Callichthyidae; genus Corydoras; species Corydoras maculifer. The sequence continues at coordinate 137,517 of JAFMOD010000442.1, forward strand.
TAAATGCGTTTGGTAACAGACTGTGTTCAGAGTAAGTTCTGGTGCTGAGCTCCTAACCCTTTGGTGATCGTTCATCTATGGATCCACTGTAAGGTTCTGAGAACACGGGTGAGTTGTCATTAACATCCAGAACCTCCACAGTAAACGTAGTGTCGCCCTCTATCTGCTTTCCTGACGAGGCGTCGACGATCCGAGCCGTCAGGTTATATTTGCTCTTTTGCTCCCGATCCAAAGTCTTCAGAACAAAGAGCTCTCCATTAGGTTTCAACTCAAAGACGTCGTTGGCTCCTTCTCCCATGAGCTGGAAGTTAGTGTTCGCCCCGGTGAAACTGTTCTTCAGCTAAAAGATCAAAAGATCAGAGCAGCAGGTGGTCAGATACTCGTTATTAGAATTACACTAATTAGAAAAACATTTAATCATAAATTCTAAATCAAACACGTCCTATAATAATACAATCAATAAATATCAATACAAACAGAACTTTAATAATGATAATTATTTGATTTTAAAACATTTTTTACTGAATTAATAAAGTAATAAAAACAATAAGATCATTTAAAAAGCAACAACGCTCGTTAAGATCTATGCCGCTGGGCGTGGCCCTCTTGAAAACGATGTGTGCAGTAATCAGTGCTTCGTCAGCAGCTCTCGTCACACACGTCTTCTCTGAATTTGACTGAATGTATTTGAGTTTTATTTATTATTAATAATCGGATGGTTTGATGTGTGTAATTAATGATCTGGTGTCATGTCTTTCGTTAGTGCTGCTGCACCTCGCCGATTTTTTCGGGGCTTGTTCCAATGACTTGTCCCTCAAAAGCTCGGAGGGTTTTCCACTCCCACTCTCGTTTGGTGCGGTGGTGAGGGCGGGCCGCGGGACCCTCGCGTTCGGCTCTGATGATGAAGAAATGCAAAGCTGTGCAGAGGATAAAAATTCTGATGGACCTTCTCCCTCCAGACTGAATCATCCTCATCATCACCTGAGGAAGAGGAGGATATGCTTCAACATGACATCACACTAAATGAAGATTATGATATGGAGGAACGTGAGGAGCTATGGTCTCAGTGTTACTGTTAGTAAAAGTTTTAGTAAAATAATAGAATGATAGAATTGTTTAGTGTTCCGACGTCAGACACCGATGTTCGTTTAACTTTACAACTCTTCATTCATTTATTCTAATTTCATATTATTTATATTATATTCAAAAAATCTCTTTATACTTATATAACTTAATCTAATTTCTTTAACTTATAATAATGAAATGAAAAATAAAAATAATAAAGAGGTTATTATTAAATTGAAGAGGAATATTAAATTAGATTGAGTGTTGCTTCAGATGATGTATTGAACCCGGATTAATCTGGTCTTTTTCAAAGAACATTATAGACATATTTAGTTCTTTTTTCTACTTGGTACCATAGCTTTAATAAATTAACCCAGTTCCTGGTTCTGAACCAAAACTCGGTTCAACACAAACTGTTCTAAAAACTTTATCATTAAAATCTAGAAGCAAAAGATCCAAGAAAACCATTTAGAACCAACAACAAGACTTTAAAATGGATCACATCCTCAAAGACGAACATGGACTGTCAATAAAAGACAGTGATTATAACGTTATTATAATTCAATCATTATTGGATCATGGATTAGAGAGGGTGGGGGGTTCGGGGGGAGCAGATGGAACTGCTTTGATCTGGTTCCAGGTTTAGTTCTGGTTTCTGGGTCTCCTCTCATCATCTGAAGGTAAAAGTAAATCATAAAGCAGAGCAGATCTGATCTTACCAGAATGTGGATCCTCCTGATTAAGGAACGTCTCTCTTATTCTGGAGCTCACGCGATATCTGGAGATGTTCAGACTGCAGTGGTACTGGGACCAGTGAGAGAGAGAACGAGAGAGAGAGACCTCCAGCTGCTCCACCACTCACTTCCTGTTATTGTGATGCTTATACGGTGGAAGTTCACAGGGAAGTCAGATAAGCTCCGTGAACTGAGAGTGAGTGGACAGTAGGACAGTGGGACTGTAGGACTCAGGGTGGAGGGTGTAAGGTGCAGAACGGCGGGTGAATCCATTCTGGAGCGGGTGGACAGGGTGTATACGGTGTGCAGGAGGAAGGGGAGCTCATTTTGCAGACTGCTGCTTTAAAATAAGAACTGTGTGAAATACTCACCATGTGAACCGAACCTCTGATCTCTGAATCTGGAGGCGTGGCCACACACTTCTGTTTCTCGGTGTTTGTTGGCTGTGAGATTGGATTGCAGGTGTGTGTGTTATAATAATGAATCATAAGGATGACCAGCGTACGGACGTGGTGATGGAGCTGCAGGCCACGTTCTGAAAAGGCTGGTGTGAGTGTTTAGTTAATGAACTTCCTCCCATTCAAACAGTAGCAACATCCCAGTTCATACCTCTGACCTTCAGCATCCTGCTGAGAGAATGGAAATCCCTCATCTCACACACACACACACACACACACACACACACACACACACACACACACACACCTGCTGGATTCCTCAACACAATGCAGAGTGTTTCTAACTCTGAGTGTTTTCCTGTGCAGCCTGACTCATTACACTGTCACATTATTAGATGATGACATCACATCATTATGACTTATTATGACTTATTATTTCTATATAAACATGTTGGTGATACATAGTGAAATTATAATGAATAGTCAGTGTTATGATTGATGATTGATTTTTGTTAGGGGTAAAATCCCTCGTCAGCGTCCCACGTTGTGGATGAATGAACCTGGAGGTGTTTATGGTGGAGGACAGTCTGAGTGATGGACGTTTACACTGCTGATCAATCACTGATGATAAATCTGTTCTGTTTATTAATCAACTCGTTTTCTGTGTAATCAGTGTAATTACTCCAGTTATTTTTACTGGAGGTCCAGACACAGGAAGTGAGCAGTAGCTTAACAGGAAGTGGCAGTGACGCTGTGGAAGTGCCTTTTGATTCTGGCGGGCGGTGATTAGAGCAGAGATGATGAGATTAGTTCAGAGCTCCGTCCTCAGTGGAACAAAGAAGCATTTTAATAAACGAGAGACTCGGAGGGACTGCTGCTGAGCAATGACGTCGTCAGAAAGTCACGAATACAAGAAATACTACAAATACTGTCCACAAACACTTCAACCAACACGTGACGTGCCGTGCCTCGCCCCGAACCCCTCTGCACCATCAGACGTGCTCTGGATCTCCATCAGGTTCCAGGAGCATTCTCACCGCTGAACTGGAGATCTAAAGCATCCTGACCCCGACTGACCTGATCCACAGCAGGAAGTGAGATCAGAGTGTGGATGAAGATCGCTGACATGCTGGAGTCAAGAGGAAGAGACATTCTGCAGACACAGGATCATCACACTTTAATTAACGCTTTACCGTCCGGATATTAATGACGCTGGACCTCTGTCCTGTCTCCACTGTCTCCCCGGCGCTGGCTCTCACCTCGGTCTCCGCAGTCTCAGGGTGCGAGGTGTGTTCAGATCCGCTGAGCTCAATGCATCTGCTATTCTTTCTCTTTATTAAACTCACTAATTAAATCAAACTCATGATTTCACTTCTCTTTGGTCATGTGACACACTGTGAACATTAAGATGAATATTAATTCTTAATGAATTATTATTAACTTGTATACATTCTGATTAAACCTGTAATCAAACATTTTCATGATTTATTTCCGCTCTCAGCATCGTAATCAGAATGCTGCTCTCTGCCCCTGCACCCCACCACAGAGTTCTGTATGCTGATGATCTTCAGTGCACTTCGGGGTTTTTAAGTCTCCACCCTCCACGTGGCTCAGATTTCCTCAATCACTGCTGCGTTACTCTATGAACTTTAAAGGTTCTCACATCTGTAGATATTCTTACAGGAACAACAGCTTTCACTTCATAAGGGTGTAACCTCTGGACGCTGTCTGAGATCCCAGATCCTCACCAACTACAGACTGAGTGACCGCAGCCTGGGGCAGAGGGGCAGCTTTAAAAAGAGAGGAGCGACTGTGTGCTCACTGCAGGACAGGGGAGGTACAGACAGAAGGACACCTCCTCCTGAACTGCCACAAATACACCAACATAATCCCAAAAATAACCCCTCCCACCTACCACCACACACAAAATCAAAGTATATATATTTCTACAATTCATTGTTATTGTTGTTATATATTTAATCTATTCTATTCTAATGGATTCTATTTATTTTGTGATTTTATTTATATATACTTTGATTTGATTTGTACATTTGTCGACATGTCAATAAAGCGACTGAATTAAAATTGATGTTTGTCACCATCTAGTGGATACAGAAGTCACTGCACCCGGTAACACGTTGAGCCCAGATGCTTAACATTTATTTGTTTTCAAGGAATGAATGAAAGCTGAGGCCTATCCCAGTTTTTATGGGTGAACGTCGGAAAACATTTTTACAGTTCTTAGTTTGACAGATTTAGTATATTTAGATTTTTTTAATGTCTCTTATGGCTCAAGTCGCTGTGGTACAAACAACCGCTAGAGGGCGAAAAAAAGCAGGCTGGACGCACACCGCGAAAAACTCCTTTTCCCAGAAAGCACCACGCTAATCAGGTCTGACTCCTGAAGAGGACACAGCTGCAAAGTGAGAGGTCAGAAAAGCTGGTCCAGGTGTAATGTGCAGGTGTCCACATACTTCTGCTCCTGCTGTAGAGTTCAGGGTTCACTCTGCAGCCGGAGGAACGCAAACACCGTCAGATAAACACCGAGTCTGTTCTCCACCTGAAGTGAACCATCAGGTTCTCATCTCTAATTAAAGTGGTTCTGTAATCTGCAGTGGGTGGAGGAGGAGGAGGTGCAGTGAGGGGAGGAGGAGGTGCAGCGGGGGAGGAGGAGGTGCAGTGGGGGAGGAGGAGGTGCAGCGGGGGAGGAGGAGGTGCAGTGCAGTGCCTGGTGGCCAGAATAAAAACATGAGGCCAGAGCTGAGATGATGCAAAGCCCTGAAAGAAAACTTTATCAGAGAAATAAAGTTCCCCTTTAACTCATCAATCAGAACAGAGCATTCAGAATCAGAATCACATCTGCTGCAGCTACAGGCTTTCAAAGAACACGATACACAGCCATGCTGGTGAGGTCACACCTGAGCACAGTGCTAGGGTGGGCTGCTGGAGCCATGCTGGTGAGGTCACACCTGAGCACAGTGTTAGGGTGGGCTGCTGGAGCCATGCTGGTGAGGTCACACCTGAGCACAGTGTTAGGGTGGGCTGCTGGAGCCATGCTGGTGAGGTCACACCTGAGCACAGTGTTAGGGTGGGCTGCTGGAGCCATGCTGGTGAGGTCACACCTGAGCACAGTGTTAGGGTGTGTGTGTCCTGAACGTCTGTGTTCAGCTCCACACTGAGACTGATGATGTAATAAGACAGAAGTAACCTTCCACAGAACGTAAGTGTCTCCATCAGAACCAGAGGACCAGCAGCTCTCACTGTAATCTCACTGTAATCTCACTGTAATCTCACTGTAATCTCAAACTGATCTCTAATGCAGACAGGTACTAACGTTCACATGCTTCATGTGGGACGAATTGGAATATCGACTCACTTATCAAACGATCATATAAATGTAATTTCTGACATGGATTTTCTCCTGTAGGGGGCAGCACGAGTACACATTTAACATGCGTCTCGTAAAGTGTGCCGTTTAGCCTAAAATACCCGAGTGAACAAGGGCATAGCTGTAATTTGGAACACGACCTGTCATTCATATTAACACTGATCACTGAAGTCTTCTAGGGCAGGAGAGGAAGTGAGCGAGGTTAAAGAGGACACACAGTTCGGACCATATCAGATGGTCATTTAAGAAGCATGTAGATGAGATGAGGAAGGGTGGGGTTGTTTATTTTATTCTAAAGATGTCTGCAGATTTGGGATGGGACCCTGAGAGTTAATGTAATGATTGTAAAGTTAATTAAAGACCCTAAAAACTAAGGGCACTTAAAGTGAAATGTAATAAAAATGTATAAAAGCAGCAGCTGTCGATGTGCTGATGGTGACTCTTGAGGGGCAGTTGTTTCCAAAAAGGTGTCGTGTGGAGGGCGGATGGGAGCGAGGCGGATTTGGAGCATGACCTGCCACTTTGGAAACAATAAGAGCGAGTGTCTCTTCATGGCTTTATTGTGAAAGTGGAAATGAAAGTGTGTGAGACAGTAGGGTGCAGGGTGCGAGGGTTCACTATTAATCTTTAAGAATAAATTAAAGACACATTTATTTAATCTTGCGTTTAATTAATCCCCTGTAGACAAAGATGTAGATCTCAGGCTTGGCTGTGCTGGGGGGTGATCTGTGAGCAGTATATGCTGGCGTTTCACAGCTTCACCCACCTCATCATTATGGGGGGGGGGGGGTGTGGCACTGAAATGATGCTGTTCCGGGGCGCCATCTCATCTATGTAGAGCCTGCAGTATCTGCCTCTTTTAGTTATGCTGCTCTAGTTAGTGATGCCGGAGTCACATGCTGCACTGTGTCAATAAATTAGTTATTAATTAAATTCTGTGCCTTATTAGCTCTAACTGCCTTCCATGTCTGTTTCTTTTGAGGTGTGACCGGCTTCCTGGAGATCTTCATCTATGGATCTGCCGACAAACACTGATGGAACCTGAATATTAATTGGACTGGCGGTCCTGCAGGACGCCCCCTTAATGGACTCACATATAGTTTTCTAGTTTTTAGTTTTTCCATTTGTTAAATTTAGTTTTTAGTTTTTCCATTTGTTAAATGTCTCTCGCTGTCCTACATTGTTGTTGCTGCCTGGCCGCTCAAGGAGGATGAGTCCCCCACTGAGTCTTGGTCCTCCCAAGGTTTCTTCCTTGA
>JAFMOD010000442.1:192775-195275 GCA_019802435.1 Corydoras maculifer
CCTGTGTCTCAGATTACACCTTTAAACTGAGAACGGCCTTCATTCTGTTAATTATGACATCATAATGACACGGTGCATGCTATCATTATGACCTTACTGTGGGATGTGTTTAGAGCAGAAAACCAGTAGTGGGCGTCGTTTAAAGCGTCTGTGTGTCTCAACGTTACAGAGTGGGCGTGTCTCATCAGTCGGACGCTTCATCTTCACAAAGACTTTAATCTTCAGACCTGTGATTTCATTCTGATCGTCTTCATCTCTCCTCCTCTTCATCGATTTCCTCTTTAAAAACCCTTTATAAACCCACAGAACCACAAACAGGGACTTTTATTCTATAATCCACTAAATACCACGTTTCAGAGTTTCAGAGCAGTTTAATAAACCACAGTGAACAGGGTCCACCAAGGCCGTGACGCAGGAGTGGGTTGCATTGGAACAACGACTTGTGTAAGAAGCTAGTCTCTCAGGTGGATTTAACAGTCATTCTGGTTATTGGAACTGTAATGGTGTAGTTCCTGTGTGGTGGTTTGGTTCCTGAACTGTGTGATGGTGTAGTTGCTGAACTGTGTGGTGGTTTGGTTCCTGAACTGTGTGGTTTGGTTCCTGAACTGTGTGGTGGTTTGGTTCCTGAACTGTAATGGTGTAGTTGCTGAACTGTGTGGTGGTTTGGTTCCTAAACTGTGTGATGGTTTGGTTCCTAAACTGTGTGATGGTGTAGTTGCTGAACTGTGTGGTGGTTTGGTTCCTGAACTGTGTGGTGGTTTGGTTCCTGAACTGTGTGGTTTGGTTCCTGAACTGTGTGGTTTGGTTCCTGAACTGTGTGGTGGTTTGGTTCCTGAACTGTGTGGTGGTTTGGTTCCTGAACTGTGTGGTGGTTTGGTTCCTGAACTGTGTGGTGGTTTGGTTCCTGAACTGTGTGGTTTGGTTCCTGAACTGTGTGATGGTGTAGTTGCTGAACTATGTGGTGGTTTGGTTCCTGAACTGTGTGGTTTGGTTCCTGAACTGTGTGGTTTGGTTCCTGAACTGTGTGGTGGTGTAGTTCCTGTGCTGGGTCGGTCCGTTTGCACCTCCCGTGCTCTTGATTACTGAAGCGGTTCCCGGGGTGTTATGGGTAATAAAACAGGTCCGTTCATCATGCAGACCGGATTAATCGATCACGCCGTCTCTCCGTCTCACGGCAGGTCTTATTTACTTTCTTGGGGAGACGTCCGATTAATTTGGGCAGCCGGAGATGGAGTTCCTGCGACGCCGGGCTGAATGGCACCTGAAGGAGAAATGATTATTAATTCAGCGGCGACGGAAATTAGGAGCCGGCTCTGGTTTTTTTAAGGCTCTGGTTTTTTTAAGGTGTCGCCGTCATTTTTACCTTTAATATAAAACTATTCATCAGAGCGCCCCCCCCTGACCCCTCACCTCCTTAAACCGTGTATCATTCAGGTCATGCAGTTTACTGTTCTAAAGTTTCTCACAATGGTTCTGTACAGATTGTAATATAAATTGTAATTATATTAATTGTTGATAATTAATTAGTATTCCCGTGGGTGATGCCGGTTGGTACTGAAGCTGAATGTGAGGGTTCTTCAGTTGATCATGACCTCAATCTTCTCCTGCAGTAGCTCTGAAGCTGCAGCGTTCTCGTTTCATTGGTTCAGGGTTTTTAGATTTCTCACACTGATGGTGGACTGATTCAGATTCAGAATCGACTCGACTGACCGACACACACATGACTCTGAACATCTCCACATACTGAATGATGATGATGATGATGATGTCACAGTCACTCACCTGATGGGTTTCTGTGTTTAGAAATGAAGTGGATCTCAGAACCAGCCTCCGCTCTCCACCGCTCTCCATCTTCAGTGATCATGAGGTGAAGAGATGAAACCTCTGACAGACCCGCACCTCCACCTGCAGCACTGCTCCAACCAGGTGAGAACGTGAGAATGTGGAACCGATGGTACGGTAGGACAGGTCCAGAGGAACGTCCACGGGGTTTGGGAGAGACTGAGGTAGTCTGAGGACATAAAGCAGAACCCCAAATCAACATTTAAATGTATTCTGAAGCTCCTCAGGGTGATGGATGTCAGCAGTCTGTGGAATTCCACCACATTAATCCAGACTGTCCTGGACCTGCACAGGTGCTCCGTCACTGTGGAACATCAAAGGGTCGTCCCTAAACTTCCTTAATTATTCAGTTTGAATGATTTGTGAGTGGAATATGAGCAGAACATAAATATAAAGATCAAAAGAAATCCGTCAGACAAATTCATTTTCTACATATTTCATTATTTAAATCATAAACCTAAACCCCGCCTCTGAGGGGGTATGAGGAGGGGGTGTGAGGGGATGAGGGTGAGGGGGTGTTTAAGGGGGATGTGTGAGGGGGTATGAGGAGGGTGTGTGGTTGTGTGGGGGGTGTATGATGAGGGTGTGTGGGGGGGGTGAGGGGGTATGATGGTGCAATAAGACTTTGTGTTTGTGAAAGTTGTGAGGGGAACAGCAG
>JAFMOD010000442.1:197775-206134 GCA_019802435.1 Corydoras maculifer
CACTTTAGAGTCTGCTGAGGATAACGTGGGTGAGGTTCTGGAGCCTATCCCAGCCTTACAGGGAGACAGTAAAAGTGAGTGTAATGAAATGATGTCTCAGGATCAGATGAAGCTCGTTAAAGTCTGTAATCATGTGGAATACGGCTGATGAACGTGTGAATGCTGGTGGACGTGCCGTGATGGACAGCTGCAGGTCCTCGTCTCTCCACCTCTGACAGATTGAATAGTTTTTAAATAGAACACGCAGGGTCTGGTGTTTTGGCGTCTCGTGGAGCGGGGGGGGGGTATAATGAGGGGACGGCTGAGGGAACTCCATCCAGCTGTTTACACACTGATATTAAATTAGAACGCTGGACGGAGGAACCACCAGGGAAAATAACGGAGGACCTCGTGAGGCGTAACTGAGAGTCAAGTTAAAGAAAGGGAGACGGTTCGGGCTGCAGGAATAACAGCGCCATGTTTACACACTCCATCCTGTCCTCTGTGCTTTGGGACACGACCCTGCTCTTGTTTTTAAATATTAGAACTGAGACACTTGGTAGGTTCTCCTGTTACAGCTCAGCGGTTCCAGGTTTCGCGTTCAGGAACCGGGACAGGAACCAAAGAGGACTTATTAAGTGAAACGATGCGAGACTTAAATTAATGATTAATTAATGAATTCTTGGATAACGATGATGTCATCTGTGAGCATGTGACCTCACAGTCCGTCCAGCGCATGTCATTTAATGAAATCGCTGTGGACGACCCCCGGGGTGTCTGCTGTGAGACGGGCGTGGGGGCGGACCCGCACGCCGATGAACCTAACCCCTCTGTAATGCGGATGTTATTATTATGGGATGTTGATTCTTTGTGAGTGGAAGTTAAACAGGTTGATATAGAGCAGGTGGAGATGTTGCCCCCCCCCCGCCCCCCGTGTTGGTGGAATGGAGGCAGATTGATCAGGAGTGATATTGAACAGGACTTTTTAACAGATTGTCCTCTTTGGTGTTATTGATCTGCAGTCAGAGTGCCGGAGCGCCCCGGCGTCCTGCACGGCGACCTGTTAGTTGGCGGTGAAGGTGGGCGGGATGGACGGCGTGAGGGAGCGGGGAGTTTAGTGGACGTGGCGTCCGGCCTGGTTTGTAGGAGTGAGCTGTCAGAACGGAGACGTCCCCGGGGTCCGGAGAAACGAATACCCCTTCCCTGAACATTCCCCCGCTATCAGCGAGAGCAGCGAGTGAAGAATAACACGTCCACCTGTTTTCCTTTGGTCCAGCTCCCCCGCCCGAACCGCCGGCTCCCTCGCTCGCTGGCTGCACTCAGCACGCACTCCGTTATCCACCGCCACCGGGAACATCCTGCTCCCAAAATGACCTGCGTTTACATCATCACCATGCCAGTGTTATGACATCATCATCATCATCAGTAACACCCCAGCACCCCGTGTTCTTACCCCCCACCTCTTTAAAATGATGTGGAAATGTGTCATTCAGTCTCATTAACACAGCTGCATCAAATCCACCACCTAACTCAACATCACAAACTTGTGTGCATCTAACAGTTTGGGGAAGCACCTCCTGTGTCCCTGCATGTCCCTGCATGTCCCTGCATGTCCCTGCGTGTCCCTGCGTGTCCCTGCGTGTCCCAGTGGATCAGTGGGTTTGATCCTGAATGATAATGAGATTGAAGGTAAAGGTACCAGAGGAACGGGATAGGACTTAGAACAGATCTGCCTGTGTGCAGTGGGTCGTGGTGGTGACCCTGATGGTGGAGGACGGTTCACAGGAAAAGAACAGGATGTGTTTTTGTTGGACGTTCCTCAGTGATTGGATGAGCGAGTGTTTTGACTGTAATCCATCACTTTATTATTGTTTTAACAGCATCAGCTTTCAACACACACACACACACACACACACACACACACACACACACACACACACACACACACACATGCTGTAACACAACCCACCTACAGGCTGAGGAGGATGCTGCAGGAGGTCAGAGGTCTGATGTCTGGTTCCTCTGCTTCATGAACGTTCTGATGGGGAACCTGTTGGCGGTTCGGTGGTGGTGGTGGTGGTGGTGTCCTTCAGGGTTTGGTGGACCGGACTCGTCCCGTCGTGCTGGTCGATGGAACCTGACGGAGCTTCTTGTTCCACCGGTGTTCTGAGTGCACGTCCCTGTAAGCACGTCTCTCTCTGTGACCTCTGAAGGAGAACCGTCTGAGAACCGCGGTTCCCACAAAGCACCTTCAAACCAGCGACTTATCTCCAACATCTGCTGAGCTCGGGAGTTCTGCGGGAAGAACCTGGTGTAAAGGGGCAGCTGCATCAGCCTTCATGTGGATCGGTTCTGAACTTTGACCCTGACCACGTGATAAATCATTGATTTAATCATCGTCGTAACGAGACGGCGGCTGGTCAGCAGGTTAGGAGCTGGTGGTGAGTTAATAAGTTAATAAGCATGTAGGTGGAGTTAATGTATGGAAGTAGGTCGACCAGGTAAGCTCTGAGCAGGAGGTGAGGTTGAGTCGGGTCAGATGACTGTCCGGCGGTTGTCGTCCAGTCGGGTCCGTTCGTACAGATCGTCTCCTGAATTCCTGATGAGGTACAAATTGGGTTTTTTGTTGGGAGGTGAACAGAACCCTGACGCCTCCCTTTGTTCTCTCTCTGGCTTTGTGATTTTTTGCCTGTTAGTCTCATCCTCCACCTGCTCGTTCCTATCCCTGCTCCCCGAGCCGCTCGCGCCGTCGCGCTTCTCCCCCGAGACGCCGTGGAGTGAGAAATTCAGAGACGCCACAGAGGAACCGCACGGTGCTGCCTCCCAGAGACGTGTTTACTGAGTCAGAGAGAACCGCCGCCAATTCACACCCAAAAAACATCAGAGGAACAGACGGGGTCGTCTCTGCCGACTGCAGCCGACTGCTGCAGACATCTGCAGACATCTGCAGGAACCAAATATAATAATGAAATAAAGAAACCTCGCAGAGCTGACTCCGCCCACCAGCCCACGAGGTACTGACCCAACTGAACCCAGCACCCTGAGACCTGAGAACCCCGAGGACCACGGCGCGCCCGGCACGTCCAGGGCGTGGTCATTAACTCACTAACTGAAGTGCCCTCAGGGTGGCGCTCCTGCGTCCTACAGGCGTCATGAACCTGATCTCCATTTCACGTTCTTAGTGTTCCACACTCTGAAGCAGATTATAATCTGTGAGCTATCTGTTCTCAGGGTCTGTAACGTCCTTCAGTTCCCCACCCCCGCTCTTCTGCGTCTGTAACTCACATCCGGAACCTGGTGTCCTCTGAGTCTGTAATCCTGTCCTCAAACCGCTGCGGTCTCAGAATCATCTGAGGGTTTATAATCTGAAGAATGAAGAGCTTGAAGTCCTGAACCAGAAGATGAATCCCATCCACGTTCCTGCACCTCTAATCAGATCCGTTATTGATGTCTGAAGGAACGGTCCAGGACGTCGTCTTTTCACTTTAGAGACGAACACGGAGGGAGACGGGTGGAGGGAAAGTGCAGTGTGTTGGAGTCACATGACTCTGAGAGCCGGGTGGAACGCCGCGGTGGTGACCTTTCCTTTGAAGGTCAGCTTTATCTTTTTCAGACGATTACAAGAATTAAAACCGGACTCGGGGCAGCGGTGTCGGGTACGGGTCAGTGTAAAGGTCAGAGTGACGTCTGTGGATAAACAGCGAGGAGGAGGAGGAGGAGGAAGAGCGGCGGCGCAGGTTCTAAAGCTCAGACATTAAATTCATGATTTTGTAAAATGCAACGGAGACAGAATTCTGGGATTTTCTTTAGAATTTACTGAAGTCTGAAGGGGGTTCTGCTGTATGTTCCAAAGATGTTGAGGAACTGGAGAACACTGGACACCAGAACACCAAACACTCAGGTGTAACTGTAATAAAAGGCATGTGAATTCTGTCTCTGGGTTGGGTTGGGTTGTGTTGTGTTGTGTTGGTTGGGTTGATTGTGTTGTGTTGTGTTGATTGGGTTGGGTTGTGTTTGGGTTGTGTTGTTTTTGTTGTGTTGTGTTGGGTTGGTGGGTTTGGGTTGTGTCGTGTTAGTGGGGTTGTGTTTGGTTGGGTTGATTGTGTTGTGTTGGTGGGTTTGGGTTGTGTTGTGTTGGTGGGGTCTGTGGCTCGTCCCTGTGTTTCAGGGTCGATGCTGTGTGTGCTGGAGGGAGCAGATGTGGAGGTTATTATTATTATTATTATTATTATTATTATTATTATTATTATTATTATTATTATTATTATTATTATTATTATTAGTATGAGTGTACAGGTGCAGCAGCAGGGTCTCTTGGTGGTGTTGGTTCCTGGAGGTCATGATGAACCTGTGAACTGTGCTGATGTTAAACCGGAGGGTCAGGTGGTCCATCCGTGCAGCTCTAACCTGAGGAGAACCTAATAAAGTCCAGGGGCCGTGGGGATGGCGTCTCCTCTCGTTTAATGGTTGGAGGTCTGATGTGATGGAGCGTTTCCTTCTGAACGGTGGATCTGTAACAGATGCTCTCAGTTTAATACCCGCATAAAACGCCATCTGCCCCGCACCCAGGGGTAATAACACTGAAACCAAACATCTCCACCTCACAGCCGGGTGGGGCATTTAAACTGAGCCTCACCCTGCAGTTACAAACTGACCCCACAAAGGGAAAATACAGGAAGTGACTCATTAAACTCATTAGAGCAGCTTCCTGTTTCCACAGAATGGTTCTAAGGTTTAAATTTTAAATTAAGGAACTCCCCGGTCGCACCCCAGAACCCGCTTCAACCCTGAAAACACCACCAGCTCCACCTGCCCTCCATCTGACCCTTTAGAACCCGATTCAACCCCGAAAACACCACCAGCTCCACCTGCCCTCCATCTGACCCTTTAGAACCCGATTCAACCCCGAAAACACCACCAGCTCCACCTGCCCTCCATCTGACCCTTTAGAACCCTCCAACACAGAACCAGGAACAGGGAATGTTAAAACGGGTCCTGCTTTTCTCCCCGTGCTCATCACACACACACTCTCACTCACACACACACACACACACACACACACACACACACACACACACACACTCACACTCTCTTACACACTCACACACACACACACACACTCACACACAGACACTCTTACACAAACACACACTCACACCGAGCATCCAGCATGAGCATGTGACCTATATTCTATCAGAAAAACATCCTTCATGCCAGATATCCATCACGTCCAGGTTAACCTCCACAGCAGGTCCTCCTGCTGCTCCTCCTTCTCCTGCTCCTCCAGATGGAGAGAACACACTCATATTTTATTTATTTGCGTATTTGCAGATGCAGGGTGTGATTCGGACGCGCGGCAGACGGAGCAGGGTTGTGTTTATGTTCCACTCTGATGGGATTTCTGTAACCTTTCATACTGGGTGTACTCATCATGTTTCCTCCAGCAGAGCTGGCTGGATGTTAAAGTTCCACAGACCTGTGCCTGACCCTCCCGATAATCCTGAGATTATTAATAAATCACATGCTCTTTATCGTTGGATTAAAGGAAATTACAGAATGAGTGAGTTCAATGTGCAGGATGTAGAGGAGAACCTAACCCCATCCAGAATACACCTCTGATCATCTGTAATCCAGATTACATTGATTAGTCATCTGAAATAATCCAGATTACGCTTCTGTGCTTGCTGCTTCGGGAGGTTTTCTCTCGTGTGTTTGTTCATACAAAAATAGTCAGATTATAAAGATGTGAGGATGCAGGGATCAATACAGCAATGCAACAGATTATAATTCCACATTTAAACAAAAAGAAAAGCAACTTTTCTACAGAGCCATCATCATCATCTCTCTCCCCCCCCCCCCACCATACCGTGTTCCGTTACAGCAGACAGATTCAGAACAATATAAATGACCCTCAGTGGGCTGTGAGCTCAGTGAAGTGACGCAAATGCAAATAAGAAACACTTAAGCAAACAAAACACTAAGAAAACACACTCACACACTCACACACTCACACACTCACACTGTAACCCTTGTTGTGTGGAGGTGGTGGTGATATTAAGACTGATTTCTGCAGTGTAATGGTTATAAATATCAGATTGATCTTTCGAACGTGCTGCTCATTAGAGAGATGTATGATGTGTACCGTGATGCGGCGTCTTCATTCCCTCCAGATCTTATTTACACCCCCCCCCCACCTGAGCGCAGACAGATGATGTCCCTCCAGCACCGGGACAGAGGAACATCCTCTCCACCTCTCTGTTCCGTCCCGAGCGCCGGCTCAGCAGAACACACGGTGCAAACGAACAGAGACCTGCTCACAATCAGCTGAGGAACAGTCAGGGTCACATGATTCTGTCTCTGTCCTTAAAATGGAAAATGTTTTGGGCGCTGGGCAGATGCACCCAGGACAGGGCACCAATCTATACACTCACTCACACACACACACACCTTGGTGGGTTCCAGGAACCTTGGTGTCAGGGTGTCATGGGGTTAAAATATGGGACTCTAAACTGATTACCCCGAAACACAGAGGCTCTGTTATGAATGGTTTTTAGGTTTTCTTGTGCAGCTATTCCGGAGTGTGTATGGATCCTATCCCCCCAACACACACACACACACACACACACACACACACACACACAGCAGCCCATGTGTCTTCCTCTACATTCCCTCATTAATGTGTCAGAATGGCATGTTTATTAATACGGCTGCGTTTTGGCTGCGCTGTGGGGGAGCGGTGGGGAACACAGGGGTGTGGGGGGCGGGTCTAATAATCCCTGATTGTCAACATGGCGCTGTTTGTTGTTTTTTGACTGCAATTAGGTTCCATCGGTCCCTCGCTGCTGCGCTGATTGGGAAAAAATGATGGCGGCAGCCGCAGCAGCAAATCACTCTGCCACCCGGAGACAGAGGTCAAACGCTTTCGGGGGAGAGGACAATTAAAGAGCGGATGCACCGTTCCTTTACGGTGGACATTATTAAATCTGTAATGAGTGATGTGTGATGAGGGCTGTGCTGACAGACGCAGTATGATGAGGGCTGTGCGGACTCTTCTGATTGGCTCTTCTGAGTGTGATTGACAGGTGTCTGCTCTTCATCTGAAGGGCGAGTTGTTTCTGTGGGATTAATAATCCCGGATTAAATCCGTGTGTAAATGCTTTTGGTTCTTGTTGGTTCCATGTTTCCGGGACACGTCCTGAACCTCCCACACGCTGCTCTCTCATGAAGCGAGTGCTGAATGTAATATTCTCTGACTGAAGATGAAATGGAGCTTCACAGAGGATTAAAGCTCCACGGCTCCTGCTATTGGAGGATTTCACGGCCCGATCGAGGAGATATCTCGGTGGCACTGATGAGGCTCCGGCGGCGCTTTAACGCTCCGGCCCGTCTCTTCAGCGCCAGATTACGCCCTCTCACAATGTTCAGTTCTTGTAGAACTAATTGCTCAAATTGCTGATAAGAAAAGCACTTGCAGTAAAAGAAGGACGGCGGGTTGGTGTGTGGAGGGGAGCGGCCGGGTTCCACCTCCGCCTCGTTCTCCATCAGGAACATCAACACGGGGACATCAACACGGGGACATCAACACGGGGACATCAGCAGCATGAACAGCATTCATTATCAATAATCACCTCCCAACACTTATATTAATGAAGTTTATAATCCAACTGAGCCCCAGCACCTCCAGCACCACCACTTGCAGAACCCTCAGCAGAACTTCCTGGTGTGTGTCTGTCTGTCTGTCTGTCTGTCTGTCTGTCTGTCTGCTCAGTGCTCATACCTGCAGAATTTTACAAATGCACAAAGCTTAATCGGTGTTTGTTCCTCCTGATGAAGCGTGAGCAGCAGGGTTCTGATGGGAGGTGGAGCAGGTCATGGTCATGATGACCAGGTTGAGGGACATTTCCACTGAACTGATGAAGATGATTTATTTGATCTCAGTTCTTTGTAATCAGAGTACTCGTTGTTGTAATTGGTGAGTGGTGTAACGGTGACGGTTCGGGGTGTGATGTTTAGAGGAAGCTCGTGGACGCAGGACGGTGCGAGAGCAGATGAAATATTGTGCTCTTGCATCATTCTGCTGATGCCGTTATTTATTAGCATTAATAAACCTCTTAGTGCCGGATATCATTCAGGCAAACGGAGAAGAATGAGCTGCTGCTGCTGCTGCTGGGTTCAGCCTGCAGACACACACACACACTCTCACACACACACACACACTCACACACACACACACACACACACACACACACACACACACACACACACACACACACACACACACACACACACACACACACACACACACACACACACACACACACACACACACACACACACACACACACACACACACACACACACACACACACACACACACACA
>JAFMOD010000442.1:225968-252362 GCA_019802435.1 Corydoras maculifer
GGTGTTGGTACAGATGGGTGGAGTTTGAGGGGGTGTTGGTTCAGATGGGTGGAATTTAAAGGGGTGTTGGTACAGATGGGTGGAGTTTGAGGGGGTGTTGGTACAGATGGGTGGAGTTTGAGGGGGTGTTGGTACAGATGGGTGGAGTTAAAGGGGGTGTTGGTACAGATGGGTGGAGTTTGAGGGGGTGTTGGTACAGATGGGTGGAGTTTGAGGGGGTGTTGGTACAGATGGGTGGAGTTTGCTCAGTTTCTTGTATATAAGGTTATAATAATGCTGAGTTATAAAACTGAATGTATATAGTGTTTTATTATAGCAGTGATTCTGGGAACCTTATATACAGTTCTGGAACCTATAGAACTGAGAACATAAAAACAGACACGGAGTGCTTTATATACTGAATTATATACTGTCTGTTACTTTGTATATATCTGTGGTACTGGCTGTATATTGCCGTCTACTATAATTATGGAACCAGATATAAATTAAAGTTTTTATATATAGAACAGAGAGTAGCAATAATAAAGAGTACTGTAATATATATATATATATATATATATAAATATAAAGTGGTTTAGAGAGAACATCAGTATATATTCACACAAACAGGTTTATTTTTATTGCTTTGTGTGGCAATGCCTTCTGGGTAAAGTGTTTTTTTTTGTTTCTGAAGGGCGCAGTGTTGTTGACTCGACGATTTGAACACAGCCGAAGTCTGCTCCGTGAGCCTCACGCTGTGCTTGAATACGCTCAGGTGCAAAATAAAGATGATATAGAGCGGTGATTTTACAAATCAGCCTGACTAGCACCCAACAACTCACGCAGCAGGCCATGAAATTGCCTACTTTATCATTTCCCGCTGGATAATTGTTTTTTTGTTGCTGTTTTTTGCTTCGACGTCGTGCGGAAGCCCCGTGAATGGGAATGTGAGCGGCTTTATGCAGGAGCCATTAGGGCTGTAATAGCAGCTGCAGAACTTTAGGTTATCCTGACTTATTTTCTGATTCTTGGTGTGTGTGTGCGGGTGTTTGTGTGTGTGTGTGTGTCCGTGTGTGTGTGTGTGTGGGAGAGAAAAGCCAAACGCAGGGCGGCTCTGAGAGCTTGTTGACACTCCGTCAGTCTCCTGATGGATGGAGGGCATTTAAACGCCACTTTCTTTCTCCTCATTAAATGCCGTCCTTGTCGTCCCTTTGAAGCGGGTGGCAGAGGTCAATTAGGGCAGAAAATACTCAACTTTAGCCCAAACACTTCAACACTGTGAGACCTTGTGCAGCAGATTGGATTCCGATCTAAAGCCGTTTAAATGAGCGCACGTTCAGACGACTGAAGAGCTCGGCTCGAAAATCTGCTGCAATGATCTTCAATCACAGAGTTCAGTTCAATTCAGAGAAAAAGAAGCCTGAACAAAACTGATGGCAGAACCTGAAGAAATAAACAGCAGCTGAAGCGAGTGCTGAAGATCCAGAAATCCAGGAGGTTTCATTTAGACTAGACCTAACTCACTCGTTCTGTTTATATATGTAAATGAGTAGAAGTTTGGGAACCTACCTCTGAAGCTTTATGGAAAGGGTTCCAGCTGCACACCAGCATCGGTGGTGTAGAGCATGTGTCCTCTGGACTTCGGTGCAGTGGAACCGTTGTTTTTATTGTTAGTTCCTCTTATCATGTTCTCTGTTCATCTTTCTCCTCAACAATGTGTTTCATTCTCTGAATTTATTATGACATCATTCTGAAAACCAACCCATCTGGTACCAACAATCACGCCAAGGCAACACTATCTAAATGTTCTAGTGTCAGTCACTTATTTTAAAATTGTATTCATCTAATCTGGATTTCTGAATCTGAAGCCTTTCTGGTTGTTCTTGGTTCTTGCTGGTTTCTGTTTGTTTTGTATGTTTGAGTATTTTTCTCTTTTTGTGTGTTGGTTAGCTTTTACGCTCTCTGTCTCTCTCTCTCTCTCTCTCCCTCTCTCTCTCTTCTGGTCTTTCCAAGAGTCTTTTTTATTGCTTTTTGCTGTCTGCATCATTCCCCCTGTGTCTTTATAATTTATTGGGTCTCTTGTTTATTTTGTTCTTTTCTCGGCTGATTTTTACAATCTGTTGTTGTTTTCTTCTCTCTGTTGCCACAAAAAAAAATCCAGTCTTTATTTTAGCAGGTTTTAAAAAAATCGAAAGAAAACCTCAAAGAAAAATCATTAGAAATGGTCAAATAATGATCTTAATTCTTTTAGTAAATTTAAAAAACATTACAATAAAAATAAAAGTTTGAATTGGGACTTTGACTCTGACTGATGAGGGTTGAGCATTTCTCAGAATCCTGTTGATTTTTAATGAATTAATGAATGAAGGAAAGATGACTGATGACTGGACGTGAACATCGTGATCTCCATCTCACCCCTCAGGCCTTAAGACTGCTCGTGGTTTATTCATCCGTCATTAACGACTCTAATTCATTATCAATCGTCTCAGTATCTCACGTTATTAATTCTAATTGTATCAGATGCTGTAAATCCTGAGGATGAAGACATTAAACGCAGCAGAGTCGCCGTGAACACATGATATTTATATCCACAGATCTGACAGATGGTGGAACTCCATCCACCTCGTCGTTCAGACACCAGCTGATCTTCAGATTCACACCTCCTTTATGTTTTCAGAACCCAACGGAACGCTCAGCCCAATCTGTCCTGAATTTAACATCAAACAGAACTCCACCACCTTCACCGTCGGCAGGATGTTCTTTTTACTTTTTACTGAAACTCATCATTTGTTCTTGTAACTCTTGTCACCATCTCTAATGGTTTCCCTTACGATCTAGAACCCACCCCCCAAATGTATTTTGGGGTTTTTCGTGGGATCAGTTGATCTCTTTAGAGATTCCTTTTGGTTCTATAATCTGTATTGTTTTCTTCAGTTGTATTACAGTACATTCTGCAGTCTGTGGTGTAAACCTTCAGTCTAAATCAGTTTCGATGGCTTTCTCTGGTTTTTAAAGGGTTCTCTCAGGTTGCCCTTTTGGGGTTCTCCTTGTTGATTGGTGCGATTGGGTCCTTTTGTCCGTCTCTCTCAGAGCAGATCATCGTCTCATGTTTTTCTCTCTGGTTGTTGAAGTTTGGTGCTCGGCGCACGTTAAGCGAATCTGACGGATCGTCATGACGAGCAGCTTTTATCCCGCTGTGATCCGACGCGGCGTGTTAATTGACGTTAATCCTGACAGATTTTGATGCGAACAAGTCCGAGCACCGGGAGCTAAATCAGGTTTATTATTCCTCACTCCTCCTGCCTCCTGTTCCTCTGAACATCACAGAATCCAAACAGATTCAATTACCGACGGCAACGGGGCTCGTTACTCTGCTGCAGGATGTTTTATTATCTGCTCATTAACTTTCTGCATTAATACGGACAGAGCGCCGGGAATTTACCTCAAACTCAGAACGTATAAGTCCTCTAAAGAAGCACACACACACACACACACACACACACACACACACATGATGTTGGTAGTAGATAATGGTTGGTGGATTCTGGTCATCATCACTTCTTCTGCTCTTTTGTCTCGAACCCTGAGTCAGCGTGCTTGAGGAGGTTAAGCTCATGCTAACGCTAACTGCTAACCCTGACATTTAAAGCCTTTGGCTGGTCGTTAAACATCGTCTTTAACATTTACAGCGCAGCGTTTACTGCTGCAGGTTCTTTTATATCTGACTAATGAGGCCGAGGGTAAAGAGCTCCCCTGCTTTATGTACAGTTATAAACGCAGCGTGAACATCAACATTCCAATTCATCCCTCTGCGGGGCTCACTTATATATGTTTTGTTGAAGAACCAATCCAGTGATCTCTCTGTCTCTCAAACTCGGGTCTCGCTTCAGGAGACCCACCCCCCCCATCTACAGCTACAGAGTGTATGTGTTTAAATTTAACTAATAGAGAAAAGTTTGCTCTCCGTTCACTTTGTTTTAATTCTACTCATTTTTAAAGAGTTCTAACTTGTGGTTGCTGTATGAACTCGTGTGTGTGTGTGTGTGTGTGTGTGTGTGTGTGTGTGTGTTTCATGTTAACTGTAGCAGCAGTGTTTTGAAGCTGGCTCTGCCCCTTCAGGCCTGATTATTATTCACGGTACAGTGAATTCTGAAGCCAGTGTGTGTTTTGTCGAACGGCCCGGATCGGTCCGGCTCTGAATGTGAGCCACGCCGGGGAAGGATGTCGGCCCGCGGTGGTTTAAAGTAAACGCTTCAATTAAAACTAAACAGCTGCTGTGAGATAAGAGCGCTCTGTTTACCTCCGTTCAATTAGGCTCCGTGACCCATTACACCCGCCTCCTTTTCAATTAGTGCCACCGCTCTCCAGGACTGAAACACACAGCACTCACTTTACAGCCCGCTCCAAATCCAGAGCTTTATTAAACCCTAATCGTCCTCATCCAAACCTGATTATCTCATTATCCATTCAATTATTAAATAAAAGTGCCACCTCTGCACTATTTCCCTCCCCGCTGCACCTGTACGACACGGTGAGGACGCAGCCCGTTTGGGACGTGTCTGTGGAACCTACGGTGTGTATGAACCTACGGAGTTTGATGTCATGCAGTCACCTTCATGTGCACTACAGAGTGAACATGGTGGAAAGGACATGAGGTATCAGGCGTTTCACGCTTTGAGGTGTGACCTGTAGAGTAAAACTGGTACTCAATTCAGGACATGTCCACAGTACATGTGTGACCTTTATAGTGAACATGGTATTAGATTTAGGACATGTTCAGTATGTGATGCATAAGCACACTGACATATATTTGGGACATGTCCACAATACATCATTGGGACCATAATAATAAGCTCGTTGTTCACTTTGAGACATGTCCTCTGTATGTCTGTGACCTTTATATCGAACACTGTTTTCCTGTTCTCTTATTTATATATTAAATTCATTCTCTGGATTCATCTCGGACTCTGACACACGTTCCCTAAAGTTCAGAATGAAGAGGGATGTCCACAGACTTTAAACGGTGTAGTGTGTTTTGTTTTGTCAGACTCACAGTGGATTTGCAGGACAGGAAATGGTTTATTGTTTATGCACAAACAGTCCTGATGTGATGCATCTGTCGGCGTCTGAACGCCGTTCTCACTGCAACCATCAGAACCTCGACTCAGAGAGGAACTCGGGTTCTAATAACGATCAGACTGCAGGGAGAAGCTGAGAACCCGTTCATCTCATTATTAATGTGATTATTAATGTAAAAGATATATATATATATATATATACACAATAACACACACACAGGTTGTCACATGACCCTCAGTAAGTATGGACAGTAGTGTGTGTGCAGTATGTAGTGAATATGTTTGGGGCTGGTTTAATTGAACGATTGTTCCTTTTGATTGGAGCTGAGTTCATAAAGAGAAGTCGTGAGTGATCTGAAGGGTGTGTGTTTTTTTCCGTTTCTTCGCCGAAACATTATGTTAAACACTCCACCCCTGTGGTTCTCCCCGTCCGTCCTGACGGGAGAGTACTCGCACTTAAACTACAGTACACCAATTAAATTTTACCCCACATAAAAGTCTAAAAGCTTGGCTCGGGTTCTGCAGAGCTCTCCGATGGCAGGAAGCTGAGTTCTAGCTTTTACAGGTCTGAATTTATCTCCCACTGCAGGCAGCCCCATTTCCACCCGTACAAATCCCAGATAAAACATTTTACATGTCAGATGTGTCAAATTCACCGGAAAATAAAATATATATCACACAGGCTTCATCCAGAGCCAGGAGGGCGCTAAAAGTGCAGGTTTATTGTTGAGGAGGAAAAGGAGAGTGATGACTTTCTGCCCGAGGCAGGGATGGGAATGCCGATGCGACGCGTCGGTGAGGATTTGGGGGGTGAAATATCATTTTGGTGGATTAGAAGCGGGGCAGAGGGTCTGAGCGAGTCTCAGCACGGCAGACGATCGGAGGTCAACTCGGAGATCCCTCGGCCTGCAGGATGAAGAACGAGCAGGAGGTGACGCCATCGGTTCCTGACCTGCCTCTTCACTCAGCACCGAACCCGCTTCTCAGAATAAGAGAATAAGAGTTCAGTTGGCGGGACCACAAATGACCTCACAGTGATCCGGGTATCCAGCAGAACCACCGCAGTGGTCCAGCTTCGGTTGGTGGTGGAAAATCAACACTGACAAAAAGTTCGGTACTAGAACCAAGCATCTGCACCAAGACTGTTTAAATTAGGACCATAATGCAGGATGTTTGGAACCAGGAACTACTGCTGACTTTAGTTCTTCCCCCATGCCAGTGGAAAAGAGGAACTAGTCTATGGTTCTGTTTATGACCCAGAACAGGAACCCTATTTGGATGGATGGTGCCACTCAGGCATGATGTTAGTGATTTCTGTTCCTTCATCCGTCGATGAAGACGACCTTCCAGCTGCAGCTTATTATTTACACTAATTATGTTCCGTAAAGCAAACACAGACTGAGAACCTTCAGCCAATTAGCATAAAGTTTAAAGTGCCTCGTTCGTTATCTCAGACGGTACCTGGAGATGACGGCGCAGCGCCCATGTCGCACCACTTCATTATCATTTCAGAGAAGCTGCCTGTCAGACGCGCCGCCATTAACCTGCCACTCAAACAGTTCCTCTAAAACGGTTCCTCCTCCTCTAATAGAACCTTATAACACAGTGGCTTCAGAGAGTGGAACTCTTTATGGTTCCCTTATACACCACAGATCTGTAGCAAATAGGAACCACCACTGTATGTGGATTAAAGTTCCTGCTACAAAGGGGACTCAGAACCTTTAGAACAGAACCTTCTCTGTTGAATCCTATTCATAAACGCCTCTCTTGTTTTATTAAATCAGAACTGGAAGCCCGTTCCGTTTGGCAGCTCATTCCTCTTTAACGAGCTGTTTAATTAAAGGCTAATTAAGGTAAATCCATGATGGGTCCTTGTGGTAGGGCCTGGAACCACTGTGGTACCTGAACGCTCTCTGTTCTCACGGGCTGGACTCGTTTAATCTTCAGCTCGCTGTGATCGTTCCCGATCCGGGCCGTGCGGATTTGTGATGTCATCGTGGTCTGATCATGGAACTTCTCAAAGTGGAGTCTGAACATTAACTCAGAGAAGAACCCAAACGATTGCCTCTAAATTTATACATGTAAATGGACCTGGGACCTTGGTTCCGTCGGTGAACCGTTTCATATCGAAATTAATGAGCATGAAATTAAAGTTTTGGCTCATAAACTGGCACCAAAACTGAGCCGTTGGCGCCGAAATGCAGAAGAACCAAAGCACACAGTACGAATCTTCAAACTGAAAAAAGTCCAAGATCTAGAACTTACTGAACCTGAAAAGAACAAAAGTCCTGGAACCAGAAAGCTTGATTTCCTTTATAATGCAAAGACCTGGAACTATAGCTGCTGTCCTAAACGCATTTAAAATCTTAACCTTACCCCGAACCCGGAGTTAGACAGAGTTAGACGGAATCGGATTCTCTCTCTTATTTATTGACTGATGAGCGAGGCCGGCTTTGTTCTTCCCGTTCTCCATTCTTTAACTCGGGTCAGTGGAGTTAAAGACTTACACGTAGTGATCAGTGCTTCAATCATGCAGGTGATGGTTCTCCTGTCCTGCCAGACTAATTAACAACTCTGAGAGATTAGCGTCCTGATTAGTATTCCTCATCCCACTCAGCGCCTGAGAGCCGAGAACCTGAGCGACAGGCCCGGGAGGAGGAACACACGTTCTCACCGGGACAGGAAGCAAATCCATTATCAACACTGCCATCTCCAAAAACTAGAACATTCATCAATATTCTGACCTCTGTTCACATAAAATGTTCTTTATACAAACAGCAGGACTCTGCAATGTCCCCTCAGACCTGGAACTATGAACCATTAGACAGTACTTGAGATGAGAACTAGAACTAAGGTCTAAACCAGGTCTAACAGGGGTACCATCCTTTAATAAGCATCACATCAGGTTCATGCTGTTATTATTACAGTTCTGAAAGCTTTAGAACAGGAACCTTTTGGACATTTAGACTTTTTATACAATCTGAACACACACACACACACACACACACACACACACACACACACACAAACATAATCCTCACACCTTGTCTCAGATCTTCTATAGTCTGGTCATCTGGACATCCTGCAGACGCTGTGTGTTGGTCCTGACCCTGTGTGATGTCACGGTGCTGCTGTAACACTTTACTCTGATGAACAATATCGGTGGGAATTCAGTGCTTGTGGGAAACGAGGTCAAACACATTGCACAGATTTTTTTCCTTTTAATTTTGTTCTGGCGTCTGCGTCGGCCCTGAAGTGCTAACAAAGCCCCGGGGAACGAGCGAGACACAGCCGGGGAAGTGCCGAGCTTTTAATATTGCCAGGACGGCAGCATGTTCTCTAATGGAGGCGCGCGAGGGAGACAGAATCTCAGATTACGGTGGGCGGTTTACAGATGGCAGAATGTGTTAAAAATAAGAGGAGCGCTCCGAGTCCAAACTACAGAACATATGGAACCGAGCACGGAGAACATAACACAGTTATCATCACGGAGTAACAACAAGAAGTATACAAACTGTGTGTGGGTGTGGGTGAGGGTGTGTGTGTGTTGGTACTCGTGGTGGGTTATGAGAAGCCTGTGAGTAAGATGCCGATCAGACAGTACAGATGATGATGATGATGATGATGGAGGAGAATATCTGATTCATAATCAGCACTTCATCATTTTCATCATGTTGAGTTTGGATGGAGGTCAGGGTTCCATGGAGTCAAAGTCAGGACTGCGTTAGGAACATGTTCTCTGTAGTAAAGTGCTTCTGTAATCTTTATGAATGGTTATGAATGGTCACATGACTCTTTCAGTGAAGTGTTCTTGTTCTGTTTCAGCTCTGGTTCTTGTGTTCTGGATGTTTCACTGGAACAATAACAATAACAGTTGTACAGTGTGTGTGTGTGTGTGTGTGTGTGGTGTGTGGAGCTGCTCTGAAAACTTTGTATTTTCATTCCTCCAGCTGTTCCACATCTGTCTGTTGTCCTTCCTTCCACATCTGTTTGTGTGATCACACTCTCAGGTTCTGTTCTTTCTGGTGAAACGTTTTTAATTCCATTAAATTTAACTCGATCCTCACCCCTCTGAGCCAATGGGTTCTTAAGGAACTGTGGAACGTTCAGGGAGGAACCACAATGAAAGACAGTGTGGGTGTGTGTGTGTGTGTGTGTGTGTGTGTGTGTGTGTGTGTGTTTAAAAGACTGTTTTAATATAAAATGGTTAATTGATTTTTGAATGGTTTATTGGTGTCAATCATAATGTTGCTTGAACATTAGTTTGACTGTTTTCTGTAATGTTCTCTGAATGGTCTCTGAAGCGTTTTCTTGAATGGTCTCTGAAGCGTTTTCTTTATTGTTCTCTGAAGCGTTTTCTGAAGCGTTTTCCTGAATGGTCTCTGAAGCGTTTTCTTGAATGTTCTCTAAAGCGTTTTCTGAAGCGTTTTCTTGAATGGTCTCTGAAGCGTTTTCTTGAATGTTCTCTAAAGCGTTTTCTGAAGCGTTTTCTTGAATGTCATCTGAAGCGTTTTCTTTAATGTTCTATGAAGCATTTTCTTTAATGTTCTCTGAAGCGTTTTCTGAAGCGTTTTCTTTAATGGTCTCTGAAGCGTTTTCTTTAATGTTCTATGAAGCGTTTTCTTGAATGTTCTCTGAAGCGTTTTCTGAAGCGTTTTCTTTAATGGTCTCTGAAGCGTTTTCTTTAATGTTCTATGAAGCATTTTCTTTAATGTTCTCTGAAGCGTTTTCTGAAGCGTTTTCTTTAATGGTCTCTGAAGCGTTTTCTTTAATGTTCTATGAAGCGTTTTCTGAAGCGTTCTGTAAAACGTTCTGTAAAGCGTTCCCTGAGCTCAGCAGTAGAACAGAATGATATTTATTCTGACTGAAGCGGGGGGGGGGTTCTATGGCAGCAGGCTTTTTCATGGCGAGCTGTTAATTAGCGGTGAGTAGAAAGCAGCTCATGCTCCATTAAGTGCGTTACTGTAACAGTCGCGCTGAGGTGAAATCATCTTTATAGCAACACAAAAGAACAATCACCAGAGACGCCGAGATCTGATCTGAAATCCATGGAAACGGCGTGCGGCGTCCGCCTCCCTCAGGACCTGCAGTCGCTTTCGCCTGGCTGAGCAACCTGACGGAGAATCCCAACGCAGCCGGAGACTCGGAGCTCCTGAAACTCACCGCACTCGTGTCAACAACAGGAGCGCAGACGGGGAACACTGATGAGAACCATGAGGTGTCCTGCTCCCGGACATGTACAGACAGACGGACAGAACACGGTCACCTCACCTACAGAACCGTCCCATCTAATCATCAGACCACGGGTTTCATCATGTTCTCATTCTGTACTGATGAACTCATTTAGAACTGGATAGGTCCCTAATGTCCACCATGTGTCAGATTGGGGGGGGGGGGGCGCAGCCTGCAGCCTCTGTGGATCTGACTGCTTCTGTGTACAGTCCGAGATATATATATATAAATGGATGTTTTAACATCAAATATCAGCTGCATTAACTTATCACTCTCTCTCTTTTAAGATTCAAGATTTAAAGTAGCTTTTTTGGAATGACTGTATGTAAAACAATATTACCGGAGCATTAAACAAAAAAGAAAAAAATAATAATAAGATTTAAAAAATTTAAAGCATTAAAAACGTTATCAAATTTTAATAGATTTTTCAAATCAACAAAAGATCTCCAGTGTATTTATACATGGTCGTTTTATATATATATAATAAAGTGCATCTCTCCCATCCCTCTCCCTGCCCCCCCCCCCCCTCTCCTGTACCTGAGAATGGAGTTAGAGTTGAGATGTGTGTTGCTGTGAGATAAAGAGTTTTGTCGTGGATTCTGATAGTTGTGCGTTTGATAAGATCCAGACGCTGCCCATCAGCCCCGTAGCTCGTCCCGTCTGCGGCGTCTTGAGAAATGTGTCAGACGCCGCGGTCTGTCATATCAGCTCCGTTACAGACAGCATCTCTGCTAACAGGTCCTTGGGAGGATTCCTCATCCTGTGATAGCAGCTAAATGAAAGACAGGACGAAAGTTCTCTTAAGAACCCAGATGTGGGATGTGGGAACTATTAGGGAGCGAGCGAGCGAGAGAGAGAGAGAGAGAGAGAGCATTTAATTTGATTAAGTATAGTTATAAAAACTCCTGTGGGTGTAATGAGGATGTGTCTGAAGACTTTCGACCATCACACACACACACACACACACACACACACTCACACACACACACACAGGGCGAGTGAGTTAATGTAAAGCTTGCTGTTTATTGTTGCTTTATTTGATTTTGCTGTGGAAGCTGTAAAAGCTCCTGATGGATGTTTAAAGTGGGCCGGTTCCGCTCAGCGGGTTCTGATGTTCTACCTCCTGCGTGGTTGCTGTCAGCGGCTCAGTGGAGGTCTGATTGTGATTAGACGTGCTGTGAAAACACAGAGTGTGATTCTGAGCGAGATGCTGATGCTGCTACAGGTTCAGAGCCGCGAGGCTGAGGCAGAGCATCAGGCGAGGCTTTAAAAGGAAACAATGGCGCTCCTCCATCGACACGGCGCCCCCTCTGTTCCATTGTTTTTCCTTCCCGAGGCGCAGATCTCCTCCGCTGACCTTCACACTCACTGCTGCGTGTACAGCGACCGTGTCGAGGAACTGTAGAACCATCTAACCTGGACGCCTTAAACAGGAGCATACCAAATGGAATTAAAATGTTATGATCCTTATAGTGGATCAGGAGAGAATAAAGAACATCAGGAACTAGACTAGCACAGCGGAACTAAAGGAAAGTACCTGATGAGTACTCAGCCGTGAGGAGGCTCTGGAACACCGAGAACCTGATTAATCCAGACTTTAATTCACTTCCACCTCTCAGGCTTTAGAACCAAACTGGTTTTCAGGACAGGACCATTCTGGTTCCTTAACTTTAACCCCGGAGTTCCTTTATTATCGAACCTGATGAGGATCTGACAGACGTTTGATTGTTCTAAAACTGCTGGCCCTCAGCTCTGTTTATTGGTACAGACCACGCCCCTCACGCCTCTCTGCAGTTAACAGCACAATGGGTTACTGTTCATTGCTGTGCTCGGATTTCGGCTCTGTACAGATGTGTGTAATGGGACACAGCCGCCGTGGTCTGTCTTTAAGCTGCCGCTGTATCGCCTTCACTCTGAGAACAAAGGTTCTCCTGCATCCGTTCACCCGGTTCCTCTGTGGTCTGCCCTGAGGGACGGATTGGAGATGTATCTCAATACTTTGCCTCGTCACTGTGAACCTCTTTTGCCCTGAAGACTCGTTTCATCTGCCCTCAGTGGGGTGATGGTCCTGTTCTCCCCCCGTTCTTCAACATTACTCTTTGTTTCTGTTCAGTCTGGAAAACTGAATTTAATTACACTCACCCACCGATGTGAGGAACCTGAGGAACTCAGTCAGATTCGTTCGGTTCTTCATCTTTAATGTAAAAGTAGAAGAGTTTTAATATGAAGACGTCAATGCTTCAGTCCATCAGCATCACAGCTCCACTATGAAGAACCTGAGATGTTTGAGTCTGAGATGTTCCTCTGTGTTCTGCTGTTCACACATCAGTGGCATGGTGGGTCACTCTGGGTGCACCCTGACCTCAGCAGCCCCCTGCAGCCTCTGCATTCAAAACCCTTATACAAGAGACACTTGTACAGTCTGAGGGTCAAAGAGCAGGAACTGGGTCCTCTCATCATCCAGCACCCTGCCGTGTACAGAACATCCATCTAACCCAGAATGACCCACCGCAGTACCCATCAGGCCTCTCGAACCCTCGCTTTTGATCTGACGCTCGACGACCTGCTGCTTTTCATCAATTTCCAACTATTGTGGGCTTTGAAAAGAAGAAAGAGAAAGAAAAGACAAGAAGAGATTGAAAAGCTGAGAGCACATCGTTGACTTGGTCACCCGTGGCTGCCGAGGCCGCGACGCAGACGACTTCTGTCTAGACGCTTTATGACAAGCAACAAAACAAAGACGGAGTAAAGACCTCGCTCACCTGGAGAACCGCGTTTGGAGGAGCCACGCTTCGGTTCCCTACGTTCCGGCGGGGCTTTCTCACCGTCACTCGCGTCACTCGCGTCAGGCTCAGCGGAGATGGCTGGACCTTTAACTACTGCTCTGAAATCCAGAAGCTGCAGCTGCAGGGTCCGAAGTTTGTGGACGCGCCTCTTGATATGAGGCTGTTAATAACTAAATATTCAGCTCGCGTTGCTCTGACGGTAAATTAATGTGTTCATTTTAGGGAACAGTTCTAAAACTGTCACTGACATCACTGAGTTCACCTGTCAGGATTCCAGTTCTGATGAGTTCTGATGAAGCTCAGTGGATCTGAGCAGTGATGGTGTTTGATGATGAGAGGATGTTGTTGTTGTTGTTGAGGTCTCTGGGGTTTTACCCTCACCAGAAGAAAAAAAATCTTTCTTATTCAGTTCCACAGTCAATAAGAGTTAACTCCTCTTTCAGCTCTCCAGTTTTATTCCAGTTCTCCACCTGGGGAGTTCCTTCAGTGTGGATGGTTCCTCCAGCATGTGGAGATTCTTCAGTGTGGATGGTTCCTTTAGCGTAGAGAGTTCCTCCAGTGTGTGTGTGTGTGTGTGTGTGGGGGGGGGTCCTTCAGCAACCCTTGTGATTACCTTATTTTGTTCCTGCACCACCAGTGTGTGTGTGTGTGTGTGTGTGTGTGGGGGGGGGGGGTTATACCTGCTGCTGGAGGAATCTAAAATAAGCCTCACTCCTGTTTTCAGAAACTATCCAATCAGAAGTGATCTTACTGTCATGTCATTTAATATCAGAACACTGACTATAAACCACACCCCATGAACCTCATCCTCTCACTCACTCACTCACTCACTTTTCTGAGTGCACCCTGTAGACCGAACTCTCTCCTCCGGGTCTTTAAGGCCGTTGTGCTGTGGAACAGAACTGCGCCTCCTGTGGACGGAGTAATTAAAGGTTGAACTGAATTTGAACTTGAACCTGATATTTAAAGTGAACGGTCTGCTGATACCTGCGGTCTGGTTGCGTCTGTGGTGTTCTGACAGCGGTGTTCAGGCTCAGCGGGATGTGATTCATGTCCTCATCATGGAGCCTCTTTAGGAGCGTGTTATTGTCTGCGTCTCATTACTGGATGCCTTTGGACAGGTGACCTGGTTCTGTACTTGTTCTTGCAGCTCATTAGCAGAGGCACTGAATGGCACACTTTAAGGCGTCGCTCAGTGAGCGAGCAAAACGGGCGCCGCGTGCAGCACTTTGTTTCAGCGGGCGGGCGGGTGGGCGGGCGCGTCCGGCGGGCGCGGTGATGTATGTCAAGGCCGGGACTTTAGGACTTTATAGTCAGCGTAATACATTTCTAATTCCCTTCTGTGTAAATCACGTCCTGAGAATCGGATATTAATTTCCAGAGCGTAAAGAAGCCTGAGAGTGAATTATGGCGTGTGAGATGGATTTCCAAAAGGCATGACGGTGCAGTTTTATTGCTCCGAGGGCCACGTTTTCCCGCCGTAATTGATTAATCAACGGTGAAAGCAAGTGTGTCTGCGCTGAAGGTGTGAGCTCTTTATAGACACATGGCCGATACGTGTGTTTACGCGCCGGCGTCCTGATATGAGGTGTTTATTGATGCAGACAAAGAGAAGATTGAAAGCACCAGAGCTGGAGGCAAACAGCCGGGACAGGTGGGGGGGCAGAAAGACCACCGGGACGAGCCGGTGTAATTCCAAATCCAATCTCACACAGACGGCGGCACAAACGTGTCATTCAAATGGAACAACTGGACCAAAACCCTGCAGAGAGCATGGGCCTTTCAACATGAGAGAACCAGAACCAGAACCAGAACCTGAACCTGAACCTGAACCGTACCGAAGCCTGAAGTATGTGGACAACTGCGATTGAAGTCAGGTCCCAGCTGCCGGAATATCAGTCTGCATTGTCGAATCAAGATCCAGGAATCGTTCGGTCATGACTCTGATTCTGTAACAATTAGGGGTTTAATTAGTGAGCCATTTAGTCACATGACACCAACAACACAGATCTGAAGGTGGAGTTTCACACAAACTGTTCAGAGTGGAATTTAACTCAGTGAGTCGTTTAACCATGAATCAGTCGGTGTTCATTTATCATTTATTAAGTCTCTGTATGAACCAAAAATCATTTATTCATTACTTCCACTTCCTTTTTTTAATGAATCAGAGCAGAATTAGAATGAATTAATCATGTGCTCATGACTGAGTCACTGAGTCAGTTTAAACAAGTGAATCATTCATTTTGACTAAGATTTACCCCTCAGTGGTTTATTGAGTCGGTGTGAATCAGTGACTCTGCTCAGTAATGACTGAGATGAACTAATCTGTTTTTAAAATCAATGAATCAGTGAATCATTTAGTTATGAATGAGTCTGTGTCCAAATTCTACAACAAAAGAAACAGAGTTAGTGAGAGTCATCAGAACGTCGGAATGTGCAGGAAGCATCGTTAACGACGAGAAACCGAATCAAAAAGAGAAACAAACCTAAACGATTCAGTCCCACATCCAATAACATGATTGATATTAATAACTACAGTGGCCTCCTACAAGTTCAAGTTCAAGTTCATGTGTTCACAGTGTGAACGAGTGAGTCGGTTCACCATCACTCAGATTCACATTCCTCCTGTTTAATGAGTCAGTGAGACTGAGTGAATCGTTTAGTCATGTTTAAAGAGTCAGATGAATCCCGGGGGTTGGGTTCCGCCTTTCCTCGGTTACTAATCATCATCTGGAGGTTCTTCAGCTTCACCGAGCAATAAAGCGCCGAGTCAGTGATGGATCGGAATGGACTTTAATAACTCCATTGTTTGGATTTCAGTCGTTGTGCTACACCGGGAGGCGCTGTTCTCACACCAGCTTCTGATTCACCACGACACTCGGTAGGAGTGATGCTCAGGGAAGATGGATGAATGAATGAATAATCATGAGTTTAATAAGCTGTGGGACACCTGGAGCGATCCCTGGTTATTATTTGGGTGTTTTGGGGGTGGAGGTGCGGGGCTGATGGATGTTGCTCCGGTGCTCTCTCATCACCTCCTGGTTGGTTCAGTACTTTGTCTTTGCTCTCGGTTTGTCCTCGCTTTTGCTGAAGCGGCAGAATTCTGATCTCAGACCTGCGCCGTTCCTGCACAACAATCCATTTAGCTCAGCGTGAACAGCAAGCGGCGAGCATGCCGGCAGGAGAGCGCCGCCGTAAACATCGCTTCAACCCACCGTCCTGACAGAAGCAATACGGTCCTGCTCCGGAGCCTGGGAACCTCCAGCAGCACCAGCAGCACCTGCATCACCTGCAGCACCTGCAGCACACAACCATCACGTATTCTTTCTGATCTTTTCTTTAAAGTCCTCCCAAAAAGTTCCTCTTTAGTGGAAATAGAACTGCTTATCCCCCCCCTCTTCCCATCCCCCCCCCATCTGCTGAAGATGAGGTATGAGGACAAGCAGCACGTTATGGCTCATCCATCAGCACACATGAAGCAGGATGTAGCGCTCTGCTGACTCCACCCACAGTGAAGAGCCTCCATGAACCTCGCGAGGTTGCAGAGGGGAAGGCTGTCACCGCTGATGATTCCAACAGCAGAACAGCAGAACAAAAAATAAACAGGGTCATTTAAAACAGCGACAGAATGAAGTGAGACTCGTTCTTCCTGACCTTTGACCTTCCGTTGCCGATAGTAACTCAGAACAGAAGAGGAGGAGGCGTGTGGTGCATCTTCAGATCGGCGAGCGATTACATCGGTCTTGTCCTCTCTTTACGGCTCTTTGCTCTCATTACGTGTCGGCTGTACCGCCATCGCAAACAGATTTAAGGCAGCAGTAACGATGCCCTGGTGTGCCATGTGACTCCACCGTACACACACACACACACACACACACAGACAGTGACGGGTGAATGGCGTTCCGGTTCTCGGGCGGTGCATTAGAGAACCCTGAATTGTTTTCCCGGCTGCGTTCATTCTCACACATCGTTTGCGTTTCTTTGTTGAATTTTGCATAAAGTTCTAATTGGTAATTACGCTGCTGCAGACTTCACCTGAATGAAAAACCCAATAAAGCACCGTGGAGGACGAGGCGCGCCGTCCTACAGACACTTCCTCAATCTGACGACTGCAGCTTTTGTTGGCTGATGTGCTCTCTGGACCCGAGAGGCTCAGCGCAGGGGTTTGTGGGAATCGCGGGTGCAGAGCCGGAGATAATTGGGTAGAACGTCACACACTGTGGCAGAATGGTTGCCCAGGGGGCTCGGGCACTAATCCCACCCCCCTCTTGCGAGGATTAGACGGTGGGATCTCTATCTTCAGAGCCTCCCGTGGCAGCCGATCAGCTGGAGGAGCGCTTGCTGGAGAACTCGGCTGGAGTCCGGCTCTGTGTGTCAGCACCAGTGAGGATCTGTGTTCCACATGTTCCACAGAAAGAGCATCAGGGCTTCCACGCCCCCCGCTGATCTCCACAACCTGGGGGTTCCAGCACATGTGGAACTGAACATGGAATGTTCAAATGAAAATCCAGCCGAGGCTTCGGTGGGGGACGAGTGTCCGGGTGGAGGAGGGGCAGTCTTTACTCCACCCACCCCGTCAGCTGATGAACAGCCCACTCCATCTGGACGCCGTGATGTTGGAACTGAACTGGTTGGTTCCTGGTCGCAGTGTGAGCTCCACATCTCCAGGTGATCTCACAGGCAGGACAGCAGGAGTCCACCGTGAGGTTCTCCGGGTTTCGGCAGAAGGCTGAGAGCTCGGGCTCGGATCTGCGTGCAGGACCGTCACAGACCCGACGCGCCTTGCACACGCCTACGAGTCAGGAGCTTAAGTGCTTTAATTAGACGACACGGCGTGATGTAAATTGTGGCTCTGGGAGATCCAAATAGATTGTTCTAAATAAGTTTCTAAAGGGGATAAAGAGAAAAGGCAGAATCCAATCAGTGTGCCGGGAGCCCGAGGACATGCGGAGAGCACAAATTAATGCTCATTATTTAGGGAGACCCCGTTCACGAGCTATGTCTTTACAATTTGAAAACAATCAGACCCCTGCTGACATGAAGCTCCTCCGTCAGAGACCAAACGATTCTCTGAAATATAATAAGATTTATGAATCCACGGGAGAGGAACACGTTCCCCGAGATGCTTTTAAATCAGGAACTGCATGCTGATGAGCAAACAACCCAACGACGCTTCTGGTTCTGTCTCAGAGGACACATGCCTCGGGTCATGCAGTTCTTCTTCATTGAAGACCCAGCACAACCACGGCACCCCCAACCTGATCATCACAGATGTTAGAACCTCAACATGGAGCAGAAGTTAAGGTTTCTCAGTTGGTTCTTTGGTTTTGTCTGTGGTCTAAAGTATGTGGACACCTCCCCATTACACCCCCAGAGCTGCCGTGCCTCTCAAAACGGAGAACGTTTGTTGGTTTTTGCCCTGGAGATCATCTGTGAGGTCAGACACTGATGTTGGGTGAGAGGCTCCCTCTCTCTGCTCTAGTTCCCACTGTCTTCTGGACCTGGAACTCTGGAGGTATTGAATGATGCAAAAGCAAAAGAGGGCCTTCCACACCGTTCTCACCCAGCTGTCCAAACTGAAGACCACAAAACCCAAAAAGAACAAAAGAGGAGTCGTGTTCCATAAGAAAGGAACTGGACGAGATGTCGTCCTCCACGTGACCCTCGCGGTCGGCCGCAGTGCTTTCCTGTAAAATGAATTTTGTTTATTTTTAAAATTGCTTCTGCTGGTAATTCCTGATGAATTGGAACCCTGATGTAAAGATGGAGAGGAGCTCGCTCACTAATCTCCCCTCCGAATGAGGGGCCACGCCACGCAGGAGAACCGAGCCATACATCTTGGGACAGGATTCAGAAGATTATGAATAATTCCCGATGTCTCAATCCGTCATGACGCGGTTGTGTGTACCGAGCGCTACGCCGGCGTCGCTCCACTTCCCCGACTTCCAGCGGCGGCCTGAATATTTATCAGGACACGTCCGGCATTTGTACACGTCAACACCGCGAGAGCGGCGAGCGATCGATGCGAGTGTCGGCTTTCTCTAATTCACATCCCTCGTTCTATTCTCCCTCACGCCCCAAATTTGGAGACGGCTCAGAATTGTAAATATCCCCGGCGGACCGAGGCCTCGTGATTGATGGCTGTCAGGGCGTCGCTCCGGTTCTCCTCACGCCTGCTCCGGAATACGCCCCGCAAATGCTGCCACTGCTGCCAGACAGGAACGCCGTGATGTCAGCGCCGAACAGAACAGAACGTACGGAACCCACCAGCAGAACCAACGTCTCAAAACAGAGGCTTGATTTCTTTCTTTTGAACGCTCTGAACGTGACCTTTAACTCTTCTGCAGAACCGTTTCGGTCTTTATGCCTTCATTCCTCGCCCGGGTTCTGCAGAACTCTCCTCCTGTCCACTTTAGAACCGTGTGCTAAGCGATGGGCTTCAGCCGGGCTGACCCACTTACGAGCTTTTTCAAAGTTTAGAAATGTTGCCGACAGTTTTTGGTACTTTTGAGCTGAATGAGTGATGGAACTTTTTTGGAA
The DNA here is from genome assembly GCA_019802435.1 of Corydoras maculifer. Lineage (NCBI taxonomy): Eukaryota > Metazoa > Chordata > Actinopteri > Siluriformes > Callichthyidae > Corydoras > Corydoras maculifer. The sequence goes on from JAFMOD010000442.1 coordinate 245,584, forward strand.
CCTCTATCCCACACTAATGTTTCATGTTCTACTGATTCCTCTGACCTTCATCAGGAGAACATTGTTGTGTTTTGAGGACCTGAGGACGGATGAGGGGGTTGGACGTCTTGATGGTAGGAAGCTGAGGCTCACCGATGATGTCAGACAGGTCTAACCTTTGCGTGGAACCCATTTAGCTTAGAACAATGAAGAGAACAGCAGACGGGGATTAGCAGTGCTATATTTACTTCGTGTAGCTTTTCAGGAACCAGCGCAGCCCGGAACATCTGCAGAACCACTGTCCACTGTTCACTGATCTCAAAGTTCCTCTTTAGATCTGTTAGATATCGTAGGTTTCATTGCAGATCCTCGAGGTTCTTTTCTAGATCTTCAGCATCTTGATCTCACTCTGGATTCTTTTGATCCCTCATCAAAGGCATTAAAGTTCCCCTTTAGCACCTCCAGGATTCTCTTAAGTTCCTCTTTAGATCTCTATTGTATGTACTTTAGACCATTTTGGTTGAAGTTCCTGTTCTTATTACAAATGTCAAAGACCCCCCCCCCACAGAAATACAATTTTAGTACCCAAGAATTCAGCTTTAGTTTCATTTCTCTGGTTTAAGACCTACATTGTTTTCTAAAAATGAAAAAAAATGTATCTGGTTCTGGTACCTGCAGGGTAAATAAAAGAGCTTACGTAAATCATTCTGAGAACCGGTTTCAGTACCAAATCATCTTAGTTCTGGTACCAATAGCTTACCTGAGAGGGAATAGAAATCATCTGTTGACAGGTTCCAGCTGCACGTTTGACAGAGGAACTGGAACCTTTGATGACTGAGCAGGAACTTTGTGTAATTGAAAGGTGCCGTGATCTTCTGCATGTTTATGGTTTAACCACTAGAACCATGGAGCGTAAATGGAGACAAACTAAATTAGAGGTATTTAGGGCTGCATGGGAGGACAGTATGACTGAGTACAAACACGCACTCAGTGCAGACTAAATTTCATTCAGTAAAGCTGCTTTGTGACGATGTTCTGATGTAAAAAGTGCAAATTTTTTAAATAACTTGAACTAGAACTTATTAAACGAGGGGCGTGTGGTTCTGACGGCGGTTCTATGACGGGCGCGGTCCGTTAAGAGCAGCGCTTCTATTTTTAGATCCAGACTTGCTAATTGACTTTGTGTGGATCTTATTTGGTGGCGGTGGCGATGGCGTGGGGGGGTGGGTATTTTTTCTTAGGCGTGATGTGGGGCCCCAGGCCCCTGGTGTGATTACCCCACATTGAGATGAGATTACCGTCACTCGCCTTTCAGATTCAGAACACTAAACGCTTTAGAAGGTAAGAGGAGTCGGCCGTGGCTGCGTTACTCAGCGCTGCACCGCTGCTCCCTCACATCTGCTTCTCCACTCCACCAGAACCTGAGCTCCTCATCCAGCACGGCCCTCTTCCTGCCGCCCGCCCGCCCGCCCGCAGCCGTGCAGCAGCGCCTCATACCGCAGGGCGGTGATGGTGACCAGGTTCTGGGTCCGCGGGGGCGTCGAGGCCCTCCCGGAGAAACCGGAGGCGCTCTGTCATTAGCGCAGCGCCACGGCTCAGAGATCACCCACAAAATAAATCCCAGGCTCCGTCTGGCGGCGCTGACATCACATCTTCCGACCGACCGAAGTGCGTGCAGCTATTTATAGAGCGCCTCTGATTTCCAGCTCACGGAGTTTAAATCCGCACTCGCCGCCCTTTTTTCAGCATGTGGCTCCGGGCCGCCGTTTGATTCGCTTTTAACGGCGGAGCTTGAGGTTTTTTGGGCACGCACATCGATCCTCCGCTCGTGAACCATGTGGGCTGCAATTTAGGTTTCAGCAGAATGTTCTCCTCCAAGAAAAAACAGAACAAAGGAAACCGGGAGGACGTTGGACAGCACGGAATCCGAACTGCAGAGGCCTTCCAGTGAACCGCAACTGGAACCGCCCTCCCGGCTCCGCCCTCCCGGCTCCGCCCTCCCTGCACCGCCCTCCCGGCACCGCCCCATCTCCAACCACAGAACCGGGTCCAGTAGCACCGGCCGTCTCCACGTTGATGCTCAATGGTGAGCAGCAGAACGGACGACTTCATTTACCCTCCACTCCCGACAAAGATCAGACCAAAACCCTGTTATGATGTCACAGTCCATCTGCCAATCACAGATCAATCAATACGACTAATTCATTCATTATCTTCAGCTTTATCCTCAATTAGGGTCGCGGGGGGTTCCTCATGTCCATCCAGGGGAGAACGTTTTGGTTGCTGGGCAGATACACCCAGGACAGGGGGGCAATCTATCACTTGACACACACTCACTCACACACACTCTATATAAGGGCAATTTGGAGAACTTGAAATTTGGAGAAATTGAGTTTGAAGAACTCAATTGACTTGATCCATGTCTTTGGACTGTGGGAGGAAACTGGAGAACCCGGAGGAAACCCAGGAGGACATGGGGAGAACATGCAAACTTCACCCAGATGGGGATTCGAACCGGGAATAAAAGGAATAACCGCTAAAAGGAGAACATGCCAACCTCTCAGCCATTGTGCTGCCCATTACGACTAATTAATTAAGAAAAAACACACTTTATGAGTCCAACATGGAACAGACAGTTTAGGGAAGGGCTCACACACACTGAACTCTATAACACTGTGCTGGATCAGTTCATACATTTGTATGTTCTCCCTTTACACTTATAATTAATGTAGTTATTAATTGTAAAGTTCAGATGATCTAATAATGATCTAATCATGAATAATGAAGATTTAAATGGTAAGGTTCTGCGCTCCAGCTGTGGGTCCGTTTTAACATCTGGATCTGATCCCATCATGCACGGCGTGCACGGCTCCTTCCTTTTTTAGTTTGTTCTTTTCACTCGGTGGTGTCAGTAATCTGGAGCTCTCTATGCAAACTCACACTCACGTTCGTCTAGACAGGAAGCTGAGTGCAAACACGGGGAGAACGTTTCAGCCGGACAGGAAACGTGAGGAACCTGTGAGATGCAGCGGGAAAAGTAAACAAAACCAATGAAATGAGGTTGATCTTCAGAGTTTACTCATTATTCATTTCATATCACAGAGAGGGACACCAGCGCTCCACCTCCTGGTTCCCCCTGGTTCCTCCTGGTTCCTCCTGGTTCCTTCTGGTTCCTCCTGTTCCTCCTGGTTCCTCCTGGTTCCTCCTGTTCCTTCTGGTTCCTCCTGGTTCCTCCTGGTTCTGCCTGGTTCCTCCTGGTTCCTCCTGTTCCTCCTGGTTCCTCCTGTTCCTTCTGGTTCCTCCTGTTCCTTCTGGTTCCTCCTGGTTCCTCCTGGTTCCTCCTGTTCCTTCTGGTTCCTCCTGGTTCCTCCTGGTTCCTCCTGGTTCCTCCTGTTCCTCCTGGTTCCTCCTGGTTCCTCCTGTTCCTTCTGGTTCCTCCTGGTTCCTCCTGGTACCTTCTGGTTACTTCTGGTGAGCATTAATGTGCAGCGTCAGCAGCATCAGGTGTGGATACCTTCAGTAGAACTCTGAGAAGCTTGTGGATGTGAATGTGTGTGGTGGTTACAGCGGAACGTCAGCTGCAGCAGATGCTTTAATTTCACTTCTGAAAATGAGAGAACTCATTCAGTTCTGCGTTAGAGTTCCGTCCATGAGCGACGGGCGTCTTCTGTCATTTATAATGAACTAGTTAATCTTTATTTATTATAATGAATTTATTTTAGAGATGCTCTCTGTGAGCTGGTCTGTAGAACTTCTCTGACATCACCGCTGTTCAGGATTACGACTCTGAACTTTAAAGGCTTCAGAACCGAAGCTGGAACCATAGAACCATAGAACCATAGAACACAGAGCTGGAAAGTAGAACTTTTATGGTGACTTTGCATTAAAAATGAGGCAGAAGCTTGTGTTTCTGAACCTGGATGTTCTTCTGTAGTGTTTTGGTTTGGGATGATCAGGTTGATGCTTTCTGATTGTGTGAGGTTCAGATTTAAATAATGAGGTTTTCATGAATGAACTTGGTGTCTGCAGCTGTTAGGCTCTGACGGTCTGAAGGTTCTCAGCTCTTGGCTTCTGATGGAGCTGAGATGTTCCTCTGGATGCTGCTGCTGCAGAGTAAACACAGATCTGCTGCACATTTGGAAACTGTGAGTGTTGTATATTTTTGCTGAAACGTCTTTAAACTCGTCGTGTCTGATCTGCAGGTTTGAGAGCGTGACGCTCGGCTCCCTCCCTTTGATTCAGAACATAACTGCTACCACATCCTCTCATCAAAGCAGCTGCACGCTTTATTCTTTTATTTCACTTTAATTGTAGTTTCTCGTTCTCGCCGCTGCCATCCGTAACATCTGCTAAAAGCTTATAAACATCATCATCATCATCATCTTCATCAGTCTGAGATAAACTCGTTCTGATCCGTTACAGATCAAACGTCTAACACTCATCATCCGTGATGAGCCAGTCGCAGGGCTTTGGCAGGTTCTCCCGCTGTTCTGTTGTTGTGTGGTTGGTCGTGTGGTCTGTCTGGATGTAGTTCTTAATGACCCCTCGTGGATGGTGGGACATTAACGAAGGCCGTGTTCTGCGGCTGTTTTCTGTTTTTTTTATTGAAACATCAGTTCTGTTTTCCGAGGTCAGTGCTTCTGATGAACGGGATCACGCAGCGCCGGGTAGCCGTTGGCGTTGGCACGCCGTAGCCGCGCTCTCGGAGCAGCCGCGTGGTTCTGCAGTCTTTCATTAGCCGGAGCGCGTGGTGAGCGCCTCCTCTGTAGCATGTCTGCAAATAGCAGAACCCTCGAGGGCGCATTAAGGTTCCGCGTTCTGGAATAACGGCTGGGTTTGGAACGCTGTGATTCCGACCGGATCTTTACCTCTGTCATTTACAATCTGATGACCCCCCCAACCCCCCCCCCCCCCATCCTGCTATAGAATCCTGATGGATCATTCAGTACATTACGGGGGGGGGGGGGGGGGTGACCGTCTCTGTTTATCTTACATCCACAGTTCAGTGGTGTGTGTGTGTGTGTGTGTGTGTGTGTGTGTGTGTGTGTGTGTGTGTTGAATCAAATCTTTCTTTTGGTATTTCACTCTCTCTCTCTCTGTTCTTGCAGAGTCATGGATGGACCTTCCCCAAACTCTTAATTTATTCATTAATACTTTTGTTGTACAGTATTTGCACTCAGTTTGGCATGTTCTCCTCTCAATGCTGGAGATTCCATGTTTGAATCCTAATCTCAGTGAAGTTTGCGTGTTCTCCACATGTCCATGTGGGTTTCCTCCGACAGTCTAATAACATGGAGTGAACAAGGTGAATTAAATGCTTCAAATTGCCCCATATAGTGTGTGTGAGTCAGTGTGAGTCCAGTGATAGATTGCCCCCTGTCCTGGGTGTATCTGCCCAGTGCCCAAAACGTTCTCCCCTGGATGGGCATGGGGAACCCCCCCCCCCCCCGCGACCCTTATAGAGGATTAATGAATGGATGGATAATTGCAGTTAATCTTTGCAGTATTGATTCCTTAGAAACGAATTTTCTGAAGCGTTTAAATGAGTCAGGAATCAATCAGCAGGGGTCCCAGCACCGAACCCTGCACGAGCCCTGCAGTGAAATTAGTGTTGGTATAATCTGAGAGAGATGAACCACTTCCTGTCGGTTACAGAGGAGGTGAAGGTGAGTGCAGACCGTGATCTAGCTGCTCTGAGGGGGGCGGGGGGGGGAATGCCGTTTCAAAGTTGCCCTCAGATCTGAAAGCTCGAGGTGAAGGTTTGGGAAATTGCTCACAGGCTGTATCTGCCCCCCCCCCCCCCAATCAGCNATTAGTGCAGAGAGTCACAGGAGGAGGGGAGATTTAAAGTTTTCAGCTCAGTGGAGCAGCGCAGCGCCCCCTCCCTCACGGCTGGATGGGTTTAGATAACCCCCCGTAAATATCCACAGGGTGTCTGAGAACCTGATAGTGATGATGGGGCAATTACAGGCAGCGCGGCGGGATTTCATTGTACAGCAGCGGCGGCAGCACACGAGTGTGAACAGAGATGAAGAGGAACAAGGAGGAACCCACCGAAGAACCCCAAATGATCATCCCTCAACCAATCACAGAGTCCGTCTGACAGAACGACTCACGAATCATTCAGAAATGGTTTGATTCAATCAGCTGCCTTCATTCAGATGATGATGATGATGATGAAGATGATGAGGATGCAGTGTTCATGTACTAATGAGAGTCAGGACTGGATCGAGGTTCCACTCATGTCTGTGTGGAGTTTGCATGTTCTCCCCGCTCTCTGTGGGTTTGAGCTCTGGTTTCGTCCCGAATTCCAAAAACATTTTAATGAACAGTGTGTGTGTGTGTGTGTGTGTGTGTGTGTGTGTGTGTGTGTGTTAGTCACTGTGATGAACTGGGACCTGGGTGTGTCACCAGAGATCATCCTGTGAGTGCTGGGATAGGCTTCAGCCCTCAGTTCAGTGGTCAGAGTGTTGGGTATCAATCAGAAGGTTGTGGGTTTGAATCTCAGCTTCACTGAAGTTACCAGTGTGGCTCCCTGAGCAAGACCTTTAACCCTCACTGCTGCAGGGGGCGCTGTGTCCACCATGCACTCTGATTTTAACCAAGTTGAGAGTGAGATAGAGAGTGGGAGGTGTCTGGAAATAGGCTGGATTCAGTAAGCACCACACACACACACACACACACACACTCAGGCTCACACACACACACACACACACACACACACACACACACACACACACACACACACACACACACACACACACACACACACACACACACACACACACACACACACACAC
>JAFMOD010000442.1:260738-270766 GCA_019802435.1 Corydoras maculifer
ACTCTTGCAGACCCTTTGTTCCGTTGGGTTCTGCAGCTCTGATTCTTGCAGACCCTTTGTTCCGTTGGGTTCTGCAGCTCTGTCTTTGCTCTGATTCTTGCTGGAGGAAGCAGAACGGATCTCGGTTCTGTCTGGGTTCCAGCTGCTGGTTGTTCTCGCAGGGCGATGGCTGAGCATCACTCGCGCTGGTCGCTGGTCCGGAGCGCTTCAGGCTTTCAGATGATGTATATTTTATTCCGGTGCAGATTAAAGGACAAGTGCAATAAGAGCTGACCTGGGGGGGTTGGGAGGGGTGACTTCCTGTCCATCAGAATCCCGTCATCGTTGGTTTTGTTTTCCGGGACGCGTGCCGGGGGTTTTGGAGCACGAGCGGAATCAGAACCGTCTCGGACATCATCATGGACCTGAGAGACACGGACTCAGCTCAGACCTGTCCGTCCGTCCGTCCGTCTGGTTCAGCACTGCGGTCAGGCACCGATGTTAGATGAATACACTTGGCTCATAGTCTCAGTTCCAGTTCATGCGTTATTGGGGTTCAGGGCTCAGTTGAGGTCAGATTGATGATGGGACTGGGATAGGACGTAGAGGACAGTGTTGGCATCTGATTCAGCAGTTTTCGGGGCTCTGACAGCAGGCGTGTTAGCAGGAATGGGGGTGGGGCAGCCTTCTGTAAACACTGTGTTTGATTTGGGACGTGATGTGTCTCTGCTCAGCGAATGTGAAGTGTCCTCACCCTTGCACTGTGTGTGTGTGTGTGTGTGTGTGTGTGCAGGCTGAATGAGTAGATGGATGAGATGCAGATCTGGATGGAGTGGACATGATGGACACCATGTGGATGGAGGAACCTCTGCACCCTGTTCCATTCACTCAACAAGGGGTGGAGCAGGAACCTTGGGAACTCAAAGGTAAGATCCTGAACCAACTGCTAACAGGTGACGGGTCTGATGAGAAGGTACTGAGGTTGGATGTGCAAGCTTGTTTTTGTGTGGAATTTGCATGTTCTCCCTGTGTCTGAGAGTCTTTACTCTGAGAGTCTAAGATCATATGTAAACTGAAGACACTGAAGTCCCTCAGGGGTGAATGTTGTGCCTAATGAGGACTGGGATAGGCTCCAGCCCCTGCGTGTTGTCTGAAGATGGTGCTGCGATGGTCAGCCGGTTTGCTGTTGGTGGCGCTGTGCTGTACTTAGGTGGTGCACCGTGCTGAGGTTCACAGTGATGCAGGGTGGATGCGAGCGTTCCGGCGCGGCGCCGATGAACCCATGTGACCGTGATGATGATATAGTTCTCTGTAAGAACTCGCTTCACTTTAAATAAAAAGGTGGAGGTGAATGAGACGCTCGTGGTGAGACGTGGAGAAAAGGACGTGCTGCTGAATGGCAGACCTTCAGTCTCCACTCAGCATTCTGAATGTTAATGTGGAGGAAACACGGGGGCGCGCTCTCTCTCTCTCTCTCTCTCTCTCTCTCCCCCCCGACCTGTCAGTGATCCATCATGTTTGTAGCCGTCAGGGGAAAAGTACAAAGCATTAAGCAGTGAAGGTGGAAGTGGATGGGACATTAGAGGAGATAATATTATCCAATAAAACTAATACATATAAAATAATCAACACTGCCACAGAATTCATCCGTTCATTATCTTCAGCTTTATCCTCTATTAGAGTCACAGGGGGGGGGGGGGTTGTTCCCCATGCCCATCCAGGGGAGAACGTTTCGGGCGCTGGGCAGATAGACCCAGCACAGGACGCTATCACTGGACACACACTCACTCACGCATACACACTCTATATGGGGCAATTTGGAGAATTCAATTGACTTGATCCATGTTTTTGGACTGTGGGAGGAAACCGAAGAACCTGGAGGAAACCCACACGGACATGGGGAGGACATGCAAACTCCACCCAGATGGGGATTCGAACCGGGAATCCCTAGTGCTGAGAGGAGAACATGTTAAACCACTAAGCCACCGTGCCGCCTTGCCACCAAATAAATCAATAATTATTAACATTTAACAATCATTTGTATTAATAATCATTAGTGAAAATCAATAACTTTAAATTTAGCTTTATTGTAAATATTAAGTGCTAAATGTTGTGAGTGTGAGTTCATCTACCACCTGAATGATATCTGCTCTGTTGGGGGGGGGGACACCTTATCATCCAAAAACATACCAAAGCGTAGAGAACCAGAGTGGAACTGTAGAACCACACCCCCCGTCTGGACGATCGGTGGAACGTCAGTCAGATTTGCTCGATCAGGCTGAAGGTCATCAGCTCTGCGTTCTCCAGCCGTGTGGAGATGTTCTCTCTTCAGAACCTGACCTGATGTTCTGTGAGATCATTTCATTGAGCTCCTGTGGAACCGTGTTGAACCTTCAGAACCACGCTGCGGGAAGCACGTGAGGTGCTGACCTGTGGTTTCTGGGTTCTTCTGCGCTGGGTTTGGAGCACCGTCTGTGTGGTGGAGTTCCAGACTGTTTTGGTGAGGTGTTCTGTGTGGAGCTGTGTGGTGGAGTTCCAGACTGTTTTGGTGAGGTGTTCTGTGTGGAGCTGTGTGGTGGAGTTCCAGACTGTTTTGGTGAGGTGTTCTGTGTGGAGCTGTGTGGTGAAGTTCCAGACTGTTTTGGTGGAGCTGTGTGGTGGAGTTCCAGACTCTTTTCAGTGAGGTGTTCTGTGTGGAGCTGTCTGTGTTTCTTCTCCTCCATCATGTTGAATTGTTTTATTTCAGTGCTCCGTCTCTCCTGAGTGATGAATACCTTTAAAGGTTTCAAGGTTCCTGAGGTGGAATCCTCCTCTCTCCTCGGCGAGCGGGCGGTGTGTTTTTATCAGCGTGGCAGCTCCTCAGACGCTCAGAGCAGACGAGCTGCATCAGCGGCTCTAACACAACTCAATCTGACACCTATTAGTGTTGGGACTCGCTTCTGCCTCCATACTGCTGCACTGCAGCCTCCCCACGTACACCGGATGGGTTTGGGGTGGGGTTCTGTCAGTGTGGGGTTCCGTCAGTGTGAGGTTCTTCCTGGGCTGACCTGGCCTTTTGTCTAGCACATAATCAAGCCTTGTGGTGAAAACATCTTAATGCATTTGTTTGTTCTCTTTTTAATCATTAATTCTGATCAGGCCACAGGGGGCGCCGCTGTCGGTCCGACGGAGCTTCACCTGCGAGTGCAGCACAGTGATGCAGCGATTAGTGTTCTCACCTCACACCGAGAAGGCACAGTTCTCCTGCAGAACAGATAGAGCACCATTTGTAAGAAGTTTGCATGTTCTCCCCATGGTTAAGGCACTACAGGTCCTTCACTCCTCAGATATCCGAGCTCATTGTGAACACACTGTGTCTGTGCGTCTGCCCTGTGAGGGGGTGGCAGACTTTTCTTTATAAGTGCTGGGAAAAGCCCCACGACTCTGTATACAGGTTTATAGAACGTGGAGGAAAAAGTCCAGGAGGAACTCCAACAAATTCATGGAGAACATGGAACCCAGGACGGTGTCTGCGGCGGGAATGTGATGACCTCATCAATCCGTCTGTGTGACCGAATTAAAAGAGGGTTGGAGGTCAGTTCATCAGTGTGTGACCTCACATCTTCAGAGCTGGACCTCAGAACGTCTGAGCTCATGGTCCAGGAGCTTCATCAGTTGGGATGGATGGTGGAAACATAGCTGGACGTTGGGAGGTTGGCCGTCAGGATCAGATTAGTCTGATTGGAAACACACTCGTGGTCTGAACCCTCATCTGATCCGGTGCCAGTAGCAGCTTTATGGTGTTTAAGCGACTCAGCGTTTGTTAAGTCCCTCCAGTAAATTCTTCTGGAAAAAGCGGTCTGTGTTCCTTCAGCAGTTCTGCGGCGGGACGGTGGTGCCGCTAATGACTTACAGATGCCACAACTCTCACAAACAAATCTCACGCTCCGATACATCATCAGGATCAGAGATTCATTTCAGACGTGTTGCAGGATAAACAACGCTGAGGCTGAGGCTGAGGGTCAAACCTCATGGAGATGATCAGGAACAGTGCAGGCTGGTCACAGGTTTGAGGAACACATCAGGATAATCAACACAGATGAAGATCTAAGCCGTGTTCCGTTCATACGTATATTTATTAAGCCATCCAGTTTGGTGCCAACAACCGAGCCGAGGTCCTTCACGGTGCTGTGACCTTGGTGCAGGATATGGATGGTGTTTGTTGGGTCGGTTCTGTTTGTTAGTTTGCCCTGGTTTCAGTTTGATTGACTTCGGTTCTCCTTTGTGTTCTCCTCCGTTCTGTTTTCATTATCTGTAATAACCCCGCCTCGCCGTGATCCCGCTTGCTGGAACATTTCCCCAGATTCTCATCCATCTTCCTTTTTTGTTATCTTCTCATCAAAGAGGCTCTCAGATCCACTGACACGTCGACTCCATCATGCGTTTTCTGTTGAGACCCATCAGCAGAACGCGAGGAACTCTGCTATTATACGTGAGCCTGACAGCGTCATTTTTAAAGACGCGACGCCTCCAGCAGGGATCAAACGGAAGCGCGTCTTCCTGCAGAACGTGAAGCAAACAAACAGAAGCGGGATGTTGGAGGCTGTTGGAGGATGGAGGAGGATGGAGGAGGCTGGAGGAGCCGGTGTGGTGACAGATATTTAACACCTTTCATTTTACATCTGCGCCCCTCGCACCCGGGCTCCAGACGGGAATTACACCGGCCCCGAAAGGTCAACCCGAACCAGATTGTAACAGAACACTAATCATCTGGGCCGGCCCATTTTCGGTCCTGACACGTGCTCATTTGTTACCGGCTGTCTGCCTGCAGAGCCGCGGACGCCTCGCGCTTCCGCGACGCAGCGGTACGCGAGCGCCCCGCTTCAGAGAGAGAACCGAGGAGGCAGCGGGTGCTCCGTCAACTGTGCCGGCGAGAAGGACAGGCGTGATGGGACATTCATTTCTGCTGCTTTGTAAATGTAACGCAGAGCTCACCAATCCGCCGCCTCGTCCTTCACGCCGTCTCGGAAATAAATAAGGTGCTCGCGGCCGTGTTGGATATCTAGAGCGAGATGAATCCAGAAACCAGAATGAGAACATGAAGAGGTCTGAACACCTTCAACACACAACTTCAGGATCATTCGACCCCCGCACTGAACCGACTCATTCCTACAGATCAGCTCCAAAACTGTGAGGTCAGACATCTGACGCCCATGTAGAGCCACGCTTTATCCTCTACTTGGGGGGTTCCCCATGCCCATCTACGGGAGAACATTTCGGGCGCTGGGCAGATACACCCAGGACAGGGGGGCAATCTATCACTGAACACACACTCACTCACACACACACACACACACACACACTCTATGTGGGGCAATTTGGAGAACTCAATTGACCTTAATCCATGTTTTTGGACTGTGGGAGGAAACCAGAGAACCCGGAGGAAACCCACACATGGGAAGGACATGGAAACTCCACCCAGATTGGGATTCAAACTGGGAATCCCTAGTTCTGAGAACATGCCAACCACTAAGCGCACTCTGATGTAAATAAACTTTTGAATGAGTCTCAGCGCAGGAAGACGTGTCCTGAGCCCACCCTCAGGTGTGAGTGACCCGGACTGAATGCTGGGACATTTGGAGGACAGCGTGAGGGATTAAGAACCGCACTAATGACACACGAGGAGTTCCTGAATCAGAACTCCGATCATTAGAATTACGGGCTGAGCATCTGTTCTGCTGGAGGAACCGTCTTCCCCGGGGGGAGGGGGGGACCGTCCCTCTTCCCTCTCTGTGGTGACCCCTCCACCAAATTGAATTTGCTGTTAATGGAGAGCGCTGTGGAGCTGGAGGGCAGAGATAACGCAGTGCTGAGTGGACGGACGCCGCCGTCCCGGATGGAGGCAGATAATTAGACTTTGATTAAGACTATAGGGAGCGGAGTGCGATTCATGTCCACGCTAAAATATCTACGATGTTCTGACCGGCGTAATCGGGGTGCTTTCAGAGTAAAGTCGGGGGCCCCGGGGTGACGTCTGGATCCAATCTGCCCCCGCTTTAACCTGATGTCACCCCACTCTAATTCATCAGGATCCCATCCCGTCTGGTGCACACTCAGGGTCTCGGTCTGTCCTCAAAGTTCAACAACGTTCCTCTCAATCACTTTTAATGGCTTCACTTCCCCTATAGTGTTCCACATGACCAAAACTATGTGGACAACCCCACAGTACACCTACAGGAGCTCTGCAGCATCGTCCACTCCTCTGGACCAGACTCAAAAAACGTTTTGATCCCAAAAGCCGCTGGCTGAGGTCATGCTGAACCTGAAAAGGGCCTTCCCCAAACCGTTTCCATGAAGTTGAAGGCATGCAGTTTCACAGCATGTGATTCATTTAATTCAGCTGTGATAATGATTACCACCAAGGAGGTGTTGATTGATTGAGTGATTGATCTTTTGGTGAAGGCTTCATGTTGAGGTCAGTTTGATCTTCTGATGAAGTTCTCTGAACTTAAAGCTCTTTCTGTTAAAAGTCTAATTTTTAACGTGAACTTATGAAGCACAGGACCTCTGCTCGGCGTTTGGGAGATCTTCTGGTTGTGGTTGGTTGGTTAGTTGGTTGTTGAACATCTGCGCTGTGTGTGGTGATGGTGCCGCAGTCACGTGGGTTCTAAACACTCTCCGCATTTACATTTCCTCACGGCACCAAATATCTGTTAGCATAATGGAGATGCTCCGGATCGATGGCTGCTTTCGCTTCGCCGTGCACATTTCCACTGCGAGCTTCTGCCGAACCCGAGGCCGAGCTTCAGAGACCCCATAGATCCGACACGCTCAGGAGTTCCTGAAAGTAATTAAAGGATCAGCGTGTTGTTTTCTGAGGTGCAGCGGAGGAAAGATAAACACGGCGGGGATCCGACCGGCCATCGGCTCCAGGTGTGACCTCAGCACTTCAGGAAGAGACTTCCAGAGGCCAAGATCAACATCCTGCCTCTCCATCAGCATCTCAGCTCATCCACACGCCTGAGATCCCACATCTGATCTGCATGGACCTTCTCTCTGCAGGTCGTGATTTCAGAACCATTTGTTCTGCGTCTGTAAAAACACAGAGATTCGTCATGTTCGTCAGATTTCAGTCCCGCAATGTTTATTTGTGTTTGATTGACAGATGACAAAGTCCCGCCCTCCTCGGAGTCTGTTAGAGAGTCGAACTTTTAAAGTTTGCTCTAGACACAGGGCTGGAAGAGATTATAAATAAGTGTTTAATAAGCACACACACACACACACACACACACACACACTTATAAACACATCAGTCCACAGTCAGACAGATGTTGGTAGCTGGATTGGCTGTGTGTAATGGTCTCTTTGATGTGCTGCTGCTGCGGTTGCTGCTGCTGCTGGGGGTTCGTTCCAGCATCTGGTTTGGGTTTGGCCCTCAGACGGTTCAGATCCTCCATCAGAACTCCTCTGTGGTGGAACTGAAGAACCTGCTGCAGGTGTGGACCCATTCAGAGCTGAAAGGCCAGTTCAGAACCCAGACCTACTGAATGTAACACCATTAACACCTGAGCTGAAACACAGAGAACACCAAGCGCTGAAATACTCCTGAAAAAGTACAGTTTACACACACACACACACACACACACACACACACACACACACACACACACACACACACGGTTGATCAGAGCAGTTAGTGGTGAAGCTAAGATGAATGAATTTCCTCTTTCCTGTGTTTTGCTTACACTCTCTCTCGCTAACACACACACACACACTCACACACACACACACACACACACACACACACACTCACACACACACACACACACACACACACACACACACACACACACATGGTCCATATTGTCCTGCTGAGCAGAGACTGAAGTAAACACTGAGTTTGAATGAATTTGAATAGAAACACGCGTGACCTCAGACCTGGTGGAGCATAAGAGACATTCAAATGAATACCATCTGTGAGTCTGTCCTGCTCCACATCTCCACCATTAACATCTCCATCATTAACATCTCCACCATTAACATCTCCATCATTAACATCTCCATCATTAACATCTCCATCATTAACATCTCCAACAGCATCCACATCGGTAACATCTCCACCAACCTCATCATTATCAGTTCCTCTAATTAACACTTCTCACCAGCTTCGACTATCAACATCTCCAAAATCATCTCCTCAAAAACTAACACCATCTCCAGAACCTCCTCTACATCATCTTCATGTTGTATATCATCAAGTCTGCTCCTCTAACATTAACACCAAGATCATCTTCTCCTGTCTCCTGGAGTCTCATCAGCAACCTGCGCTTCTTAATTACTATTTTCTTGACCATCAGATCCATCAACATCTGCTCCAGCAGTATATTTTGAAACATTAGCTTCTCCATCTGATCTCCTTCTCAGTTTCTCCTCAGAGATCTTCTTCTCCGAAAAGCAAAGCTTCTTTTGAACATGAGCTTCTGTCTTGGTGAAGCGGTGGGAGCCAAACTGGCCGCTCTTCTTTAATGTTGGCATCAGAGAGTCTGTAAATCCACTGTGGTGGTCTGGTGGTGCCATTCAGAAGATGCAGCGGGTCTTCTCCTGGCATTTATTCCGGGTTTCAGTGAAGCCAGCTGGCCGTGACGCCTCCTGCTCCAGAATCAGTTCTGCTTTCACTTCATCCTCCAGCAGCAGTTCTGTGAGTCTTAACTGTGGTCTTCCTTACATACACACAAACACACACACACACACACGCACACACACACACTTTTATTTTTTTACATCATGATGTCCAATGATCCATCCATTCATTATCTCCCGCTTTGTCCTCTACCAGGGTCGCGGGGCAGGGGGATGTTCCCCATGCCCATCCAGGGGAGAACGTCTCGGGCACTGGGCAGATACACCCAGGACAGGACGCCAATCCATCGCTGGACACACACTCACACACACACAGACACACTCTATATAGGGCAATTTGGAGAATTCAATTGACTTGATCCATGTTTTTGGACTGTGGGAGGAAACCGAAGAACCCGGAGGAAACCCACGCAGACACGGGGAGAACATGGAAACTCCACCCAGATTGGGATTCGAACCGGGAATTCCTAGTGCTGAGAGGAGAACATGCCAAACCACTAAGCCACCGTGCCTTGTGATCATCGTCCATATTAAGAGTGTTAACTGTAAACGTTATTATTATAAATCTGTGATTTTGAAAGTGGGCGGAGTTTACTCTATTACTCATCGTTTATTATAAGCTTCGTTTGATTGGTCAGTACAGAGGAGCTCTGTTGGTTGTAAGCGTTTGAGGGCGTGTGTCAGAGCGGTGCTTGTTCATGGAGCTTCAGCGCTGTATGATCTGTGATGGATGTGAGGTTCAGTGAAGGTCTGCTCCTCAAACGGGGGGGGGGGGGTCAGAGTCGAGTGATGGATGGATTAAGGTGAAGGAGGGATGCGATGACCTCACACGATTCTGCCCTTCAGCCCCTCCCGAGGAACAGAGGAACCTCCTGTCTCATCGCGGGCGCGGTGAGTGACGGCCGGGGTTAAAGGTCAGCCGAATGTGACGCCCGATCCAAATGAGGAGGATCTTTAGATGGAGATTGGACGGCGTTCAGCGTGCTGATATCAGGAACGGATCTGTGGCATGCTCGATTAACGGCGGTGTGGAGGAGGAACCATCAGCGGAGTGGAACCACTCAGAACCAGGGGTTCTTCATTAACCTTTAAACCCTGCGTCGCTCAGCAGCGCCCCCACGCTGCCCGGCGCTGGGCCATCTCGCACCGGACGCCCGAGAACATCCATACACATTAACACAGCGCCCCATCAGACTGACCGAGAACCACGCAGCCCTCACAGCTACACAACACTTTAGGGAAGGTCCATTCCTACATCACTGTGTGTTGGATTTCTGTAGAGGTCGTCAAAGTTTCATCGAAACAAACAAACAAACAAACAAACAACTACAATCAATGACAACAACAAACTACAAACATCAGTGACAACAACAAAGAAACAAACAATAATAACAATGACAACAACAACAACAAACAAACAAACAACAAAC
>JAFMOD010000442.1:291987-303117 GCA_019802435.1 Corydoras maculifer
GTGTTGCTTGTTTTAAAAACACTGAATCAACAAAACCTATATGTGTATATATTTGAACTAGTTCTTAACAATAAGGTAAAGGGCCCTCCCTATACTGCTGTGATTGTGTTAGGGTTATGATGATGATGAGGTTGATGATGATGATGAGGTTGATGAAGATGATGATGAGGATGATGATGATGATGAGGTTGATGAAGATGATGATGAGGATGATGATGATGAGGTTGATGAAGATGATGATGATGATGATGACGATGTCTGCTGCAAAATGAACAGGAATTCTCTTTAGTTCATCATTCCGGAGGCGCGTCCACAGACTTTTGTTTATAATTCTTATTTATTGAACAGAAGCAGATGTATTTGTTATTGTTATCTATAATTATTGAAACCTCATTAATGTGATTCGTTAAATTAATTACACTTCATGATAAAAAGCCGAGGTGCTTTTGTTAAGTCTTTGACAGGAGAACATGCCAAACCACATACAGAGATCCAATCAGAACCCTGTTATGCAAAACGTTGTTACAGGTCCACTCTCTGTGGTCCGGGTGTACCGATGAGGTCCGGGCGTAGAGAACATACCAACCGCCACACGCAAACTGTCTGAACTGTGGATGGAAACCGCCGTGGGTGCAGTTAGAGTCAGAGTAGCAGTCGCAGTTAGAGACGTTAACGTCGCTCAGCATGTGACCCCTTTTTTTGGATGGACGCTGGGAGAACCTACCAAATCCCGGTCTGATGGAGACTCTGTATACATGATAAAACGTGAGCTGCGGCGGATGCTGTTTACAATAAAGACCGAAGCGTCTGAAGGCGTGACGGCAGTCTTCCCTCCGCCAGGGTCCATTAAACATGAATCGGAATGCAAATCCCATCCCCCCCCAAATCCCCCCCCCGCCCCCCCCGATGCAGTCAGTGTGCATCTCTGAAAGATTTCCTGAAACGTTTAATAAAGAGATAAATACGAGTGAAAGTGGAACATCTGCTGGATTCACGGCGGAGACGCTCGCGCCGGCCAAACCGTACAGAGAGAGGGAGCTGGAGAAAGGGCGCCGCGTCGCCACCTTCAGGAAGAAAAGAGAGAGAACGGATCTCTTTCAGCACTTTCACATCGTCCCTCTTCGCTGGGAGGAGGAAGGAGAATCATTTATTTAGCTCTGCTGCCGCGAGTGGGAAGCGGCCCGGGTCACAAAGGCAAACGTTTGTAAATGAGGCCGATAAACCTTTGGATGAGGACAAGCGAGGTTTTGTCTGACACAGGAATTCGCTGTTTCGGCTCGACGCGAGTGCTGGGAAGGCAGGATGTGTAGCGCCGGCACAATGGCTCTTTCAGAAGAGAGCTCTCAGATGCGAGAGACGCCGTCCTGCCTCCTTTCACCCCGACCTAATCTCTTTATCAGACCTCCACAATGACGGCTTCACATAGAGACCGAGCGAGAGACACCGAGACACAGAGAGAGAGAGAGAGAGATTTCCACTGTTTAGAATGAAACAGGAGACAAACATACTGACATCTCATCTTTAATAATCCAGATAAAGTAAACAAAGACACAAAGAAAACCACCGTGTGTGTGTGTGTGTGTGTGTGTGTGTGTGTGTATAACGGGTATAAAGTGTGTGTTTGGTGTGGGGGGGGCATATAGATGGTGTGTTTGTGTAGGAGAGGGAGGGTGGGGTGGGGCACTGTGTTTAGGATATAGGGGGGTTACAGACGGTGTGTTTGGGTAACTGTAGCCGTAAGGGGGGGGCGTTGGGGGGTTGGGGGGGGTGATGGCGCTCTGCGGGGTGTGAACTGTCAGATTCAGTTTGTATTATGATGTCAGACTCGCTATTTTGTGCCGTTTTAGAAACAGAGGGATTTATTTATCCAGAGAGAGAGAGAGAGAGAAAGAGAGAGAGAAAGAGAGAGCGAAAGAGAGAGACAGAGAGAGAGAGAGAGAAAGATAGAGAGAGAGAGACAGAGAGAGAGAGAAAGAGAGAGACAGAGCAAGAGCGAGAGAGAGAGACAGAGAGACAGAGATACAGAGAGAGAGAGAGAGAGAGCGCTGCTTTATTTACCATCAGACCGAGGTTCAGCCCCCCCCCCCCATCTGCCCTCATTCTCACCAACGTCGAAACCCTCGCTGCTCTCCTCTCTCCTCCAGCTGTGAGAACACCAACAGAAACCTAAATAGTTCTCTGAGAACCTCCCCAGTTGGTTCCCTCAAAGCTTCTGAGGCTGTATGAGGGGGGTGCAGGGAGGTCCTCAGGTTCCACATCATAAGGAGACGGGAGGCGTCGCTACAGCAACCGGCGGCGGGGTTACGTCACATCGCGGTTCCAGACAGTTCCAAAACCCAGTTCCTCCACCGGATAGTTCCTCTACTGCAGTCTGAAGGCACCTACGCAGACGTGTCCTCTGATTCTCGGACTCGGACTTATAGAGTGAGGTGAAGGAACTCTAAAGGCTCTGGGGTTTAGTCCACGTTGGAACTCTTTAAGCTCGGATCCTTCATTTCGTCTCTCAGTCTGGTTCCTGGTTCTCAGCTGCGTGAAGAATCAGACCTTCTGGCCTTTCATTACAGAGATTAGTATTACATAACTGTCTGTCTCTCTGTCTCTGAAGCGAGCAGCAGACGGTCCGGTCTCTCAGACGCAGCAGCTGGTGAGGAACCGTAGCGCGGGTCAGGATCACGACGCCGGGTCCTCCTCACTGTTTAAGCTCCGTGTTAGCAGGTCGTACTGACAGCCAGAGACAGACGGACAGACAGACGAACGAGGAGACAGATGGACAGACAGACGGACAGACAGACAGTAAGACAGACAGATGGACAGTCTGACAGACAGACAGATGGACGGCTATCGAGATAATAATAATAAGAGGAATGCTGAGGGCCTGGTTTCACCTCGAGGTCTTTACAAAGTCACTGCTGAGATGTTCAGAAGTACATCTGTGCCAGTGCAGTGTGTGTGTGTGTGTGTGTGTGTGTGTGTGTGTGTTGGAATTGGACTCTGGTGGGTGTGTGAGTCCCTCTGAATGAAAGTGTGTGTGTGTGTGAGTGTGTGTGTGTGATTAAATGTAAATGTGAAGTGTGTGTGTTCTGGCGGGCGGTGTGTGTGTCGGTTCTTCTCTGCAGACGGATAAAGATCTAAACGTACAGTTTAACCTCCTGATCTCTCCTGACCCCTGACCCCAGATTCAGCTTCGGTTCCCCAAACGAGGTCCAGAAGAACCAACAGATCATCAGCACATGGTTCTGCAATCACACTCTGGAGTCCCCATCAGAACTGCAATACAGTTAGTGTGTGTGTGTGTGTGTGTGTGTGTGAACTATAAGCGCTGCACAACTCATTAGACCGGTGTGTGTGTGTGTGTGTGTGTGTGTGTTTTATTGATCCACTCTTTAATCCAGATTAAATGGAGGTTGAATCGGGGGGGGGGTGTAGTAACAGAAATAAACTTTAAAACAATTAAGTACAAAATTAAAAACTCATTAAACATGAAACCATGACCTCACTCACTCACACACTGCCTCACTCTCACCCTCACACACTCCTTCACTCTCAGACGTCCTCTGTGTGTGTGTGTGTGTGTGTGTGTGTGTGATGAGGGTGGAGTGTGAAATTATTAATACAGTAATGAGGGCGCTGTGTCTGTGCTGCTGAATAATGTAACACTCTGTATTCACTCTTTAACCTCCTCAGATTATCACTCCATTCATTACTGTCTGCACACACACACACACACACACACACACACACACACACACAGTCTGAATGATGATGTGTAATAGATGAATGTGAGATTAGGATTGGATGAAGATGATGTAATATAGATTATTGATTTAAAGGTGAGGGGCGGGTTTTACAGGGGGCGGGTTCTATAGCCGGCGATGTCACGTGTCTGATTGGATGAGGGTGTTCTGAAGGTCAGATGAATGGAGGTTGTTTTATAAAAGGTGATAATCTGGAATCAATCTGGATTAAAGGCAGAATGTTCTGTTAATGTCTCTGAATCACTCTGAAGTGTTCGTCCGTCCGAACGCTTCACCTGCGACCGCAGCCTTCGTTAGTGATGCTGCTTTAAACGAAGAGAGAGAGAGAGAGAGAGAGAGAGAGAGAGAGGGTTCCACCTCCACGGCATTGGTATTCAGTGGAGGCAGCGGTGCAGCTCCGGCTGCCTCTGATCCAGATAAGCGTCCTGCTCTTCAAACGCCACGGAACCAAGAACCACACCTGGAACCCCAAAATAAAATACAGAGGACATGCAGAGAGCAGAGGAGGCTCGCACAAAAGAGGAGAGACGGCGCCGTCTTATCAGAGAGAGAGAGAGAGGGAGATCCTTATCTGCTCCGCCCGCCGCAGTTCCTCTCACGGTTCTATTGTACGCATGAGCACGTTAATTAACCAGATCCATAATCACTCTGCATTAGAACTCACACTGTACCCGTTCCCAACCTCATCACTGCACATGCACACACTCACTGTATGGGGCAATTTAGAGCATTCAATTGACCTCGATCCATGTTTTTGGACTGTGGGAGGAAACCGGAGAACCCGGAGGAAACCCATGGGGAGAACATGCAAACTCCACCCAGATTGGGATTCGAACCGGAATCCCCAGTACTGAGAGGAGAACATGCTAAACACTGATCCACCATGCCGTCCCTGTCAAAGAACCATGGAGATTAAAGTATATGGACGCCGACGGGATCAGACCCACAGCTTTTGGAGTGTGTGAGTCAACCTGAAGATCAGATCAGATCAGACACTGGTGTGGGACCTGAACGTTGTGCACCGGGTGGCAGTCATCAGGGGGTGGTGTGTTGGGGAACCTGTTGGCTGGGTGTGGTTCAGAGAAGCAGCTGAAGTGGACTGATGGGAGTTTATTGGAATGTTCTCCAGAATAAATATTCAGCAGCTTGTCCATAAACATCAGACCAGAGCAGAAGATCCCGTGGCCTCAGGTCCAGTTTTCTCAGAGTCTCGTGTTCTGGTGTTTTGGGTTTGTTTGCGTTGGTCTGTAACGGTTCGGTCCCTTTGCAGATGGATTGAGGGTTCTTTATGTTCTGTTCTTCAGGTTCTTGGTTAGTTTTCTGGTTGATGTAGTTCTTCATCGATCCCGGCGGTGTCAGTGTCTGAGTTCTGTATCTACTGACGTTCCTTCACTCCTCGATTCTGTGGAATCTCCTCGGTTCTGCGTCGCTGGCACTCTGAATGTGGGGAACGTACAGATGTTCTATAATTCAGTATCACTGTCTAATTACGATGCTCTGAACTCTGAGCCTGAGCGGAATCTGAATGGTTCCTTTCAGCCCTGATGGATCTGCAGAACGAGAAAAGAACCAGGTCTGATTTACGCAGCGCTCTGAGAACCTTCTCCTGAATGGAGCGGCCTGAAAGAAAAGAATTCACATGCTAATGGAGGAATTAGAGACGAATTACAGATGAATCGCTCTGCGAGGTTATGGACTTTATGACTGAGGAACAGAGAACTGAGGTTCCGGATCAGAGGAGCTGGGTTCTGACCTTCTGCTCCTCTGAAGAACACACGCAACAAAAGTACACCTCTGTAACTACCACAAGGTTCTCCAGACTGGTGTGGGTCATGATTGTAGAGTTTGCATGTTCTCCCCATGTCTTTCCTTCCTGCAGTCTGGGAGCACTCTGGCGGGTGAGGAGAACATGTCGATGTTCTCTGTGTCTCTGTCCTGATGTCACATGATCTCTCATTCCGTATTGTTAAGTCGTTACTGAGACGGGGAACAGGCTTCAGGGTTCCATGTGGAGGAACCCCGAGTTAAATGATGAATGTGGCACGAGGCATGACTCTCTCTCTCTCTCTCTCTCTCTCTCTCGCTCGCTCAGTAATTGCGGGGAGAACGTGCTCCGTCAGGTTTCAGTACGGGTTTGTTAATTACCGTTCTCACGCCTGAAGATTCAGCTTGGGAGCTGGGAGACTCAATCGCGGCTGATTGGATGAAGGTTGTGGAAGATCTTCCCACACACACACACACACACACACACACACACGGCACTGAGCACCTACAAACACAGGCAGCTGGAATGCACATTTTTATTTATAGAAGACACATTTTATCCCTCGGCTGCACACCAGGGGTTCATCACGTCAAATATGCACAGCACCAAACCTATACATCCCATAATAAGGGTTCCACATTCAGGAACCGCGCAGAACAGAGTGGCCTACTTCTAAAATAAGACATTACATTTAATTACGTCTACAGTTAATAAATAAATCATGTTACAGCAACAACCAGGATTCTAATAATAATAAATATTAAATATCCAAACGTCATCGTTATATTAATAATGATTTATAAACACAGTCTGAGGAAACGGTTCCTGTTCTGTATGTTTGATTGGCGGGTGTCAGTCGGGTAAATGGTTTGTAGTTCCTGCTCTGTGTGAGTTTGGTTTGGCTTGTTGTTGTTGTTGTTCTTGATGATGATGATGATGATGATGATGATGCTGTAACTGAACTGTGTGATGACGTTCCTCTGGTTTTATCTTTCAGACGGTCTGAATGCAGTGGACGATCCAGAGGAACTCTGACAGGAACTCTTCAGAACTGATACCAGAGAACTTCCACCACCAGGTACCACTGCCCTCCATCCCAAATGTATAGAGTCCAGACACGAAGGTCTGAGCTTTAATGAGGCTTTAATAATTCTCATTCTTTTTTATCATTTATATTTATCTTTTATTATTATTATTATTATTATTATTATTATTATTATTATTATTATTATTATTATTATTATTAAGCTCATTATGTTGTATAAATCATTTTAATTCATTAATTACTGGATGGTAGGGACTGTCCATCACTTGTAAACGAGCAGACGTTTAAATGCCCCCATGCCCTGATCCCTGATGGAAAGCCATCTGTGGTGGTGTGTGCTGGAGGCAGTGCGCCGGTGCCCACCTCTCCATCATCATTTATACCTGATGTAGCGGCTGGTGGCCCTTCGGCCCCCGTGTGGGCGGTGGCACCGGCGCTAAATCAAACCCAGTACGTCGACAGAAGTTATTCTGCGGGAGCCGGGCCGAGTCGCGCCCGCTGTATCTCATACCCGACCTTTCCCTGGCATCGGACAGCATGCTGGCATGAGGCTGTGTGTGTGTGTGTGTGTGTGTGTGTGTGTGTGTGTCTTCTGCTAATTGGCTCTGAGACTTTGAGTTTGATGCAGTTTGTCATTCAGCCGTTTACAGGATGATGGATCCGTCAGTGACGCGTCGCTTCTGAATATTAAAATGAAAATAAGACGCAGCTCCTCGTTATCGAGCCGTCCCTCTGAACGGGGCGTGGCTTCTCATCTGTATGCCTTCACAAGGAGGCGTGGCCTCAATCCTAATCAGTTAAAATGATCGAGATGTGTAATTAGTCTGTAAAAGCCCGGCGTGGACCCTTTTACCTGTCTGTCTGATTAAGGAGGCGTGGCCTCAGCGCTGATGAGTTTAAATAAGAACAGCATCTCTGATCAGCCAGCCAGTCTAAGAACGGGGCGTGGCCTCGGTACCTGTCCGTCTAATGAAAGAGGCGTGGCATATCAATCGATCAGATAAAGTGGGTGTGTTCTGTAACTGTTGTGATGAGAGCTGTGAGGTGTGGCTACCTCATTACATTAAAGAAGGAGGAGCTGGGTGATTAAGGGGCGTGGTCTGCACCTCCCTCTGCCGCAGTGCTGATTGAACTGAGCTGAGTTCAGAAATGGTTTTCTGATTTATTTAAACCTATATTCTTTTCAGGAGCATCATTTCTAAATCAATTGAAGATAAAAAGAGACAAAGTGAGATTCAGGCGCATTATAAAATCAGAGCAACATCAATAAGCAGCGAGCGTCTGCGGCGTCTGCGGCGTCTGCGGCGGCGGCTCTTCTGCACGTCAGCCGTGTGAGATTTCTCCCTCTTTACATCATGAAGATGAAGCAGTACTCATGAGCTCCTGCAGGAGTGCTGAAATAATAACGAGGTGTGTTCTGCACGCCGCCTCTTTAGTAAACCTGAGCAGCTGGAGGAACCCATTCATCAGGAACCGTGTTACGGCGCCGACGTCCGCCCGCCCGTCCGCCCGCCCGCCCGCCCGTCCGCCCTCGCAAAATCTCTCCGTGCTTTCACAATCAAACGCGCCCTAAAGTGCGGCTGGCACCTCCGGCGCCTCCACCGCGACCCGTCCGGAATTCATCAGCGTTCGGACGCATTAAGAAAAAAAGCCACGTGCGCTGAGGCAACGGCGTCGTCAAACTTTCCAAAGGCGGACTTTCATCCCGCGTTTTAATATTCACATCGGCGTCTGCAGCCGGGGATGATGGGACGTTCACTGAGTGCAGCTGTCGGGGCGTCCCCGTCCACGTCGGGTCCCGGTACCGTGACTCAGACGGGGTCTGTCCATCACGTTCATTCACACCAATCGCTCGTTGCGTCCAAGCTTTTAATTTATTTCCAGTTTCTACAGGGCGCAGACGTGCAGGGATAGGTCTAAAACCTGAAGGCTGTCCACAAACGTTTGCAGAGGACGTTCGCCCAGATCCAGCTTGATCTTTGGTCTTTGTTTAAAATAATAAAAAACCCACTGCGCCCCCCACCTCGCCCCCCCAGCCCCCCCCCCCCAGCCCCCCCTCTGAGAGCCGACCTTTAACCCTGACCCTGAAGATGAATAAATCAGAGCGGGGGGGACGTTTATGGCGCTGCTCTCTCTTCATGTGCAGATGAAGTTGTTATTGGGCGGTTAACCCAAAGCACAACACACACTAACACCCCCACCCACCCCCCACCCCCCGAGCAGAGCGGCTCATCTCCTCCCGTTTACATGGGGGGCGGGGGGGGGCAGCTGAAGCCCTGCGTTGGTCGTGCGTTCACACGGAGACGGCTCTGTGATTGGTTCTCAGGCTTTGTGGGGGACCCAAAGCCATTAGACTAAACATATAAGAGCTGAGAACACCCTGCGGGGCTGGGGTGGTGGTGGTGGTGGGGGTGGTGGTGGTGGGGGTGGGGGTGGGGGGTGTCAGGAGTGCGACGTCTGTTGTCAGTTTTATTGTCCTTCTCACGCAGTTGAAACCTCTGCTGCAGAACGTTGTAGGTGGTGCACCATCACCAGAGTTTAGAACCTCTGAAGCGCTGACCCTGGGTCAGTATCCCGGGGTTATGATCAGTGCAAATGAGGGGGGTGGCTCAGTGGTCAGGGTGTTGGGTATCAATCTGGAGGTTGTGGGTTCAAATCCCAGCTTCACTGAAGTTACCAATGTGGCTCCATGAGCAAGACCCTGAACCCTCATGGCTCCAGGGGGCGCTGTGTCCACCCTGAGCTCTGACCCACCCATGTTGGGATGTTTGTAAGTTGCTTTGGTTAAAATCGTCCACTAAGTGACTAAATGTAAATGTCTGTATACGTTTGGATGGATGTTGCACTTGTTGCTGAACGCCTCCTCCCGGCGCCGCCTCCTCCCGACGCTGCCTCCTCACGACGTCTCCTCCTCCCGACGCCGCCTCCTCCCGATTGCGCCTTCTCCCGACGTCTCCTCCTCTCGACGCCGCCTCCTCCCGACGCCGCCTCCTCCCGACGTCTCCTCCTCCCGATGCCGCCTCCTCCCGACGCCGCCTCCTCCCGACGCCGCCTCCTCCCGACGCCGCCTCCTCCCGAAGCCGCCTCCTCCCGACGCCACCTCCTCCCGACGCCGCCTCCTCCCGACGCCACCTCCTCCCGACGCCGCCTCCTCCAGTCTCAGGGCATTTTCTCGGCCTCCTGATTTGGCGGTAATGTATTTCAGATCCCCCGGCGTTATTGATCGGATGCCGGCGCTTTGATTAAACGTAGATGACGGATCGATGTGGCTCCAGCTGGGGGCGACGGCCCGATCTTTGTGCCATTCAGATCGGATTTGCCCCGCTGAGGCAGAATGATTAGCTCATAAACAGCACAAAGTTTTGTGCTGAATGATTGTGGAACACCTCGGCTGACCCCGCCACTACGCCACCTGCAGGAGAGCAGCTGCCTCAGCACCGGGGAGAGCGGGGGTTCCACAGATTAAACTCCGCCCCTCGCAGAGCAGCGGAACGCCGCCTTTATTGCCTTAAATTGATCATGGGATATTCATTCCGTCATCATTAAATATGCAAATTTATTTAAATTATACTGCGTCATCAACCTGATATTCATGAGAACTCTAATGCAGGGATTTATATGATTGACCCTCACCGGCCACTTTATTAGATTCACCGCCGTGTTCTGATCTCCACCTCCAGACTGACGGAGTGTGAGGTTCTCCCGTTCCGTTCTCCTCGGGGGCAGGTCTTATTAGGGTGGAGGATGGTGATGGAGGAGTGTACCGCTCACATTATTCTCTGTTTATAATCGTAAAGGTTCCTGAAAAAGTTCCCGTGTTCCTGTCCTCCGTTCGTTTACATCCACTGATATCTCTATAATCGTATTGATCGGTGTCCGGCCGTCACGTTCTCCTGGAGAACCCGATCCCACGCTCCCGACACTCCAGAAAATGGCTCATAAACCTTGAAATAACGATGTTCTGCGGCGTGGGTGATCTGAACGAGCCCCATCGCGCTCCACTCCACCGTATCAGCGTCTTTTATGGACTGACTTCATTTATTACCAAAGCAGATTGTCCAGATGTGAAGGCCTTCTGCCGCCGCCGCCGCTCCGCGCCGCGCAAATGGAGGACGGACGTGCGGCCGGGTTTCGGCAGGATTACCAGCCCTCATAAATCCCGAAAGGAATCGAAACTCGGGGACGGCCAAAACAATGTAAGCCGCCGCAGGGCTTAACAATCTCATTCCTCCACTCGGCAGAATGAGAGAGCGAGAGAGAGAGAGAGAGAGAGAGGATTGCCCCGCTTCCTTTGATTTCTGTCAAATTAATATCTTCTTAATTTTTCTCTCTCTCTCTCTCTCTCTCTGTCTCTCTCTCTCTCTCTCTCTCTCTCTGTCTCTCTCTCTCTCTCTCTCTCTCTCTGTCTCTCTCTCTCTCTCTCTCTCGGTCTGTTCGGGTCGGCGTGATGCGCGGCGCCCGCGGTGCTCTTTCATCCGGTTAGAGCGCCTCTGAAATGGCGGCGTGTGTTAACGCGAGTAACAGCCCCATCAGGCATGTAGAGTGTGTTCGGGGGGGGGGGGGGG
>JAFMOD010000443.1:0-13043 GCA_019802435.1 Corydoras maculifer
GTGTAAGTGTGGGTGCGTGCAGATGTGTGTGCCGGTGTGTGCGTCTGTGTGTGTGTGTCTGTGTGTGTATGTGTTTATGTGCGTTTGTGTGTGTTTATGTGTGTGTGTGCATATGGGTATGTGCATCCTAGTGTGTGTTTGTGCGTGTCCCTGTGTATGTGAGTGTGTGTGGTTATGTGTGTGCATGTGCTTATGGGTATGTGCATGCGTGTTTGTGTGTGTATGTGTGTGTGCAGACATGTGCGCATGTGTGTGCATGTGTGTGTGCAGGCGTGTACATGTGTGTGTGCAGGCGTGTGCATGTGTGTGTGTGCAGGCATGCGAGTGTGTGTGTGTGCGTGACCGGATTGCATCACCTTCATCAGCTGGATCCCTTTACACTTGTAGGTTCTAACTTTAACGCAGCATCGGTTGCAGACGCTCTCTGTGTTTTCTGCAGGTCAGACTCGGGGCCTGCTCTGCCGTGTTTTGGAACGTGTTTTTGTTCTCTGAACGCCGCTGCACTCGGTGTTTCCTCCTCTTCATTAACACATTCAGAACGAGTTTCCAGAACAGGAGTCTGATAATTACAGAGGGATTTTGTGCTGAATTTCTAAACAAAACGTAACAAACATTTACAGAGCACGGGAGCCTAGTGTGAACACNCTGTGTTTTCTGCAGGTCAGACTCGGGGCCTGCTCTGCCGTGTTTTGGAACGTGTTTTTGTTCTCTGAACGCCGCTGCACTCGGTGTTTCCTCCTCTTCATTAACACATTCAGAACGAGTTTCCAGAACAGGAGTCTGATAATTACAGAGGGATTTTGTGCTGAATTTCTAAACAAAACGTAACAAACATTTACAGAGCACGGGAGCCTAGTGTGAACACGCAACACGTTACTGTTCACTTTCCAACTCCCCCCACCACACACACACACACACACACACACACTCGCACATGACAAACAGATTAACATCTCTCATTCTTGTTTTTTCCTTTTTTTCCAGACTGCAGTCGGAGCTAAACCCCTGGGTGTGCTTAACCGCAGCCATGCTGGAACGCTGCTCCCCCGAGTGGAACGTCAGCGCCGGGGACGAGGTTTTCTCAATGTGCCGTTCGCTTTATCCAACCAGACACAAACTGAACCCGCAGGTAGGGGGTGCTGTGTGGAGGAGAAATTCCATCCATCCATTTTCTTCCGCTTTATCCTCTATTAGGGTCGTGGGGGGGTTCCCCATGCCCATCCAGGGGCAAAAGTCTTGGGCGCTGGGCAGATACACCCAGGACAAGGCATCTATTACAAGATACACTCACTCACACAGACACACCCTATATAGGGCAATTTGGAGAATTCAGTTGAACTTGAGCCATGTTTTTGGACCGTGAGAGCAAACCGGAGAACCTGGAGGAAACCCACATGGACGCGGGGAGAACATGGACACCCTGGATAGGAAAACATGCTAACCACTAAGCCAATAATGGGCGGCACCCATTATTAGAAATTAAGATCCATCCATCTATCCATTATCTTCCGCTTTATCCTATATTAGGGTCACGGGGGATTACCCATGCCCATCCAGGGGAGAAGGTTTCGTGCACTGGGCAGATACACCCAGTACAGGGCGCCAATCTATCACTGGGCACACACTCACTCACACACACACACTCTATATGGGGCAATTTGGAGAATTCAGTTGACCTTGATCCATGTTTTTGGACTGTGGGAGGAAAACGGAGAACACGGAAGAAACCCACGTGGACACGGGGAGAACATGGAAACTCCACCCAGATATGGATTCGAACCGGGAATCCCTAGTGCTGAGAGGAGAACATGCTAAACACTAAGCCACCGTGCCCATTAATAGAAATTAAGATTATAAAATATAGCAATAGTATATACAAGTCAGTCATATATACAGTATATATGTATGATATACCTCTCTGTCTCTCTCTCTGTCTCTCTCTCTCTCACTCTCTCAGTGTACCGGACACATCTCGTCTCTGCTGTTGACTCGGGGTCAGAGACTTGCAGCGTTGAAGCTGATGGCTGAGAGCAGAGACGAGCGGCTTCTCGAGCTGACCCTGGATCAGATCCGAACCCTCTCCACTGTAAGCAATTTGCATTTCATGGCCACATCAACGCCATTACCCATCAGAACCACAGTGCAGCTCTGATCTCAGTCCGAGTCAGATTCAGATTTACCGTCTGATATGAGGCGCCGTTATTGCTCGTGTACTTCTCAGCCAACCTCGACGGCGACTTATGAGAACCGGTTCCCTTATCGCCGCGGCGACGGGAAGATGGCGCTTATGAGCTGCATGACCTTGGTGCCTAAGCAATCAGATCCATCATGTCGTCATGTCTGCAGAGCGGCGCAGAGTCGGGACACGGTTGTGTAGAGAGTCGGGACACGGTTGTGTAGAGAGTCGGGACACGGTTGTGTAGAGAGTCGGGACACGGTTGTGTAGAGAGTCGGGACACGGTAGTGTAGAGAGTCGGGACACGGTAGTGTAGAGAGTCGGGACACGGTAGTGTAGAGAGTCGGGACACGGTAGTGTAGAGAACCGGGCAGGTTTGATTTGCGCAGCTGTGGAACAAACTAATTATGTTTCTAATTATAATAAATACTGTTACTATAATTATTAATACACTACCACACCCTCATCACTGAGATACCACACCCTCATCACTGAGATACCACACCCCATTTACTAAGCTACCCCAGCTTAATCACTGTGATACCACACCCTAACCACTGAGCTAGCACACTAAGTGGTAACACAGTTTCAGCACTGGACAGCTCCCCTTCTTTGGTTGAGTTAATATTGAAACTTTATTGATATGAAAAACTTTTTTTTTTAATTATTTTTATTGTAAGACCCCAAATCATCTAAGACACTTTAAAAGTCTTTATCACACAATGGCTGGATCTGTCGGCACACCGCAGCCACCGGACTGCGCCGAGGCTTCAGAAGGCTGTTTAAATACAAGCAGACGCCCGAACCACTACATAAGGAGATCTGAAAAAAGAGTCGCGCCTGAAAAAGCAATTCCATCATTCTGTCCTCGTACTGACTGCAGGTCAGAGACGACAGTAGTTGCCTTCCCCAGTTTAAGTGCTTTCGCTAGAATAATGAATCCCTTCAATTCGAAGCCATCATTCTCCTTATGGCGCGTTTAAAACGCCGCTGCTAAAATGTGCCTTACAAGCTGATTGAAATCGGGGTTAATCTCAGCCTGTCTGGCAGGGAAACAGTGAGTAAGAGATATAATAAATGGAGGGGTGGGGATTTGATCAGCAAGTAAAATGCTCCGCTTCTCAACTGCATTGCAGGGATTTCTGCCCATATTCCTGCTGCTGCATGTAAATGATGTGAGTGCCAGTCAGAACCTGGACAGATCGCACAGAGGTGGGCCGTTTAGACCAACGGCAATAACAACAGGTCTTTGGATGGCGGAAAATGGGCTCTGTTTGGGTATTAAGCAGATGAGATCCTGGTGGGGTAATTAAAATGTGCTCCATAATGTTTGGGATATTGATTAAAACCACCTCTTTATTTAGAGATCAAATTGCATCCAACCTGCTGAATATCTTATCTCATTATCTTTCACTTATTCCTCTACTAGTGTCAGGGTGATGGGGTTCCTCATGCCCATTCCCACCCCAATGCTCACCTCCATGCTCATTCCCATCTCCAATTTTATCCCCATGCTCATCATCATCATCATCCCATGCCCACCCCTATTTCCTGCCCCATCCCCATCCTAATGCTTTTCCCTTTGCCCATGCCCTTCCCATGCCTATTCCTATCCCCATGCCCATCCTTATGCTTATCCATAAGCCCATGCTTATGCACATGCCATGCCCATGCCCACTCCATTCCCATACCCATTTCCATCACTATGCCCACCCCATGCCCATAACCTTCCCCATGCCCACCCCTATTTCCATGCCCATTCCTATGCCCATCCTTATGCTTATCCCTATGCCCATGCTCATTGCCATGCCCATCCTCACCCCTATTTCCATCCCCATTCTTATGCCCATCCTTATGCTTATCTCTGTGCTCATGCTCATTGCCATGCGCATCCCTATCTCAATGCCCATTCCCATTTCTATCCCCATCCTTGTGCTTATCCTTATGCTTCTCCATATGGTTATTTCGATGCCCATGCTCATTGCCATGCCCATCCTCACCCCTATGCCCACCCCCATGTCCATACCAATACCCATCTCCATTACCATCACCATGCCCATCCTCATGCCTATAACTCATGAGGGTAAGTCATTGAAGGAATGAGGTGCGTTTTGGTTCCGCAGTTGTCTAATTGTCAAAGACAAAAAACAAAGCTTTTAAACTGCTAAGTGAATCCATGATGAAGGAGTCAGTGGAACGTGTGACGCGTTCTGCTGATGTCACGATACATGTTTATACAGACGTCCTCCCCGGAGACGAGAGCAGATCTGAGCCCTAAGCACAAAGAGAGAGACAGTCGCTCAAGGCGTCCCCATGTCAGCTTCAATTCTTCTTGTCTCTCTGGATCTCCTGCCCTCACCAACTCACCACCTCACCATCTCACCACCTCACCATCTCACGACCACACAACCTCACCATCTTACCACCTCACTACGTTACCACCTCACCATCTTACCACCTCACCATCTCACCACCTCACCATCTTACCACCTTACTACGTCACCACCTCACCATCTTACCACCTCACTACGTCACCACCTCACTACGTCACCACTTCACCATCTCACCATCTCACCACCTTACAATCTCACCATCTCACCACCTCACCATCTCACCATCTCACCACCTCACCATCTTATTCGAAGTATGAAGATGACAAGCCTCATCTTCTTTCACACCCCCACTCTCTCTCTCTCACTGCTCTCTCTTAAACCCAGAGTCAGGGTCTCTTCCTCTCGCTCTGTGTGTGTCTCTCTCTCTCTCTCTCTCTCTCTCTCTCTCCTCGTGTCTATTTCAAATGGTACTGCTGTATATAATTCCACATCAATATTAACAAATCTCATTGATTAAATGTGGTTGCTGTCATGTGACTGTATTTTGGGATCTCTGCTCGTCCACACAGCTTTTGAACAATGAGAGAAGAACATGTGAAACCATTAAGGAAGATGTGCCTCTCAGCGCTAGGAAAGCAGGTTCGAAGCTTCAGTCTGGGTGGAGTTTCCATTTTCTCCCAACATCCATATGGGTTTTCTCTGGGTTCTCCATTTTTCTTTCCGTGTTTAGCATGTTCTCCTCTCAGCTCTAGGGATTCCCGCTTCAAATCCCAATCTGGGTGGAGTGTCCATGTTCTCCCCGTGTTTTCCTCTGCGTCCTCCGGTTTCCTCCCACAGTCCAAAAACATGGATCAAGGTGAATTGAATTCTTCAAATTGCCCCATATAAAGTGTTTGTGTGTGTAAGTGAGTGTGTGCCCAGCGCCCAAAACGTTCTCCCCTGGATGGGCATGGGGAACCCCCACTCCCCCGCGACCCTGGTAAAGGATAAATCAGAATAGGATGACTAATAGGGACACGATCATGTTGATCAGACCCACAGCATCGGGAAGTTTTAAGTACTTTCTGTCTGAGTTTCTAGTCAGATAGTTAGTGAACTTTTTTCAGGTCAGCAATTATAATGTCGTCTCCGCACGCTCATTAACAAGGAAAGCTAACTTTCGATTAACTCATTCTGTACAGAGATACATCTTCATGTTCGTCTCGCGCCTTCGCCGGCGGTCGTTCCAAATGGATCTAAAAACCAGAGCCCAATACTCCAGATCGCTTTCACTTTCCGTGAGTCTTCTCTTCTGACTGTATGTGACTCGCGCACGCGAGAATCATCTGAGGAGGAAGATGGTGGATCACTCTGACTCTCAGAGCCCCGGGGATCCGGAATCCGTAATGACTTTCTAATTAGGTCGGCGGTCGTATCGCAGGCATCGCCGTTGTAGCGACTCGCTCGCCCTCTGGTCCGAGCGAAGTCTCTTAAGTCACAACTGCTAATTAATTTCTCACGAGGACACTCGCTGTTTAATGTGGGGCTGCTGATGGAGGTTCCTTCATTAGTGGGGCTGTTTCAAACGTGAGAAGTCGTCCGTTCTCACCTGTTTGCTCCGAATCCACATCCAGGAACCATTCCAAGCTGCATAAATTGGTAATTAAGACGATTATGATGTGATGACATCATCATTAAACTGAGAAGGATGGCAAGAAGACCAAATTTTGTTCTATTTATTCTTATTTTGAGTGTGGGTGGCATGGTTGGCATGTTCTCCACTCAGCGCTAGGGATTCCCGGTTCAAATCCCCATCTGGGTGGAGTTTCCATGTTCTCCCCGTGTCCGCATGGGTTTCCTCCGGGTTCTCCGGTTTCCTCCCACAGTCCAAAAACATGGATCAAGGTCAATTGAATTCTCCCAATTGCCCTATATAGAGTGTGTTTGTATGCAGTAATAGATTGGCGCCCGAAACTTTCTCCCCTGGATGGGCATGGGGAACCCCCCCGTCCCCGCGACCCTAGTAGAGGATAAAGCGTAAGATGATGGATGAATGGATGGATTTTTTTTTTTATAGTTAATCCCAGGGATGAATAGGGACACCGATGTTTACCATGTGTTTCGTCCAATTCCTTTCTTATACATTTATCAGCTTCCTAACTGCAGCGATTACAAACGTCCTTAATGGTCATTAATATCAGCTGTGTGTGTGTGTGTGTGTGTGTGTGTTGACTGTAAATCGAGCCCATTAAAAATGCATGCCACGCGGTGGCTGGTTTCCAGCGCGAGGCCGATTTGCAATGACAGAGTCTTTGGCGCCTCATAAATGATGTATGCCTGCCCTTCTTTTATCATTTAAATCATAAAGCTCGTTCGGCACGGCCGTGGCCCGCTACCTGTCTGCGCGTTCATTAATGCGACCACCGCGGCCACGAGAACGAAAAATACAGAAATGCACGGTCTTACACGCATGCAGATCCACGGGTGAGGGACGGCGAGCGAGCCAGCAGGTGCAATCAAAGCGGGGTGACATGTTGTGTTAGAGTGAGCGACAGGGACGAGTCCCAAACAAAGGGCTGAGGGTGAAGAGGGGCGGAATAAGGTTGCAGAGAACCGTAGGTAGGGGGGCAGCGTTGGGCCCGATGCAAATGTTGTTGTTATTCTTTCAGAAAGAAATGCATCGAGTCAGCAATAACAATACGTTTACAATTCCAGACTGTAGAACAGCTGTGTTCTTTGTTGTTTGTTAGTCCCCAGTTGGTTCTCGGTTCTCTATTGGTCAGCACCATCACAGAACAGGTATCACTTGGGTGGTGGATTGTTTTAATTGAATTCTCCAAATTGCCCCATATAGAGTGTGTCTGTGTGAGTGAGTGTGTGCCCAGAGATAGATTGGCGTCCTGGGTGTATCTGCCCAGCGCCCGAAACGTTCTCCCCTGGATGGGCATGGGGAACCCCCCACGCGACCCTAATATAGGATAAAGCGGGAGATAATGGATAGGTGGCACAGTGGCTTAGTGGTTAGCATGTTCTACTCTCAGCACTAGGGATTCCCAGTTCGAATCCCAATCTGAGTGGAGTTTCCATGTTCTCCCCGTGTCCGTGTGGGTTTCCTCTGGGTTCTCCAGTTTCCTCCCACAGTCCATAAACATGGATCAAGTCAATTGAATTCTCCAAATTGCCCCATATAGAGTGTGTTTGTGTGAGTGAGTGTGTGTGTCCAGCAATAGATTAGCACCCTGTCCTGGGTCTATCCACCCAGCGCCCAAAACTTTCTCCCCTGGATGGGCATGGGGAACCCCACCAGCGACTCTAGTAGAGGAAAAATCGGAAGATGATGGATGGCTAAATGTTCTCCTCTCTGCGCCGGGGGTATCCAGTTCGAATCCCAATCTGGGTGGAGTGTTCTCCCCATGTCCATGTGGGTTTCCTCTGGGTTCTCCGGTTTTCTCCCACAGTCAAAAAACATGGATCAAGGTCAGTTGAATTCTCCAAATTGCCCCATATAGAGTGTGTCTGTGTGAGTGAGTGTGTGCCTAGTGCCAGAAACGTTCTCCCCTGCATGGGCATGGGGAACCCCACCTAGTAGAGGATAAAGCGGAAAATAATGGATGGATTTTAATCAAAGCGAAATCTGCCTTCACAGTGACCCCGAATGTAGCTTGCAGTTATTTTCGTAACTATCTTTGGGAATAAATAGAATGTATTGAATGGTGATGTCCAACGCGCAGCCTGTAAAGGATGATGAATCAGCTCAGACGTTCATGCTCCAACGTTATCGTGCGTTATCAAAAAGCTGAGCAGACTGTGGAAGCAGAAGACGGATTACCTCCAACCG
The DNA here is from genome assembly GCA_019802435.1 of Corydoras maculifer. Classification (NCBI taxonomy): domain Eukaryota; kingdom Metazoa; phylum Chordata; class Actinopteri; order Siluriformes; family Callichthyidae; genus Corydoras; species Corydoras maculifer. The sequence goes on from JAFMOD010000443.1 coordinate 8,327, forward strand.
CGGCCAGCATCCCGGAAAAGATTGAAAATGCTGGAAGAAGTTGGAGTTTAAACGTCCTTATCAGGAGCCGACTCCCTGAAGCAGGGTTAAATCCGGCGCTATGGAGGACTCATGAGGCGCTCATGTGCTTTATCCGCTGGGTCGTATCAAAGTCTTGAGTCTAATCGCTTTACTGGCATATAGCACCATTTTCAGTTGTTTTCTTTAGCGAACAGGTGGAGATTTAATGGAGGTTCTATGTTTAATGCTTAGATGACTATGATGATCCTAAAATTCTAAGAACCAGATTCATCCATCCATTATCTTCCACTTTATCCTCTACTAGGGTCGGGGGGGGGGTTCCTCGTGCCCATCCAGGGGAGAACATTTCGGGTGCTGGGCAGATACAACCAGGACAGGACACCAATCTATCCCTGGATACACTCAGACTCTATAGGGAGAAATTTAAAGAATTCCATTGACCATGTTTTTGCACTGTGGGAGACCGGAGAATCCAATGGGAACCCATGCGGACATGGGGTAAACATGGAACCTCCACCCAGATTGAGATTCTAACCTGGAGTTTCCATGTTCTCCCCGTGTCCGAGTGGGTTTCCTCCGGGTTTTCCGGTTTCCTCCCCCAGTCCAAAAACATGAATCAAGGTCAATTGAATTCTCCAAATTGTCCCCTATAGTGTGTGGTCGTGTTTATGTTTGTGTGAGTGAGTGTGTCCAGCAAAAGCTTGGCGTCCTGTCCTGGGTGTATCTGCCCAGCTCCCGAAACGTTATCCCCTGGATGGGCAGTATGTGATATATGAGGTACATGGACGTCTCCAATCCCAACCTGCTCATTCACGCTCTGAAGGCGCCCAGTCAATATATCCCCCTTGGATGGCTACCCAACTCAAGGACCCACATTGGTAACTTTAGTGGAATTGGGATTTGAACCCCAACCTTCACGTCCAACACGTCAAGCACTGAGCTCGCACACCCAATAGATCTATATGCCGTTGAAATGTGTCACGTCTTTACTTATTTACACCATGAGTGCTTTATGTGATGGTTTTCTGTAATACGCCACAAGAAAAGGCCTCGTCTGTGAAGTACCACTACAGTATGAATAGCTCTAGAAGTCTTCAGCTTCTATTCATTACCCAAACTGTGAGGTGGGACCCGAATCTATAGAAGCAGGTTGTGATGAAATATCCTCCTTTGTTATTTTAGTAACTGGCTGCGCTACAAAGAACTAAATGCAGTGGAGCCAATCATTTTGACACAATAATTGGGCAGTGCGCAGCTCCTAGACACAAACCATGAATTGGGCGGTTTCTAAACAAGGAGACATGATGTTCTGTAATAATTCCTGCAGGCTGCACTTCATCTCTGATACACAGGCAGCTCTGACAACAGAGACTAAGAAAAATAGGCTTCATAATGACAGCTAAGGTTTTCGGATATACGGGCGCAGTGCTCTTTCCATGCTCTCAGCGTTACCCGCAAGCCTGCCTTTAAATGCTTTGGGATCCAAACGTCAGGGAAGATGATACACAATTACTGGACGTTATGTTAGAGATGCTCAGGTAGTCGTGCGATGGTATTCCAAACTGCAGCTATATGTCAGAGTAGGGGTCTTGAACTAGTTCTGTAGGGATGAACCATGTGGATGGGATAATGTGAAAGCTGATGAAGAGGAGGAGGAAGTTGGTAATGAGAAGGATGATGATAAGGAGAAAAGTTGGTAATGATGATGCTAATTGTAATGATGTCATTGTGGTGATGGTGCTAATGGTAATGGTGGTGATTGCGAATGTGGTAATGATGTAATGATGAAGCTGATTATGTAGATGGTGGGGATGTAATGATGAACTGATGATGAAGCTGATTGTGGAGATGGTGCTGATTATAATGATGTGGTGCTGTTGATGTGATGGTGTTGATGGTGCTGATGCTAATGATGATCATGATGGTGGTGATTGTAGTGATTGTGCTGATGGTAGTGATTGTGCTGATGGTGGTGATTGTGCTGATGGTGGTGATTGTGCTGATGGTAGTGATTGTGCTGATGGTGGTGATTGTGCTGATGGTGGTGATTGTGCTGATGGTAGTGATTGTGGTGATTGTGGTGATGGCAATGATTGTGGTGATTGTGGTGATGTTAATGGTATTGATGGTGCTGATAGTAATTATGGTAGTGATGGTAATGATTTTGGTGATGGTGCTAATTCTGATGGTGCTGATGGTAATGATGGTGGTGATGGTACTGATTGTGGTGATTGTGTTGATTGTAATGATGGTGATGATGGTGATGATGGTGCTGATTGTGCTGATGGTGCTGATTGTGATGATTGTGATTGTGATGATGGTGCTGATTGTGGTGATGGTAATGATGTGATGAAGCTGATTATGGAGATAGTGCTGATGTAATGATGAAATGACAATGAAGGTGAGGGTGGTGTTGCTGATGATGATCACTTTTGGTCGTGTGTGTGTGTGTTTATAATTAGATTTTCCTTTGGCGACATGTTAGATTTCATCTCATCAGCTAAATTCATATTCCTCCTTCCTCGATTCATTACAACAGAGTATTCATGTGCTGGAGGTGTGATACTGTGAGAATGCATTTCTATTCTTACTTCTATCTCTTTGCTACCAACACACACTATATATATATATATAGTGTGTGTATGTGTGTGTTTGCGTGCGTATGTCTGTCAGTCCATCACTCTGAAAGGAGAATGAGAGCGGCTCAGTCTCTAATACTTTCCTCTCTACTTTCTTCCACGCTCCGGCTGGCTGGCCTGCAATCTCCCACTTATCTCTCTACTCATATCTCATTTCTCTGCTGCCTTTCATATTGTAAAAGCTCCGGCTTCAGCTTCACAGAGAAGCCGCGGCTGATAAAGCCGTGTTGTTTGTGGCAGCATGTGCGTGTGTATCCACACTGGAGCTGCAACGACACTGTGATTCCTCTGTAACGTTGGTTCTTCTGAACGTTGGTTTTTTGTCGAATGTAAAAGCGCATGAGGCTGTGGGTCGTTAGAGTCAGAGTCGAGAGCTCAGCAGTGATGCAGACAGCCGGGAGACTTAAACCATCAGTCCTCTGATGTTGTGGTCCGGTCTCTCCCACAACTTTTTCTTCACTAGCTCTCATCTGTGCTTCTGAACTTTGACAAAATCTATACCCATCTATATATGTATACAGATGGCACGGTGGCTTAGTGGTTAGCATGTTCTTCTTTCAGCGCTGGGGATCCAGGTTTGAATCCCAAACTGGGCTGAGTTTTCATGTTCTTCCAGTGTCTGCATGGGTTTCGTCCCGATTCTCTGGTTTCCTCCCACAGTTCAAAAACACACACACACACACACACACACACATGAACCTAGTAGACAATTAAGAGAATAACAACACACACACAAGCATACTTTCCTATATATATCATATATATACTTTCATATATATATATATATATATATATATATGTGTGTGTGTGTATATATATATATATATATATATATATATATATATATATATATATATATATATATTTCATTCATTCATTATTTCCCGCTTTATCCTCTATTAGGGTCGCAGTGGGGTTCCCCATGCCCATCCAGGGGGAGGATGTTTCGGGCGCTGGGCAGATAGACCCAGGACAGGGCGGCAATTCATCACTGGGCACACACTCACTCACACAGACACACTCTATATGGGGCAATTTGGAGAATTCAATTGACTTGATCCATGTTTTTGGACTGTGGGAGGAAACCGGAGAACCCGGAAGAAACCCACGCAGACACGGGGAGAACATGGAAACTCCACGCATATATATATATATATATATATATATATATATATATATATATATATATATATATATATATATATATACACACAAGCATATAAATATATATGAGAGTATGTATGTGTGTGTGTGTAGAAACAAGCTGTCCTTTCTTTCTTTCTCTCTCTCTCTCTCTCTCTCTCTCTCTCCTTTTTTATAATCCTTTATAATCCGGTTTCTCTTCACAGTTCAGTAATCAAGCACTCAGCAGTGGCTCCTGTTCGTTCTCAGTTTGCTTTCTTTCTTTCTTTCTTTCTACGTGAAGCCAGACATTTACTGACTCTCACACACTGTACGTAAGTAGAAGCCAACATTAGGAAAAGCAGGGCGAAGCGGTGACGCAGCCACGCGAATGCATTTGTGCGAATTTTATTACTCTGATCATTTTATTGCCTGGTTTTCAGAGTGCGCATGTAAGTGCATAATCTCTGAGCCCAAATTGGGTTGTAGCTGCTATTGCATTTTTCGGAAATCCAATAAAGCCACCTGGATTTCGGCTCAATAATCACATTATTCAGCACATATTAACTCGTTTGCCTTCGCGCAAACACGTCGAGCCCACAAGCGGCTTTATCAATATTTTTGGAATATAGAGCCGCCTCCCTGAAGAAAGGCGGCCTTAGCTGTCATTAGCGTCAATACAAGTCCTAAAAGTATGTTAAATGATTAGTTCAAAAGCAGCTCTTAAAATGACAAGCGGTCAACCGTGTGCCCACCAGCCCGCAGGAATGCTGTGAAATGAGGCGTTCAGATATATAATTGTGTGGTTGATTTGTAGGTAATGATGTAAACACCACTCAATAAACTAAACTGCAGAATGCTGGACCGTTTAAAAAAGTTTCATCATGCTGATGGAAATTCTCCATAACGCCGTTTTACAGTTCAAATAATTAGCC
>JAFMOD010000443.1:19512-41374 GCA_019802435.1 Corydoras maculifer
GGCATCCAGTTCCTGGTGGACTGGAAAGGCTATGGACCCGAAGAACGCTCCTGGGTGCCTCGGTCCGCCATCCTTGATCCCGCCCTCATCGCGGAGTTCCACCGCCGCCACCCGGACAAGCCATTTAGGGCGCCGGGAGGCACCCGTTGAGGGGGGGGTAATGTCACGGTTTGTTTGGTCACGTGGTGTGGGTTGGGTTTTGTGTTCACGCCCCCGAGCACCTGGTCCCTATCACGTTCCCCTACTTATACCCCGCACTACCTGCCCTTCACGGCTAGTTTGTCTCGTGACACGCCTTTGCCAAGCCCCGACACTACGAGCCCCGTCTCTGCCCTGTTACCTCGCTATTTGCGCCCTGTACCTTGTCGCCCTGTTTGCTGTTCTGTGTTCTGTGTGCAATTCGTCATCCTGTCGTCATCACCCCGTCAAGTGCCCTTCACGCCGTCTCCCCGTGTTTGGAACCCGACCCGCTGTGACGTCATCACCTACCGCCCTGTCTGTGTCGTATTGCTGTGCACCGCGTCTCTGTTTGTAATAAACCTGCACTGTTGGAAACTCCGTCTCCAGTACCAGTTCCAACGAGTAGCGGATCCGCCTCGCTCTGGTCCTCGGACCATAACACACTGTGGCTTACGTTGGCATGTTCTCAGTGGTAGGGATTCCCAGTTCGAATACCAATCTGGGTGGAGTTTCCATGTTTTCCCTGTGTCCTCGTGGGTTTCCTCTGGGTTCTTCGGTTTCCTCCCACAGTCCAAAAACATGGCACAAGGTCAATTAAGTTCTCCAAATTGCCCCATATAGAGTGTGTTTGTGTTAGTGAGAGTGAGTGTGCACCAAGTGAGAGATTGGCGCCCTGTCCTGGGTGTATCTGCCCAGCGCCTGAGACGTTCTCCCCTGGATGGGCATAGGGAACCCCAGAGGATAAAGTGGAAGATAATGGATAGTTTTAGCCTGTAGGCCCGTCGAACGCCCACTCCTCCATCCTCCATCCTTTGATCCTCCATGTGCCACATGACCTCCCACCTTGTGTACTTTTGGTTTTAAAGCTTTTGTTGGTTTTAATTTCATTAGTCTAAAAAGCTTGAGAGTGGTTCTAGTGCTTGGACACTCCGACTCAATAACGAAGCCCGACACAAGGCTCTGTCCAATGTCTCTCATTGTGAATGCTTGGGTTCCATCTCTTTGGTTACCACAATTAGAGATCCGTACTCCGATGAACAGAACCGACTCCTGTTTTCTGCAATTTCTGCATCATGCCGTTTTTTTTAAGACTGTAACAGCGAAGTCATGGGCCATCATTTTCCTCCACCACTTCGAATTGACCTCGGAAGCCGGCGGTTTCTGTGCCTGTCATCACATGCTCATCAGCATCCAGGCCGGTTTGCTCACAAGCGGGAATGTTCCTCTCATTAACGCCGCCAGAACACATTTTCTCCAACTAATATTGGGATTTTGAGTGAAACCTGATGGGATTCTAAGGTTCGGACTCTCGAATTCTCCAGCTAGAGGAGCCTGTGGGGTAGATAATTAGCGGCTGGTGACTAAAGCAGGTCGTCTGTAGATTCATCTATTCCTCACCAATTACCAGGTAGATAAAGAAGCAGCAGCGTGGCGTTCAGACGGGATAGGCTCATTTCAGCGACAACTAAAGAGGCATGATATTACATTTACATTTAGCAGATGCTTAGTTGAGGACGAACCAGCTACACTGTAGAATTTTAAAACCTAATCAATTTCCAATCCCATCTTTCATCCATCCATCCATTATCTTCCACTTTATCCTCTACTAGAGTCGTGGGGGGGTATCCAATGCCCATCCAGGGTAGAATGTTTCGGGCGCTGGGCTGATACACCCAGGACAGGGCACCAATCTATCACTGGGTACACTCACTCACACAGACACACTTTATATGGGGCAATTTGGAGCATTCAGTTGACCTTGATCCATGTTTTTGGACTGTGGGAGGAAACTAGAGAACCCAGAGGAAACCCACGCGGACACGGGGAGAACATGGATTGGGATTCGAACCGGGAATCCCTAGTGCCGAAAGGCGAACTGGCCAGAGAAGGAGTAAATCCATCCATCCATCCATTATCTTCTGCTTTATCCTCTACTAGGCTCGCAGGTGGGGTTTCCCATGCCCATCCAGGGGAGAACGTTTCGGGCGCTTGGCAGATACACCCAGGACAGGACGCCAATCTATCACTGGGCACACACTCACTCACACAGACCCACTCTATATGGGGCAATTTGGAGCACTCAATTGACCTTGTTCCAAGTTTTTGGACTGTGGGAGGAAACCTACTCAAACACGGGAAGAACATGGAAACTGTGGTTAGCGGTGGCGGTGGCTTAGTGGTTAGCATGTTCTCCTCTCAGCACTAGTGATTTCCGGTTCGAATCCCAATCTGGGTGGAGTTTGCATGTTCTCCCCGTGTCCTCGTGGGATTCCTCCGGGTTCTCCGGTTTCCTCCCACAGTCCAAAAACATGGATCAAGGTCAATTGAGTGTGCCCAGTGATAAAGCGAAAGAATAATGGCTGGATAGTTGTGGTACTAATAATATTGGTCTATTCTGATGTCATTAATGATGTCACTGAGAGATTTTTTTTTCCCACCATGACATTTTGCCCTTTTGCGTCAGTCTGCCTGATTACAGTCCATCCAGCTGTCACACCCATCACCCCCCCATCGCACCACCACCACCACCACCACAGTGCACAGATGGAGAGTGGCTGCTGGTTCCCCGCAGTGTGTGTGTGTGTGAGTGTGAGTGTGCACCTGGTAAAAAGGATAGTAATTACACTCTTTCTCTCAGATGCTGTGTCATTAGGTGGCTGTCAGCACTATAGACACTGTGCTCATTAATTTGGCGCTCTTTTGCACCAAATAATCATAATATTGGGTTATGAGACAAAGACGCTGACAGCAATGTTTTGCATAAATATGCGAGTGTTTAAGACTCATGGCACAACACAGCTGAGTGCATAATGAGGAGAACACGCCGTGATGTAGCGCTGTCAGAACACCGTCGTGCAGCCCAACCCGAAAGTTTGCCCAGCGGCACTGAAATGACGTTTCTTTTGGGCTTTTTGTGGATTTATTGACTTATTAACAGATTTGTTTTTCACAATATTAAAACCGGAAGATCGTTTCGGTCTAATCAGGCTATGGAAGCGCTCATCCTTTCTCAGCCTGACTACGGTAACGCATTGCTTGATGTCCTCCCATTATTCCCATTATGGTTAACTAATTGAGTCGTAGAGATTCCAGGTTCGAATCCCAATCTGGCTGGAGTTTCCATGTTCACCAGTGTCTGCTAGGGTTTCCTCCGGGTTCTCCGGTTTCCTCCCACAGTCCAAAAACATGGATCAAGGTCAATTGAATTCTCCAAATTGCCCTATGTAGAGTGTGTTTACACCCAGTGATAGATTGGTACCCTGTCCTGGATGTATCTGCCCAGCGCCCGAGACGTTCTCACCTGGATGGGCATGGGGAACCCCCCCATCCCCCGCGACACTAATAGAGGATAAAGCGGAAGATAATGGATGGATGGATGGATGGATAATTGAGTGTTTCTCAAACTTTCTGGCATGCCCCTCTTGGGAAAACAAAGAAAGGGATTGGGGAGAGAATGGGAGAACCTTTGTTCATGCCCATCTAGAGGAGAAGGTTTCAGGCACTGGGTAGGTACACCCAGGACAGGGCGCCAATCCATTGTTGGACACACTGTTTGTGGAATTTATATAGGGGCAATTTAGAGTAGCCAGTTCATGGCAAAAACACAGACACCCACTCCAACCTGGAATGTCTCAGCATTAGGTAGCTCCAACCTTAATACATTGGAAACCCGAGACACTGTGAGTCCCCTCCATATTAGATTGGGTTCCCCTTGGTCCAGCACATCGACCCAGTGGGTCATGTTTGAAGAACCTTTGGATAAGACCATATCTGCATCTGGGTGGAGTTTCCATGTTCTCCCCGTGTACACGTGGGTTTCCTCCGGGTTCTCCGGTTTCCTCCCACAGTCCAAAAACATGGATTAAGGTCAATTGAATTCTCCAAATTGCCCTATGTAGAGTGTGTTTGCGCCCAGTGATAGATTGGCGCCCTGTCCTGGATGTATCAGCGCCCGAGACGTTCTCACCTGGATGGGCATGGGGAACCCCCCCTCCATATTAGATTGGGTTCCCCTTGGTCCAGCACATCGACCCAGTGGGTCATGCTTGAAGAACTTTTGTATTAGACCGTATCTGCATGTGGTAGTTCAGTGGTGAGGGTGCTGGGCTATCATTCTGAAAGCTGTTGGATTAAATATTAGGATCACTGAAGGTGAAGGCAAGACCCTTACTTCTCATTGCTCCAGGGGGCGCTGTGTGACCAACTCTGTGTTCTGACTCCAACCAGATTGGGATACTTATAAGTCGCTTTGGATCATGTGGGGAACCCCCAAGACCCCCCCCTCCCAATAACCCTAGTGGAGGATAAAGTGGAGGATAATAGATGGATGGAAAATGAGGGCAGCACGGTGGCTTAGTGGTTAGCATGTTCTCCTCTCAGCATTAGGGATTCCCGGTTCGAATCCCAATCTGGGTGGAGTTTCCATGTTCTCCCCGTGTCCACATGGGTTTCCTCCGGGTTCTCCGGTTTCCTCCCACAGTCCAAAAACATGGATCAAGTCAATTGAATTCTCCAAATTGCCCCATATAGTGTGCGCGAGTGTGTGTCCAGTGATGGATTGGCGCCCTGTCCTGGGTGTGCCCAGCACCCAAATTGTTCTGCCCTGGATGGGCATGGGGAACCCCCCCGCAACCCTAGTACAGAATAAAGCAGAAGATAATGGATGGATATATGGTTTGACTGATGAAAAGTTTGATCTGAAGAAGTGAGACGCATGTGCATGAGCGGCCACAATCAGGTGGATACTATATTTAGGAGTTCTCCAACAGTTTGCTGTCATTCCTCAAAAATGAAGACATCACGGTTAGGAGGGAGGAGGACGGAAGACATTTGTTTTGCCTGGAAAGAAAGAGTTTCCGATGCTCACGCCCTAAAGATAAGGTCATCTCACTGAAGCCGGATGTTTAACTTCTCTTCATGACGTCTCTCAACTCGGGGAAAGACAGAAGGGCAAAAAAAAACAACACAAAGCAGGCGGAATTCACCCGGAACAGATGCTGACTGCACGCTTTGGAATGGACTCTGCTCAGCCAGTGTCCCCCTCTGTGTGGAGAGTGAGCTGTGCATGTGTTTGGGGAGGTGACTGTAGCGACAGGGGCATCTGTGGACTTCAGATGCTGATGCTGATGTGAGGGACAAGTGGGAAGCGTGAACAGACGGAAGTGGAAGTGGAAGCGCTGGAGGACAGAGCCAGGCTGAGAGATCGTGAACGATAAAGAAGAAAGGAAGAAGAGGGTTTATGGGACGTGGACGAAGCACTTGACTAAGTGTGAAAATGGAGGCCGCTGGGGATGAAAGCGTGTCCTTCAGACCTGTACACCAACACAGAGGAACCAGAAGCAGCGATAATATCACTGAATCTGAAGCAAAGTCGTTCATTCATTATCTTCTGCTTTATTTTCTACTAGGGTCACGGGGGGGGGGGTCCCCATGCCCATGCCCATGCCCATCCAGGGGAGAACGTTTCGGGCGCTGGGCAGATACACCCAGGACACAGCGCCAATCTATCGCTGGGCACACACACTCACACACACAAACACACTCTATATGAGACAATTTGGAGAATTAAATTGACCTTGATCCATGTTTGAGCCACCCTCATTTTCCTTCCATCCATTATCTTCCGCTTTATCCTCTATTAGGGTTGCGGGGGGGTTCCCCATGCCCATCCAGGGGAGAATGTTTCGGGCGCTGGGCTGATACACCCAGGACAGGGCGCCAATCTATCACTGGATACACACTCGCTCACACAGACACACTCTATTTGGGGAAATTTGGAGAATTCAACTGACATTGATCCATGTTTTTGGACTGTGGGAGAAAACGAGAGAACCCGGAAAGAACTCATGTGGACACGAGAACATGGAAACTCCACCCAGATTGGGATTCAAACCAGGAATCCTTAGCGCTGAGAGGAGAACATGCTAACCACTTAGCCACCATGCAGCCTGAAACAAAGTACCAGGTTCTAGATATATCTTTATACCAAATAAGGATGGATGGGTTCTCCATGTCCATCCAGTGGTGAACGTTTCGGGCGCTGGGCCGATACACCCAGGACAGGACGCCAATCTATCACTGGGCACACTCACTCACACAGACATATAAACACACACTTTATGCGGCAATTTAGAGCATTCAACTCACCTTGGACTTTGGTCTGTGGGAGGAAACCGAAGAACCCGGAGGAAACCCAGATGGACACGGGGAGAACATGTAAACTCCACCCAGATTGGGATTCGAAACTGGATCCCCAGCGCTAAGAGGAGAACATGCCAACCACCAAAACCACTGTGGCACCTTTGCATATAATTCATAAAATTATATATATATATATATAATTATATATAGTGCCACACGGTGGCTTAGTGGTTAGCATGTTCTCCTCTCAGCACTAGGGATTCCCGGTTCGAATCCCCATCTGGGTGGAGTTTCCATGTTCTCTCCTTGTCTGCGTGGGTTTCCTCCAGGTTCTCTGGTTTCCTCCCACAGTCCAAAAAACAAAAAACATGGATCAATTGAGTCAATTGAGTTCTCCAAATTGCCCCCTATAGAGTGTGTTTGTGTGTGTGAGTGTGTGCCCTGTCCTGGGTGTCTGCCCAGCGCCCGAGACATTCTCCCCTGGATGGGCTTCCCCGCCGCGAACCTAATAGAGGATAAAGCGGAAGATAATGAATGAATGAATAATTATATATATCATTCATTTATGCCACTAAAAATAAAAGCTGGGTGCCAAATATGGGTAAAACAAGAACCACATAACAGCACAGGACTACAGAATGATGCGTGTGTCATACTTCATGTTCTAATATTCCACATGTTCAAATCAAAGTGTCCGACACTAAAACAGAACTTTTAATAAATTAAAATTAAGCTCGAGTTAAGAAACACTAAAGAATATGAACTTGAATCCGAATCTGTTCAGTCAGCCCACTCATTGGTCGGTTCATCAGCCCATTGGCTGCTGTTACATCACTTCCTGTGGTGGCCAGCTCCCAGGTGGCAGATGTGAGGGCTGTGCGATTGGTGTGCGGCTGAAATAATGAAGCCTTCAGTCTGTTTGTCTGTATTCTTATTTAGTGTTCTGCTGTTATGTGGAGGTTGCTGCTTAAATCAAGGGGCCCTGCACTTTGCACTAACGAGAAAGTAATGAGCAGGTGCCTGCACTCAGCACGCTCTTCTGCTCATTAACACACTCCTCAACTTTTGCACAAAGGTAGGACAGTGCGGCTGGTTTTCTCTCTTTGCTGTGTGTGTGTGTGTGTGTGTGTGTGTGTGTGTGTGTGTGTGTGTGTGTGTGTGTGTGCACGCACGCTGCCGTTTGACAGTTCCTTCATGGTTCCTGATGTGTGTTTTGGACTTTTTGCTGAGTCGTTCTCACTGTTAGGTCTGAGTTTGTGGGTTCCTGCTGCCAGTAATTCCATGTTTGCTGATAATTGGCTTCTTTTGGTCACAGAGTTGGTTTTGGGTGGTTGCTTGTGATGAAGCCTTCGACAAAAGGTTCTTAAAAAGGTTCATTTCTGGAGGATTGAGGTGCAGCTGTAGGCATGTGTTTGAGGAAGCATCCGTGCAGGCTGTAGGTCCTCGGTTCGATTCCCGGGCTCTTCAAGAGGCTGAAGTTTAAAGCCCTTTACCACTATTGCCCCATGTACAGGGCTGCCCACCGCTGTGTGTGTGTGCTTACTTTCCTCAGTGTGTGTGTGTGTGTGTGTGTGTGTGTGTATGTATGTGTATTTGTGTGCGCTTACTTCAGTGTGTGTGTGTTACTGAACAGATGGGATAAATGTGAAGAACACTTCTTTGTGTGTAAGTACAGTAGACAAAATGGACTATTATGTTGTCTCTATTTATTTATATATATATATATATATATATATATATATATATATATATATATATATATATATATTTTTTTTTTTTGTTATTGTATAATGTCAATCAACACTTGACATTATGCACTTAACCATATATATATATATATATATATATATATATATATATATATATATATATATATATATATATATACCACTCTGGGCATGTGTGCTCACTTCACTTTGTGTGTGTGTGCGTGTGTGTGTGTTTTACTGCAACTATAAGTTAAATGTGGAGGACACACTCCTCTGTGTGTAAGTACAGTAGGCAAAATGGACGACTAAATTACTTTATCCCTATTTATATTTAATTTTTTTGTCATTGTATATTAATGTCAGTCAACACTCTTGTCATAATGCACTTAACCCCAGTTGCCCCCAGGCACCATGTACAAGAATGCTGCTCCGGGCACGTGTGCTCTATTTACTGTGTGTGTGTCTGTGTGTGTGTGTGTCTGTCTGTCTTTTACTGCACAAATGAGGTAAATGTGGAGGACACACTCCTCTGTGTGTAAGTAACGTAGGCAAAATGGATCACTTTATTACGTTATCCCTATTTATACTCTCTTTCTTTTGTCATTATGCTCAATCCATGTTTAAATAAATTAATAAATTGAACATAAGATGCTTGTAAGCTGTTGTTCTAAAATATAGGACAATTGTTGGTGCTCCTTATCACTGTGGCCATTAAGATGTCATTCATTTTTGTAAGCAGCCAGCATTTCGACCCTATGTACTATGACCCTATGACTGTATGATCAGTTTATTATTAATATTATTTTTAAAAATTACTTATTTGACTTTAAAGAAACTCATGATGTAAACAATAGATAGAAACCAAACATTAATTCATTCATTTATTATCTCCCGCTTATCCTCCATTAGGGTCGCGGTGGGATTCCCCATGCCCATCCAGGGGAGAACGTCTCGGGCGCTGGGCAGATAGGCCCAGGACAGGGCGCCAATCCATCGCTGGGCACACACTCACTCACACAGACACACTCTATATGGGGCAATTTTTGAGACTTCAATTAACTTGATCCATGTTTTTGGACTGTGGGAGGAAACCGGAGAACCCGGAGGAAACCCACGCAGACACGGGGAGAACATGGAAACTCCACCCAGATGGGGATTCGAACCGGGAATCCCTAGCGCTGAGAGGCGAACGTGCTAACCACTAAGCCACCGTGCCGCCAGAAACCAAACAAAGAAATTTAATTAAACTACTGTGTTTCAAAAGAAGTGTAGAGGAGGTAAAGATTTTGATTATATTATTTTATATTTATATTGTATTATATTATATTAGGGCGGCACGGTGGCTCAGTGGTTAGCACATTCGCCTCTCAGCGCTAGGGATTCCCGGTTCGAATCCCCATCTGGGTGGAGTTTCCATGTTCTCCCCGTGTCCGTGTGGGTTTACTCCGGGTTCTCCGGTTTCCTCCCACAGTCCAAAAACATGGATCAAGTTAATTGAATTCTGAAAATTGCCCCTGTAGAGTGTGTCTGTGTGAGTGAGTGTGTTCCCAGCGATGGATTGGTGCCCTGTCCTGGGTGTATCTGCCCAGCGCCCGAGACGTTCTCCCCTGGATGGGCATGGGGAACCCCACCGCGACCCTAATAGAGGATAAGCGGGAGATAATGAATGAATGAATGAATGAATGAATATATTATATTAGGGCGGCACGGTGGCTTAGTGGTTAGCACATTCGCCTCTCAGCGCTAGGGATTCCCGGTTCGAATCCCCATCTGGGTGGAGTTTCCATGTTCTCCCCGTGTCCGCGTGGGTTTGCTCCGGTTTCTCCGGTTTCCTCCCACAGTCCAAAAACATGGATCGTCAATTGAATTCTCCAAATTGCCCCATATAGAGTGAGTGTGAGTGAGTGTGTGCCCAGCGATGGATTGGCGCCCTGTCCTGGGTCTAACTGCCCAGCGCCCGAGACGTTCTCTCCTGGATGGGCATGGGGAACCCCACCGCGACCCTACTAGAGGATAAAGCGGGAGATAATGAATGAATCTATATTCATGAATATAGAATGAATATATTACATTATCTTTCAATTTATTTAACATTATATTATTTTATGTTATGTTATACATCCATCCATTATCTTCCGCTTTATCCTATATTAGGGTCGCAGGGTTCCCCATGCCCATCCAGGGGAGAACGTTTCGGGCGCCTAGCAGATACACCCAGGACAGGGCGCCAATCTATCGCTGGGCACACACTCACTCACACAGACAAGCACACAGACACACTCTATATGGGGCTGTTTGGAGAACTCAATTGACTTGATCCATGTTTTTGGACTGTGGAAGGAAACCGGAGAACCCGGAGGAAACCCACACCGACACGGGGAGAACAGGGAAACTCCACCCAGATGGAGATTTAAACTGAGAATCCCTAGTGCTGAGAGAAAAACATGCCAACCACTAAGCCACCATGCCGCCCCATGTTATGTTATATTGTATTTATATTTAAATTATATGATATATTATATTCATTATATTTAATTTATATTATATTTAATTTATATCTAATTTATATTTATATTATGGAGATCCAGTACTTTTCGGTGTTGTTAATGTTCAGTTCTTGGTGAAGCCTATAGGCTTTCGTTTAAGTAACCTGCCTTCCGTCCTAAAGGCCCCGGTTCGAATCTGGTCCCAATAAGTACTCTGACTGAGGTGCTCTTGGGCAAGGTACCTAGGTACCTAACCTCAATTGCTTCCTGGGGGTCATGTACAGGGCTGCCCACCGGTGTGTGTACATGTGTGTTTCACTGCACGGATGGGTTAAATGTGGAGAACAAATTAATCCGTGTGTAAAATACAAAAGGCAAAATAAACCCCCTCATCAGATATAGATCACAGAAAGCGGCTTCAGACGTCATCAGTGACATCAGTCACTTTTAATGAAGTAAACCTTGACACGCACTTTGTAAACAACTTCCTTGTTTCTCGCCACGAGCTCTGAAGCCCCGGCATCATTTGCACATCACTAGTGGCTTCAATGATTAGCTTGAATTATTAAAGCTAGACAGCGGCATGGTGGCTTAGTGGTTAGCACGTTCGCCTCTCAGCGCTAGGAATTCCCGCTTCGAATCCCAATCTGGGTGGAGTTTCCATGTTCTCCCTGTGTCCGTGTGGGTTTCCTCCGGGTTCTCCGGTTTCCTCCCACAGTCCAAAAACATGGAACAAGTTAATTGAGTTCTCCAAATTGCCCCATATAGTGTGTGTCTGTGTGAGTGAGTGTGTGCCCAGCGATGGATTGGCGTCCTGTCCTGGTTGTGTCTGCCCAGCGCCTGAGGCTTTCTCCCCTGGATGGGCATGGGGAACCCCCCCGCAACCCTAAAATAGGATAAAGCAGAAGATAATGAATTAAGGCTAGACAACGTTTACTCTGTTGCTTTGCTTCTTTGCGGTGTTTAGTATTGCTTTTTGAAGAAAGAGTGAGTTTGTTCAGCGTTTATCACCCCTGCTGTAACAGCTTGGCATTTACTCTGCTGGTTTTGCTCTGTGTTCGTTGTTAATTCATGAGGTAACATGTTTGAGCTGTCGTGTTTTAAGTTCAGTGATCTTATAAAGCAGTGCAGCCCATTTGGAAAGTATATTACTTAATCTCTGTAAATGTCACATGCAGATAAAACACTCTTCAGATTATAGACACAAGGACTGGGGCACCTTTCATTCTTTCGATTCTGGTGTCTGGTTTAGTCCCATGGCCAAATTTAACTCCCTGCATGCTTTCCACGGTTTGGGGAAGGCTTCTGTTTTTATATCTGTTCCAGCACCCCCCCCCCTTTATATACCTTGCTCAGGCAAGGTATATAAAGCCATAGGTGGGTTGGTGTGGCATTACATATATAATTTGCACAGAGTACTGGCCTTAACCCCATTCAGGATTCTCCCATTTCCGTAAACACATTCAGGATAAACTAGCATGAGATTTATGTGCCTGGCTGTTATGTCCCAACATCCCTGTGTTAGAATGGAAAATAATGAGCTTTATTAGGAATGTGGAAGCTGTTAAAGCCGCAAATGGGGGGGGGGACGATTTTGTAATGTATGTAATGGAACAGGGGCGACACGGTGGCTATCTGGTTAGCACGTTCATCTCTCAGCACTAGGGGTTCGAATCTGGATGGAGTTTCTCCCCCTGTCCGTGTGCGTTTCCTCCGTGTTCTCTGGCTTCCTCCCACAGTCCAAAAACATGGATCAAGTCAATTGACCTCTCCAAATTGCCCCATATAGAGTGTGTCTGTGTAAGTGAGTGTGTGCCCAGCGATAGATTGGCACCCTGTCCTGGGTGTATCTTCCCAGTGCCCGAAACGTTCTCCCCTGGATGGGCATGGGGAACCTCCCCTCTCCTCGCGATGTAACGGAACATTGTGTCCTGGTACTTTGTCTGTATAGTAGAGTATGGTACAAAGCATTCATGCAAGATAGATCAGCCCCATACACATTCATGACATATGTTTTTAATAATAATTCATATTTAGCCATTTAGAAATGATTATGTATATATATTATTCTGCTTAGAAATATTTTGCCTTTCGTGGTAATCCGTGAACACTACCTGGTTTGTGCTCCTGATCTGAAGCTGCAACACTAAATGAAACATGCCGGATAAGGCCATCAAACCGGAACTGTGATTTAAGGACGTGTTCTGAAGTGACACAAAGACTCGAGGCAGAGCATGAAATGGTATTTATAGAGCACCTTTCACCAAGGTCATTTAAAGTGCTTTACAAATCAGAAAATACAGATGTCATTCAGATGAAACAGAACTTCCAACAGAAAATGAAAACCACGACGAAAACAAAAGATGGAAACCAAAGAAACGTAATTAAACGAGTGTGTTGTTTCAAAAGAAAAGTGCAAAGGAGCTAAAGATTCTTTTTTTTTATACAGGTTTAGTTTTTTTTTAAGAAACTTTTTATTGTTATGAAGAATATTCGTATTTTCAACATCAACAACCCATCATATGATTTTAGTGCTTAAAATATGTAATCGTCTCATCCATCCATCCATTATCTTTCGCTTTATCCTAAATTAGGGCCGGGGGGGGGGGTTCCCCATGTCCATCCAGGGGAGAACATTTTCGGGCGCTGGGCAGATACACCCAGGACAGGGCGCCAATCTATTACTGGACACACTCACTAACTCACACAAACACATTCTATATGGGGCAATTTGGAGAACTCAATTGACTTGATCCATGTTTTTGGACTGTGGGAGGAAACCGGAGAACCTGGAGGAAACTTACACGGACACAGGGAGAACATGGAAACTCCACCCAGATGGGGATTCGAACCGGGAACCCTTAGCGCTGAGAGGAGAACATGCTAACCACTAAGCCAGAGTGCCACCCGTAATCGTCTCATCCCTAGTCTCAAATCCCATCCTCTGCTGGGGCAACCTCTAACATAAACAAGCCAGTTGTCATGTCCATCCGTTATCTTCGGCTTTATCCCATATTGGGGCTGCTTTATGCCCATCCAGGGGTGAACGTTTCAGGCACTGGGCAGGACAGGACGCCAATCTATCACTGGGCCAATCATTTAAATTATTTGAAATAACTAGAATCTGAGAATATGGGGCATCACATGCACTCATTAAAAGCTGAAAGGTCAGTAGTGATTTGTAACTGTAGGAGTTTTCGTGTTAGAACCTCTTGCATTGAGTGCCAGAGCAGATTGTTTATGCTCCTTGTCCTCTGTTTTGGTTGTCGCTTCTGTGCCTCCTGGAGAGGAAAACGTCCAGAAGAATATTAAGCAGCGGTAAATTAAATAGAAATTGACCTCGTTCCTACTGACTCAATTTGACTGAATATGAATAAATCTTCCAGGGGATCAATAATCTAAACCAATCCAAAATGAAATCTGGATCTCTGATCCAGTTAGAACGTCCTTCATGAGATGGACTTTATAAGAAAGCTGCTATCAGTGATGTAAGAAACGGTCTCTGTATGCAAGTTATTTAAAATCATAACTGAATCCATATCCAGGGCGGCATGGTGGTTAGCATGTTCTCCTTTCAGTACTAGGGATTCCAGGTTCGAATCCCAATCTGGGTGGAGTTTCCACGTTCTCCCCGTGTTTGTGTGGGTTTCCTCTGGGGTCTTCGTTTTACAAAAACCTGGATCAAGCTCAATAGAATTCTCCAAATTGCCCCATATAGTGTGTGTCTGTGTAAGTGAGTGTGCCCAGCAATAGATTGGTACCCTGTCCTGGGTGTATCTACCCAGCGTCTGAAACGTTCTCCACTGGATGGGCATGGGGAACCCCCCCCCCCCCCCGGACCCCCCTGGGACCCTAGTAGGGGATAAAGTGGTAGATAATGGATGGATGTCTTGGACTATGTTTTTATATTCTCAATGAGTCAGTGTTAAATCAGTGAAAAACTCCATCATTCAAATCAAATGCCCCCTCGTGTGAGGGTCAGCAGGGGAGCATGATCTCGGGAGGCAGATTGTAATGAGGTGTTGGGATGACACTGCACTGCTGTCATAGCAACGTGTCATGCCCGTCTCTGAGTGGTCAGTGTAATTGCAGTGCTGGGAAACTCTCAGGATCTCTCAACCACACACTCGCCGCTGAAAGAGGGCCTAGAAAAATAAAATAAAAATGGTAGCGTAGCCATGGCAACTGATCAGAGATTCAACAGTGACCATGAGCAAGAAGCACTGCGAGAGAAAGAAGGGCCAGGTAGACTTTCTACACACGTCCCTTAACAAGGTAACGTCCACCCGTCACTCAGGGTTTTAACATCGCTGGGGACATTGAGACCTTGTTTAGACTTTGGTTTTCGTCTCTAATATTTATATTACATATCTATCTATGTGTGTGTGTGTGTGTGGGCTCTATACAAATCCAGACCATTGCTTCGATTACCACATTTGACATACTTACTTTTTGGGAGCCTGCAGAGGTTTATGTACTCTCTACGACCACCAAGAAGTTGTACAGTGGGCTTTATTTCAGCAAATTGTAGAAAAAAATCACCAACTGTGCAACTGCAGCTTGTTGTAGGGCGTGTTGATGACTTTACATGATTAATGTGATGTGATTTATGGGTGCGTTTTGGGCGTCACATGCATTAAACTAGTGGCAGGTTGTGCATCCCTCCTCCAAGCCTTCAGTAATGCGCCGTCTGAATTAATTTACCTGTCAATCACTATTTTGTGGCTAAAAAAAAACATTTTATCATGCAGAAACGCAGAATCAAGAGGTAGGCTTTATGCACACGTCCCTTAACAAAGGTACCCTCCACTCGTCACTCGGGGTTTTAACATCGCTGGGGACATTGAGACTTTGGTTTTTGTCTCTCATATTTATAATATGTTTGTATATCTGTGTGTGCTCTACACAAATCCACACCATTGCTGCAATTACATTTGACATACTTACTTTTTGGGAGCCTGCAGAGGTTTATGTACTCTCTACGACCACCAAGAAGTTGTACAGGGCGCTTTATTTCAGCAAATTGTACAAAAACTGTCAACCGTGCAACTGCAGCTTGTTGTAGGTAGGGCGTGTCGATGTGTTTTTGTGATTAATGTGTTTATGGGGTGAGGTAGTTCTGGAACCTATCCCAGCACAGTACAGAAGAAGGGGTTTATAGCACAAAACACACACCCACACCTAGCAGCAATATAGTAGCCATATCCTCTGACTTGCCAATTCAAATGGTAGGAGAACATACCAAATGCCCACAGAATGGACAGTAACTTCTTGCTGAAAGGCTGAGAGGCAGAAGCACGGTGTCGACGGACGGAAACCTGACCGTGAAGCTTCTCACAAGTGATTCTGTTTTTCAGCAGGAAATCTGTCAGTATGGAAATACTGTGTAAACTGTCATGGTGTGTTTTCTCTAATTAATCATGTCGGAGGAAAATCTTTCCAGCAATTACCCGAACAGTGCGAGTTATCTCCCGCATGTCATTTGCTCTTCTGCTGCAGTGTTCAGCCAAATGAAGAGCTTCATGACGATTAGCTGCTGTTTCCACGGACAGCAGCACTGAATAACTGATAAGCCTCTCCCGCAATTATACAGAACAACGACTCGGGTGGTTTCCTCCGGGTTCTGCGGTGTCCTTCCACACTCCAGAAACATGGGTTCAAGGTAAATTGGCTGCCCTGAATTGCCCCTATATAGTGTGTGTTGGGGTGGCACAGTGGCTTAGTGGTTTGCATGTTCTCCTCTCAGCGCTAGGGATTCCTGGTTCGACTCCCAATCTGGATGGAGTTTCCTCCGGGTTCTCCAGTTTCCTCCCACAGTCCAAAAACATGGATCAAGTCAATTTGCCCAAATTGCCCCATATAGAGTATGTGAGTGTGTGTGCCCAGCAATAGATTGGCGCCCTGTCCTGGGTGTATCTGCCCTGGGCCCGAAACGTTCTCCCCTGAATGGGCATTGAGAAACCCCCCCCACGACCCTAACAGAGGAAAAAGCAGAAGATATTGGATGGATGGATAGTGTGTGTTAGTGAGTGAGTGTGTGCCCAGTAATGGATTGGTGTCCTGACCTGGGTGTAGCTGCTTTATCCTCTACTAGGGTCGCGGGGGGTTCCCCATGCCCAGAAACAGAACCCAGAAATATGACTCTACAAACATGGATTCAAGGTAAATTGGCAGCTCTGAATTGCCTTATATAGTGTGTGTTACTAAGTGAGTATGTACCCACTGATGGATTGGTGTCCTGACCTGGGTATAGCTGCCTATCGTTCTTTTTCTATTGCCAATAAAATAAAGTCGTATTTCTGGAGTTTTTATTCGCTAAAAAAAACTTTGGCTGAGGTGGTAAACTCTCTGACTATCCAATAAAAGAGACGCAACGTACGCAAATAAAATTTTAATTGAAGTCTCTCTTTAGTATATATGAGTGTGTGTGTGTGTGTGTATATATATATATATATATATATATATATATATATATATATATATATATATATATAAATAATATTAGTGTACACCGCGTTCGCTATGGTATGCACCAACCAATGTGTAATTTAGAGGTTTAAAATAATCAGCTATGTGAACATGTACGGATCAAAGTCCACGTTCTTAAGTATCTTGTTACATGTCTGCCTGACTGGTCGGAGGTTTTACAGTCAAGCCTGTTGCGTTGAGCAGGTCACAGTTGGCTTGCAGCTTTGAAGCTTTATTAACACCTTCTCTAGAAGCATCTATTTCAGGCTTTCCCCACTGAATACACTGCAAGTTGAAAGAGAATCGGTGGTTTGACAGTTCACAAGAATACATACAAACCAGCCAACCTCAACCCAACAGCTTTCAGACGAAGCCAAGACATCGTGAAGTTCTTCGACTGTAAACAGAATAGAAAACATGTGAGAGAATAGTACATGGGATGTATTTTAACAGGAGTTGGTGCATATGTATTTTAAGCTGTGGGTTTATTGTAGTGGTTTATTGGAGTGCATGTTGTGCCTCTCGTTTGGGTTTGATGCTTGAAACAGCTGATTGAAGGGGCTTTATGAAGGGTACGTTCAAATCGGTACTTTTTCATTTATTCACTCATTATCTTACGCTTTATCCTTTATTAGTATCGCGGGGGGGGGGGGGGGTTCCCCATGCCCATCCAGGGGAAAACATTTCGGGCGCTGGGCGGATACACCCAGGACAGGGTGCCAATTTATCACTGTGCACACACTCACTCACACAGGCAGATTCTATATGGGGCAATTTGGAGAATTCAATTGACCTTGATCCATGTTTTTGGACTGTGGGAGGAAACCGGAGAACCCGGAGGAAACCCACGCGGACACAGGGAGAACATGGAAACTCCACCCAGATGGGGATTCAAACCGGGAATCCCTAGTGCTGAGAGGCGAACGTGCTAACCACTACATATTGGTGACTTAAATCTAATATTTTGTGTTCGTGTGATGCTTCAGATTTTTTTATACACCTGTGAACAGATCAGATCTGAGTCACTTCCAGATGTGAACTGGGATCAGATATGTATCTGCACTGTAGCCTTCATGGTTTAAGTGGGAACACTGGTCTGATTTGATCTGCATGTAAGCACCTTTTTTTCCTTGAGCCAACACCACCAGCGGAGCAATGACAGCCTGCGTTCACATGTCTCCATGCAGGAAAAGCTGTTGCCAGGGTTGTCTTATTCATCCTGATCATACTCAGTTGATGAATTGTCCTTTTATCTTTTAGAATAATGTACTGCAAACATAAGATGCCACTTTGCCAGATTGGCTGCAAAAATTGTATTTTGTTGTGAAATGTTATTGGCTGATGTCAGAATGTGGTCATGTACATGCTTTTTAGAACCGACAAATGCTAGGGTAAATGTGTGTGTGTATATGGGGTGTGTGTATATATATATATATATATATATATATATATATATATATATATATATGCGATAGATTGGCGCCCTGTCCTGGGTGTATCTGCCCCGAAACATTCTCCCCTATATATATATATATATATATATATATATATATATATATATATATATATATATATATATATATATATATGTAACCGGTGTGACAGTTCAAACCCGTACCAGAAAAATGCAGATTGAATAATTAATGCTGTAGCAACATTTAAACGATTGAATGATTGAAACTTCTGTTTGAAATTAAAGTTTGTCATCCGACTTATTGTTCTAATAAATGTGATGGCTGAACTCCCTTTAAACTCAAACAGCGTTCACATGCTCCATAACTTTGATTTAATTGCTTTGACATTCAGACTATTTATCAAAATCATATCGGAACATCACACTCTACTCAAGATGTTGGAGCTTCATTCCCCAAATTAAACATATGTGCCGTTTCCATTCAGCGGCCCAAATGACCCATTACTCTGCCCTATCTGTATGTTAATTTAATAGAACGCTCCTTTTCAGCATACAATGTTATTTTTCTGGACGTTACACAGAAGTTGAACTTCGGTGAACTCGTCTACATGGAGCTATTGCCCAAAGCTGCGCTTCTAACCAAAAGCTTTCATATTATCTTCAGATGACAGGAAATGTGCTTTCATAATAATAGACGCCTTTTCTTTTATTTTGTCGTTGTGCATTTTGCGCTCCCACCGTACAAAGTGCTTCACAGCAAGATGCCATTCAGCGCTTTTTCATGTAATTAAATAATAGGGAAATCACTCAACAGCCACTTTATAGGGTTGATTCTGGGCTAGTTTCCTGTTTCTGTGTAATTGTACTGTGTAATTGTACAAACCGTAGGCCATCTGTTTCTTTTCAACCTTTAAGTTCAAGTTGATTCATTAATAAACGTTGTTTTTCAACAGCACATAGCCTGAAAGCAACTTTACCTGAACTTTGCCTGAACCCCAAGAGGGGCGGCACAATCTGGGTGGAGATTCCATGTTCTCCCCGTGTCCGCGTGGGTTTCCTCCGGGTTCTCTGGTTTCCTCCCGCAGTCCAAAAACAAAGATAAAGATCAATTGAATTGTCCAAATTGCCCCATATAGAGTGTGTCTGTGTGTGTGTGCCCAGTGATGGATTGGTGTCCTGTCCTGGGTGTATCTGGGTGATACTTAAAACGTTCTCCCCTGGATGGGCACGGGGAACCCTGAGGTAACAGTGGCAAAGAAAAGGAAGAAACCTTGTGAGGACCAAGACTCAGAAATATATGAAATGGCCAAGCAGCGTTAATGATGCTGATAATGAAACAGCCATGCCATGCGAGGAAGGTCAAGGAGAGGGGTTATAGATAATATGAAGGAGGACATGCAGGGGATGAAGGGGGGTTAGTCCGGATAGGGAGCAATGAAGTAAAGGGTGCTCAGTGAGTGGACATGCTGAGAACCATGAGGTATATATGTTTATATACAGCAGAATAAGTTATTTTTAAAGTTCAAGTTATTTATTTATATAGCGCTTTTTACAACAGTACATTGTCACAAAGCAGCTTTACGAAATGAAAAGCCTTTGAACCCCCAAAGAGCAAGCCGAAGGGACAGTGGCAAGAAACAACTCCCTGTTATTCTGTTATTTAAGGAACAAACTTTGGGAGGACCAAGACTCCTCCTTGAGCGGCCGAATAACAAAGTATAAAGAAAGCATATGGACTATAGTAAGGTAAACTATCCATCCATCCATTATCTTCCACTTTATCCTCTATCAGGATCGCGGGGGGGGGGTTCCCATGCCCATCCAGGGGAGAACGTCTCGGGGGCTGGGCAGATAGACCCAGGACAGGGCGCCAATCAATCACTGGGCACATACACATTCACTCACGCACAGTCTATATGGGGCAATTTGGAGAACTCATTTGACTTGATCCATGTTTTTGGACTGTGGGAGGAAACCGGAGAACCCGGAGGAAACCCACACAGACACAGGGAGAACATGGAAACTCCACCCAGATGGGGATTCAACCTGGAATCCCTAGTGCTGAGAGGAGAACGTGCTAAAGTGGAACTATATTATTTGAACTCTAAGTTCCGTTACTCTTCCTATTGATCAAATAATCACAATTGACGGATGCTTTGTCTTCGCTACTGTTCACGTCAGCCGGGGAAACCTCCCACTGATGATTAGTGGCTCGCTTATCGACTGAAAGCTTTCACAAAAAATGCCGACAGCGTGGCTTTCACGCTGGACAGTCGAGGGCTCAGTTGGATTCAGACGTTGTTTTTGTGGATTTTCCAACGACTGACTCATAGGAGCCATGCAATTTAAAGCAATCAAACCCCAATTAAGCCGAATGCAGCCGCTGATGAGGTAAAAGCCTCCCATTCCCAGTCGATAAGCGGCTGCAGAGGCTCGGCTCGTGCGCTGCTTTGCATCTTTGAGAGGCCTTTGTTTGGCTGCTGGAATTAATTTAAGTCGCAGCCAGTATCTACTTCTATATTAGTAGGACTTTAGGAGAAGCCGAGATTCCGTCAGAATGCTAACAGGCTCGCTAATGTAAGAAAGCTCGCAGGGCTGCGCTGCGCATCAGATTTCACGCTTCGACGTTTTCGGGGCCAAATTAGATACTGTCTTCAAAAATAAACCCACGATCCCCTTCGCCGAGAATCGCTAATATTCAAATCGGGCCGTGTGAAACGGTCGGAGAATTCCAAATGCTTGTTTGGATGAAAATTTATCACACGGAGGGCGAAAGTATGTTATTTTGAGAAAGCGTATATAAATATTGAGTCATATAACGAGTCATAAGCAGTGGCGCGGCTGTAGTTTGGCGGGTAATAGGCTAATTAGTGGTTATCAAGGTAACACGCTATGCAAATCAGCACAAAGACAGATCCGCACAAACGTCAACGGCAGTGAACGTATAAATAATGTCAGGTGATGTAAACGTGCCACTGACTGTGATTTAATACCCCTAATCATGCCTGGTTGGCATCTGGAGCCCCTAATGATGTCCCCATTTTGTGTTTGAGCTTTGGATGGTTGTTAATGGGTTCCAGGTGATTACTAAGAAGTTCTGGGTGGTTCCTAAGGGGTTCTGGATGGTTGGTGGGTGGTTCCTTAGGGGTTCTGAGAGGTTCCTAAGGGGTTCTGGGTAGTTCCTAAAGTTTTTTGGGCGGTCCCTAAGGGGTTCTGAGTCATTCCTTAGGGGTTCTGAGAGGTTCCTTAGGGGTTCTGGGTGATTTCTAAGGGGTTCTGGATGGTCGCTAAGGGGTTTTGGGTAGTTCATAAAGGGTTTTGGGCGGTCCCTAAGGGGTTCTAAGTCATTCCTAAGAGGTTTCTAAGGGGTTCTGGGTGATTCCTAATGGGTTCTGGATGGTCACTGAGGGATTTTGGGTGGTCCCTAAGGGGTTCTGAGTCATTCCTAAAGGGGTTCTGGGTGG